>ML685786.1:2436571-2482193 GCA_007922175.1 Pelusios castaneus | reverse complement strand
GGGGGGAGCCGGGGGGCGCACGGGGGCCGGCGCCCGCGATGCATCCGCTGCCGAAGCCCCCGGGCGCCAGCGGGCCCAGCCCGGGCAGGAGGGGCCGGGATCGGGGAGGGGGCGCGGCTGCTCCCGGCTAGCGGCGCCTCTGCAGGGCTGCTGTCCCCCCGCGACGCGCCGGCTGCTCCATGGCTCGGGCGGCTCCGCCCCGGCCGCCTGGGAAAGCCCCGGGCAGGGCCGGCGCGGCTCGGCTCCCCCGCCCCGGCGCCACGGCCCGAGGCCGGGAGCAGCCGCCGCCCGCTGGGAGCCTCGCGCGGGGCACGGCTCTCCCTGCCCACGGGGGATGTGGTGGGGCGCAGGGACGGACAGGCAGATCCCAGCCCGCCGAGCACCCCCGGCTGGTGTCGGGGCGGGCTTAAGAAAGGTCTGTCGGTAGCTGAGTGGGGGGATTGTTCCCTGGGAAGCTGAGAATGGGGGGGCCCTAGGAAGGGGGGTAGGTGCATGGGAGGCAGGGTCTGGCTTTTCCCCATAGGTGCCTGCAGCGCATAGCACAGCGAGGCCTGGATCCTGGTTACCCCAATACTATTACTGCTAATACAGGGGCAGTGTCGGAGGGTGCCCCCTGGCTCTGCAGAGGAGGGTGGGGGGCTCATCTGGGGTGTTTCAGGCTGACCCAGTGGCATAGCAAGGGTGTCCAGGATCTGCCAGCACCCGGGGGCCAAGCCCACATTTGTGCTCCCCCGGGTGCCCCATGTTCCCCCACACCTTGCAGCCTCCTCCCATCCCATGCCCCCCTACAGCCCAGCACCTGGGGGCTTGGCCCCTACCGCACCCCCCACTGGGCTGAGCCTGGAGAAGACCCTGCAGAACAAACCTGCATTGGCCCTGGGGGGAAGGACTGGGTCCTCCTGCTTCTGTTTTCCATGGGGTCTATCTGCCCCAGGACCATAGCTATGGGTGGGCCACAGCCCACCCAGTCTGAAAACAGGCGCACCCAAACAGATTTTAAACGATTCATCCCACATTTTTATCAGCCACTGTTTGGCTTGTACCCACCTGCGTCAACAACAGACCCACCAAAAAATCAGTTCTGGCTATGCCACTGATCTGCCCCCCCCCCCCCAGAAGGGGGCCTCCCAGACTTGAAGGCTGGAAAAGCCCATCCTCATTATCTAGTCTGACCCATAGAACCTCACCCCCTCCTGTGATAGACCCAGAACCTCGAGCTGTCAGTGAAGGCCTCAAATCTGGATATGATGACTTGAGGTTATAGAGAGCCCACCATTTACTGTAGTCCAGACCAGCCAGTGACCCATGCCATGCACTGCAGAGGAGGGTGAAAAAGCCCCAGGCTCTCTGCCAATCTGACCCTGGGGGAGAATTCCATCCCCACCCCAAATATGGTGATCAGTTTGACTGTGAGCATGTGGTTGAGACCATCAGCCAGACACCCAGGAAAGAATTCACTGCCTAACTCAGAGCCCTTCCTCGCCAGCCCCCCTCTCCAGCCCATGGGGCTATTTGCTGATAGCAGTCGTGGGATGCACCACGTGCCACTGCAAGGTGTCCCGACATCAGACCGTCCCCTCCATAAACATCGAGTTCAGTCTTGAAGCCAGGTAGGATTTTGGCCTCTGCTTGGCAGGGTGCTCTAGAACTTCACTGTGATGGTGAGAAACCTTCATCTACTTTCAAGCCTAAACCTGTTGATGGCCAGTTTATATTCAGCTGGGCTTGTGCCAATCCTGGCCCGTTTTAACTCCTCTCCCTCCTGGGTGTTTCCTGGGGACTTCCTTTGTCCAGGTGATCAAAGCGACACGGGCTCCAGTGCAATTCTCGCTGGATAAGCAGCGAAGACAGTGCTGTGTTAGAAGAACTCAGAGCTGGGGCTCAGGACTGAGGGGCGCTGGCACAGCGGTGTGCGGGGATCCCACTCCTGGCATACAGGCGTCCGATGGGCCATGCACTGGGGGTAGCGCCTGGCTCCCTTCCCCAGCCCCCACACTTGTTCAGGCTTTTCTCTTGCAGAGCCACGGTTCTGAAATGCGCTGTCCAGTCTGCAGCCTTTGGCCTTGGCGGTCACAGCCCAGCAGCGTGTGGGAGTTAATGGTATAGGCAGGAGGGGAGCAGCTTTTCAGTTTCTTTAACCCAAGTCGTGGGTACGGTCTAACTTGCCCCCTTCGTAGCCACGCTGGCCAGCGCCATGAGTCCGCCTGCCTGCCTGTTTGTGTTTTTAGTGACTTAAATGAGTGAGGCATTAAAAGCGTGGAGCTGAGCGATCGCTGCCGGGAATGTCTGCGCCTATAATGGGCTAACAAGATGCTGAGCAGCCAATCAATCGTTCAACACGCTCAGCGAATGTACTGGGCCTTAATGCCCCAGTGCAGCCAAGTAAACATGGTGAGAAACGCCTCACATGTGTCAAATGGGCTGGAAACAAAAAAAGTTGAATCCAACGTCTTTTCCAGCCCCTCTGCCTTGGGGGGGGGGGCAGTCTCTGGGGCAAACACCCCCAAAGGGGCCCTACTAAACTCCAGTCTCCGTTTAAGGGGGCAGGTTATGCTGTCGCTGGTATCTGGCTGAGCTCAGAGGCTGTGCCTGTACCTAGAGCGAACAGAGGGTCGAGCAAGGGTGTGTAGCTGAGTGTCAGACAATGACGGCCTCTGGAAATTGGGCTGGAAAACTTGACACTGTGTGTGTGATGCAGCCTCCTTCTCTGCCCCTCACCCAGGAGCTGTGTGTTTCTGGGCAGGTGCATAAGTATTCTCGCTGCAGGAGTGCAGCCTCCCAGGACAGCTGCCCCCCGTTGCTGACCCTTCCACCCCCAGTGCAGCATCTCTTTCTGGGCCTCCTCCCCCCCCACTTGGAAACCCAGGGACTCGAGGCTGAAAACAAGTTCGAATCTGCCCTTTAATCTAGCAGCATGCTGTTGTGCCATTGGTTGGGGGAAGCAGGTTTGTGGAGGGTCTCCTCCACCCAGCGCTGCAGAGTCAGGAGCTGCGTTCCTGTCCCTAGCCAGGTCAATGTGGAAGTCATCTGCAGTTCGGGGCCAAGGAGTCCTCTGTGCTGGCTGCAGTCCCCTTGTCGTGTGGAATCACTGACTCCCGGGAATCAATCCTTTGCTCACTCAGCACTTCCCCTCTCAGGTCCCTTGTGTGGCTACAATCGATTAGGGCCCTCTCTCCTCGGGCCCTAAATTCAGCAGCAAGGGGCACAGGAGAGACACCCATAACATGCACGGAGGGTTTGCCCTGATTTCCTCTCTCTCTGTTTTGCGATGGGAATAGATAGAGGCCCCCTCTGTCCCAGTGGCTAACTGGCCATGCTGATCAGTGGGTTTGACAATGGCACACATAAGCTCAGGCAAAAAACCTTCCCTGGGAGGGCAGCGGATCCAAAAGCCAGAACAATACGGTTCTACATCAGGCAAACGGCGAAGCCATTGGCCCCGTGTGCGCTTCCATCCTGAGCCCGTCTCAGAGGACTTCGCCGCCCTTCCCTGTACGCACTCTGCATGTCTGACCGGGCCTTCGGTCCCCAACCTGGCCCCGCACATCCGGATTAACTTAATTCCCAGGGGCTAGAGAAAGCAAGCGGAGCCGTGGCCGCCCCCTGTCCAGGAAACAGCCGGTGGCTCTGCTCGCGCTTCCATCTCACGGCTCACTCTGAGCGTGGCCCGGCTGGTTGCAAGGAATGGCTCTGCCGGGCTAGCTGAGAGCCAGCAGATTTCACATCTAAACAGTGCTCTTAGGCTTAGCCCACCTTTCTAGCCAGCCCACGAGCTCCCCCTTACCGGCCCCCAAACTCCCTGGGACTGGCCTGTCAGGTGCCGTCCGTGGTCCGCTGTCTGGCGTACGCTGGCAGGACCCCTCTCATCTTTCCTGAGGCCTTAATTCTGCAGGCAGCCATGAGAACAAGTTCAACCACTGTCTTCCAGCCCAGGGTGAGGACAGGATGGACCGGGGGCTCCCTCAGGGCACGGAGGATGCTGTGAAGTCTGTGTGACTCTGATGGGCATCAGCTCGGCCAACATGGGACTGAAGCAGGCGCCTCAAAAGCAGAAAACACCTGACTCTACAGCCTGAGCTACCAGCCCAGATACTCACCAGAGCTGAGACAGACTCGCCCCCCTGCAGATCAGGCACCAGAGCGGGAGGGGCCACATAGCATACGGGGTCACACAGACATCTGCCCGACCCCTGGCGCCACAGTCCCTCCACCTTGAGTGCCTCTAAACCCAACTCCCTTCAATCACCAACATCGTTCTCAGCTGCTGCAGCCTCCACACCTGGACCCAGCACTGGCTCCAAGCCAGTTCCCACCCCAGGCCCTCAGTCTGTAACTTTCCTGCAAATGAGCCCGTTCACTGACTAGCCGTTCGGTCGCAAAGCCTCCAAATAACCCTGTCCATGCCCAACCAGGGCTTCTTACGGGTACACCAGAACTGCAGCGATTCACAGGAGCACTCCCAGGATGCCAGGGAAAGCCCAGCATCACGCCTCACCCCAGATGGGAGAGACCCCATCCACAGGTCCTTCCACATCTCCCCCGTGGCGCGGTACGGACAGCTCAGCGTGCCAGCATGGGAGGGAAGGAAAGGGGAACGGAGAGCCTCAGGAGTGGGAATGCAGCCTCTCACACACTCTCCAGCTAGACTTGCTCTGAGCGGTTCCTGCCCAGCAGACGCCAAGTGGGGAAATGCAAAGCGAGGCCCACGCTACAAGCCGGCGCTGCGGGTACGCTCGGAAGGAAAACACCAGGGGTGGGTGGTGTCCCAGCTCCCGTCACTCACTGTTCACAAGCGTACGACTAAGCGGCAGCTCTGTGTGAAAATGCTGGTAACTCACGTTGGCAGGGAGGAGGGTTGACTGCAAGAAGCGCCTGGTGCGTCTCCTAATGCCCCACTCGTCCGGTCAATGTGAAAAGAAAACCCTGCCCCTGAGGGGACAGACCACCCGCCTGCAGCCCTATAGCCCACGTAGACAGGGCTCCCCCACAAGCCGTGAGCAGGCAGCCGGGGCAGAGACCGTCTCTTCCTCACCAGGCTGGGGGCTTTGCAAAGAACCGTTCCAACAGCTCCCGCCTCAGGCGGTGCTCGGCCGAAAGGAGCCGCCAGCCAGCCGAACTTGTCTCAGCTATGTCATCGATCTTCGCCACGCTGGGAGACGCTCCAACGAGCTGGTCTTGTCTGGGAGCCTCGTCCCACAGCTGAGCCCGTAGGAATGTCACAGCTGCCCAGGCATCGCCTTCCTTAACGGGCTCGGATCTGTGCCCAGCCCAGCTGAGCTGGGAGTCCGTCGACCGGTTCCCTCAAGGAAACGCAGCGGAGAAAGAGCTTGGGGGCAGTTATTCGGCATGAGCAAAGGCCAGCAGCCCAGCCCATGGTCAATGAACACCCGAGCACTAATTCAGGAGAGGACCCAGCACTGTCCCCAGGCAGCAGGGATGGATCGGCGCTGGGCACTTTGCACCAGCAGTTCTGCCCCCTGCATGTGGGATGGGGCACGACAGACGGGTGTTATCTTCCACGGGCTCTTTCCCAGGGCGAATCAGTCAATGGCGCAGAGAGATTCGTCTCAGTAACTTGCCTGGATCTGGTGCCAGCCTGGCCTCAGGACTGCCAGTCCCACAATGGTCAGGGGCCCAGAGTGGGGGCTGGCTGCCCCCCCCCCCCAGCCAGATCGCGCCTGCACGGTTAAATGAAACATACGGGTTGGAAAGACTTGGTCTCCTTCCCCCTCCTGTGGACGGAGCAATTCCATGGCCCCAACCCGCACCTGGGATCTCTCTGCCAGCAATCACCCCCCTGCACCTCCCTTTCCGCTGTCCCCCACACGGTGCTTTTCCTAATTGCAGCCATTGCAGCCTCCTTTCCCTGTGTCCTCACGGCGTGGGCAGACAATGCAGCCCCCGTTGGCCGTAGCCCATCACGCTCCACCTCTGAAGTCAGTGGGTTCTACCAAGCCCGTACTCAGCCTTCCTCCCGCTGAACGGAGCCAGTTCTTTCCTTAAAGTCTGTTCCAAACCTTTCTGCGTCTTTGTGGCTCCCCCTCCCTCACCAAACTCCTGCCACTCCCTGTCGGGCTTAAAAATACCATGGAGGGGCCAAAAGCAACTGTAGGAATCTGGCTGAGGCCTAACCCAGGCCAAGCAGAGAGGGTATTTCATAGACCCACAGCCGGGGAGATAATTTCGCTCATGCCCCATAATTTGTGGGGAATTGGACGAGAGAAGCATTCCTTCAGCCTTCCTAACCTGCTCCAGGCTACGCAGGGTGCAGCCTGCCGGACACGGCCCTGGTGGAAATCAAGCGTTTCCTCCACAACACACTGGTTAAGGACACCCGGGGAAACACTGCTAGCGACACACTCACAGCCAGCGTGGCCCCCGCGTTCTGTACAAGGAAGCTTTTCTACACCCTGAGACCAAGAGAAAGGCCTTCACAATTAGCAAGGAGACACGGTGGGGCCGAGCAGGGCTGGGACTCATGAGAGCTGGATGCTACCGCCATTTCTGCCAGGGACCGTGGACAAGCCCCTCTCTGCGTTTGTTTCCCCACCTCTCTTTTGTCCTTTTCTTGGTTTGGACTGTAATCTGTCTCTTACTAGGTCTCTGGGATCCCACCTGCTCAGTGGATGCTGGGTGCCCTAAATGCGTTGAGGCTCTAGCCCTGCATGTCTGAACAGCGTCTGGCCCGATCAGGCCCTGACCAGGGGCAGGGGCCTTAGGTACAACTCCAGCGGTTAATACGTGAAAATGTGAAACCAAATCCTCCCCTCTGGCGTAGGTGAAAGGTTAAAATTGCAGGTTGCAGTTGGAGAAGCGAGTGGGAAAGCAAGCAAGCAAAAATAAAAGGGTGTCACCACCCACACACTGGGGCAGCCCACCTTTGCCCAAATCCATAGGGCTCAAGATATAACCCAGTTAAGGCACCCCCCACCCTTTCCCAGTCCGTAGGGCTCTGGAGGAAAGGCACCTACCCGTACCCAATTCACACTCCAGGGCTCAGGTTCACCCACTCCCCAGCCACAGGGCTCCGGGTATAACCTGGTTCGTTGAAGCACCTACCGTTTCCCAATCCGTAGGGCTCCAGGTGTAATTCGCTGCAGGTTTGCAGGACTTTTCACTAGTGAGGGAGCCTTACCCAGTAATATCCTTATCCTCTATTTCTTAGCAATTACCAGCACAGAACACACACACTAAGCATACAATGCTCCCCACTCCCCATAAGGCACACAAACTTCTTCTGGTGGCCAGTCGGGGTTGGATCATCTGGGGACTCCAGCTTCCGCCCAGTGTGGTTGGCAGGCTGCTGAGGTTTGGCAGCTCTGAACTCTTCTTGGGCCGTGTCCTGGAATTAGGTTCCAAAGAATTTCCTTTTGTCTAGTTAGAGCTTGGGCCCCACTTAGCTGTACCTTACCCCATCCTTTTAGACTAAAGTACTACAAAACACGAATCCTAGCCCCTTAGGAAAGAGTCCTTTAACCAATCATATCCCACCACTTCGCTTGAAATAAGGCACTTACTTATGCCACAGACAGACAGATCGTTTAGATAACAGCAGAGAATTGGGTACCGTAAAGACACACCAATAAGAAGTGTAGATTTCTTTCCAGACAGAATGCTGTCAAGCTCCGTTTTCTTTCGGCATCTAAAGATGTTTCTTTATTTGGTGGTGACAGGTGCCATTCGGAAAATCTCCTTGGGTTCGTCTACACTTGTAAATTAAGTCGATTTAAGCTTGCTTAAGTTCACTTAATTTACTCTGCATCTACACTACACTTTCCTTAGGTCGGCTTAAGCAGCTGCTTAAGTCGACTTAAGGAAAAATTAAGTTGACTTTGTTAAACCTACTTTTAAGTTGACTTTCTAAAGTCGACTTAAGCCACTGTAGACGTGGAGTAGCCCTAAGTCGACTCTAAGTTGACTTAGGGGCTCTCCAGGACTTCCCCCACTGCCCTCCCTGCCAGGGCAGCTGGCACAGGGAGAGCCTGGCATGCCCCCCCCCCACCCTGCTCCTATGCCTGCCAGGGTCCCTGTCCCCCTTTGCCCCATTGTACCCAGGTACAATGGGGCAAAGGCTGAGCCCACTGGCACTTGGCAAGGGGTGCCCCCCCCTGCCACCATGGACCAGGTCCACCTAGCCCCAAGAAGTCAACCTAGGCATCCAGTGTGGACAATCTAGATCGACTTTGTAGGGTCCCTCCTAAGTCGACTTAAAATTTAGGTGTGGACATGCTAAGTTGACTTAGCTAAGTAGACATAAATTTACAAGTGTAGACACAGCCCTTCTTACCAGCCTGGAATTACATTGGTTTGATGAAGTTTCAGGACTGTGAAGTTCAGACCGCCTGCGACTTAGCTGATGGCTGCTGTCTCTGCTAAACGGCCGCTGCTGCTTAGCCCGAGAACAAGACCTCAGACCTTACAGGTGCCGGTAAGGACCAGTGAACCTGAGTTACGCTGTGTCCCTCTGCAGCAGCTGATCAAGATATACAACAGCATAAACAACCGCAGGGCAGGGGAACCTGGATTTTCAATATACTGTCACTCCCAATAATCTAATCGAAGGTATTCCTAGTAACATAGATCACAAAATGCTCTTGGTTCCAGTACATGATTTTTAAGCTGATAGTGTCCCTTCACATACAAATCAGAAATTCATTATAAATATTTATTACATCTCACAGCCACATAAACAACAGTGAAGATGCTGCCCTTACGGAAAGGAAGCAGAGCACATAACGCGTGGTCAGCGAGCAAAGCCCCTGGATTAGAGATTAAAGGGAGATGGAAGAGGACTCGAAAGGTTTCACTTTCCATCAGGACATGTTTTTAGTAACATGCGAAAGATGAAATTTGCTCCTCATTATCTGTTTCCTCTGTCTCACACTATGATCAGAGACGGCTGGAGAGCCAGCTGGCATTTTACGCTGGAGTCTGGCTCTCAGACTGCAGCCTTTAACGGGCCACGCAGCATGTTTCTTCCCATTGTGAGATACACCTTGGACAGTAACGTGCTTCTTTCCTTGCTCCACACCGCTGGGTCACTCTCAGTACATCACTCAGCCAGACCGAGATTCACTTCCCTGCACCAGCCCAGCCCTGCTTTAGGACCTGGGCTGGGGACGTGTCAGAAGGCAGCTGGGATATTTTCTTTAAAAGCCTGTTTACACTTCATTTCTCGCCAGTTCCCCCTGCCGCACTTGCCAGACCTAGCTGGCCGCCTCCCGTTAACAGTTAGCAGGTGCACATGGCTTTGGTGTAGGTGCCAGCATCCTCGCCCAGGAAAATATAACAGAGTCTTGTGGCACTTTTAAAGACTAACAGATTTATTAATCGCATGAGCTTTCGTGGGAGAAAATCCCACTTCGTCAGACGCTTTGAAGAAGTGGGATTTTCTCCCACGAAAGCTCATGCAATTAATAAATCTGTTAGTCTTTAAAAGTGCCACAAGACTCTGTTGTCTTTCTACAATAGACTAACACGGCTCCCCCTTTGGAATTTGACTACAGGAAAATATGTTGAGTGACACAATTCATGCTGAAAGGGTTTTGCTATTGGGTTCAGGGTAGCAAATGGGTAAGTCTCCGACAGCTTCCAACTGCGAAACCTAATGTGGCTCCTACATGGCCCATCTGAGGCCCCCGCAGCAGGTAGCCATCTGCAGGGAAGCAGTACCTTCAGCAACGCTGGCCGCGTGGGGGTCCACCATCGCAGACTGAAGCTGAGAATTTCAGCCCTAGTCAGGCACTTCCATTTCTCTCTAGTCCTGGTCCTGGGGGCCTCAGCCAGGTTACTCCCCAGCACCAGCCCTCAGCAACTGCTCCTGCACTTGTGTTGCAGGGACACAGCCCACTGACGGGAAACCCAGCTCTCTTTGGCTTTAACAAGCAGAGCCAAGCCTTGGCCATTGCATTTTCAACCCCGATTGCCAAGCCAGCCCGAGCACCAGCCTGTTGGGGGGGGGGGGGGGGAACCTTGACTCAGGAACTGATGAACCAGCCCAGGCCGCCAGCCCCCCGTGACCCCACCTTGGGCTAGGAGCAGGAGGCAGTTGCTCGGCCTCATCTTCTGGCAGTTTGGGGGCCAGCCACTCATAAGAGTTGGACCCCTTTCACCATGCCTCCCCACCCCGCTGCCAGGCGTTGCTCCAGCTTGGACGGAGGGCAAGTCTGGGACGCTCCCCTTTACAGCTCCCAGGGAGTGGGGGCACAAGGACATCTGTCCCCTGCTCTCATGGGCCAGAGCTTTACGCCAGATCGTTCCCTACTTATTCAAGAACAAGGAAAAGGCTTCATTCAGCAGCTCCCACAAAACAAGCTCCACCTCTCCTTAGCGGAAGAGGGCACAGGCCTGGGCATTTCACATGCTCAAAGTGGGCACTCACAGCAGGTGTGCTGCAGCTTACACCCCCTCCTCCTGCTATCTGCCACTTCTACTCCCTCCTTCCCACAGCTGTGCACAGCTGGCCTCCTGAATGGCGCCCGCAGCGCTGAGAACAAGGACACCACTCACAAGGGGGCCGTGCCCTGGGCTAGTGCCTCACACTGGAGACAGCTGCAGCAATTCCTCTGTTCTGCTGTCCACATGCATGGTGCCAACAGCCGCTGGCTGAGCTTGCAGGGTTGAACAGCCACTGGCCTGAGAAAGGGAAGATCTGTCTGGGCTTCACTTGTTCGCCTGGTACGTCCATCCCCTCCAAAGCCGCACTGGGCTCACTCCTCTTCCAGGCGGCCATTTCCATCAGCATCTCTAGGCCACAAGCCAGAGCCAGAGACACCACCGGGTTTGCTCAGTTGCTCGTCCCTTAGCACGGCCTCCTCCTCTCCGATCGCCACGTCCTTTGGAGCTGCAGCAGGCTGAGCGCTGTAGCATCTTACGCAGACTGCAAGGGGCACGGCGCAGAGGGCGAACAGCAGGGTTCAGCCACGTCTCAGTGCGTTCTTCTTTTCTCCAGGCTCACAGAAAGAAAACAAAATTTTCCAAGCAAAAGCAGCGGCAGTGGCCACCCATGACTGGGTGCCCCCCCCTTTCCCTGGGCACGGCTCGGATCTAGACACCCATGCACAATACTGGCCTGAACCTCTCCCACTGACGTCAAGGAAAGACACTGGCGAAGGCTCCCTGTGTGATCGACGGGACGGGGCACCGTGCCTAGCTGCAAGGCTGACTGGGCGTCTCTCCTATTTCTTTCATACGCTGCACTCAGGCAAAGTTGCTAGCAGCCGTCTGTGCAGCCCCCACCCATTGAAAGCTCTTTCCTGCCTTGCCGCCCCCCAGCGCATCGCATAGAGCTGCTCTCGCCCAATCAGAGCCACGTTTGCGTTGGATCCTCCACTCACTGCTGTCAGAAGCAGCCAACGCACACACTGTCACCTGCAATGAAAAGCAAACCTCCCTGCTAACCTGTGCGTGAGCTGCAGGGATTTATCACACCCACATGGGGTCGGCCGTCCTTCGAGCAGCTTCCTTTCTTTCCTCCCCAGATGGAGCTGCATTTCAGTGATGGCACACACTGAACACAGTCTGGGAGCCTCCTGCCAAAGCCTGCAGGCTGGTTTGTAGTCCTGGGACTTGAACTCACACCGGCCTGTCTTTGAGTCGGTTCATTTGACATTTCATCCAACCCAGCCCAACGCTGTCGCTGAACTGATGCGATGTGAACTTCAGCCAGCACCACACGCTGCAGTTTCTGTAGCCTGAAAGGAGCAGCAAAGCAAATTGGCTGGATCCTGCAGGGAGGCAGTTCTGGGGGTGCTGAGCTCACTCTGGTTTGGGAAGCTGGGAGGACTTACCTGGCAACTGGGAGCCACAGCAGCAGAGCATTGAGAGCAGTCGGCGATGCAGGTGAAGACAACTCCTCACTGGTCTGGATCAAGCCCCAAAGTGCGACCCTGGCCTGCAGCTGAAGGAAGGGCAAGAACCTGGGGAATTCACACCAGCAGCATTGAGCATGAAAAGAAAAACCAGGCTTTCCCCTCCTCCCCGATCAGGTGGGAGCCCTTAGCCAGGGGGCCTGCCTAGAGATAGGTAGGGAAGGACTCTGCCTCCTCAGGGGCCTCTAGGGCCACAGATCCAGCTCAGCGCCTCCCCAGTCCTGCTCAGTCACCTTCCCCAGCACTAGAGCCAAGGCAGGGCCAGGGGCCATGGGCTGTAGGTGGTGGAGCAGGGAGCTGGCCCCATTCGGCCCAACAGCGGCTGTGTCCGGAGCAGGCAGTGGCTCACGGTGGGAGGAAATATCTCCTTGCTCAGGCCGTGCAGCGGCTGGTGCAGACGGAAAACAGCCTGGCTCTGAGGAGGCTCCCTCCTTGCCGTCATTGACTTGTTCGGGGCACAGAACCAACTCACAGAAATCTCCCCGCCTGAGTGTCCTCTCTCCAGGGACGAGGCCAGGTTCTTCCACACAGAAGTCGGCATGGCCTGGAGCATGGATGATCCAGCTGGTTTCTGTGGCACACGGCTTTCGATGGGGCTCCATGCACCACTTGCTGCAGGGACGTCGGCTAAGCCAGGCTCAGGCAGGATCATGGCGAGGAGAGCAAGCTAGAACCCCAAGGCTGGCCCAGAGCTGTGGGTCCGTAAGTCAGTACAGACAGATGCTCTGTCAGGCAGGCATGCACTGCAGGGAGCGTGGAGAGGCCAATCAGCTGCTCCCCCCCGCCTAGAGTGAAGGGCTTTTCTGCACCCCACAGTGAAATCCCCATCTCCCTGTAGATTCAGCTGCTGGAGTTTGCCCATGCAGGGCTCTGCAAAGCACCCAGGAGCTCAGTCATGGCACCCACTCAGGCCTGGTGACCCTCCAGGTCACACATCTGTCTAGGCTCAGGGCAGCCGCACAAGGAATGCCCCCGCGTTATCACAGCGCAGGCCGGAGGCGGCTCCTGCGTGCCAGGCTGCAAGGCTCCGTGAAGACTGATGCATCGCTGAGTGCCTGGTCCATCCAGGAGGGGAGGCAGCCAGCAGTGGCCCTGGGTAAATTGCGATGGTTCCCACAGTGCTGCAGCCTTTCCATGCTCTCAGTTAGGCAGTGGGCACTTGGCAAAGCCACCAGAAGCCTCTGGGTTTCAGGCACCCTGGGGGGGTCCCTGGCGTCCGGGGAGAGACGAGCGCCACCCCTCGGCTGAAAAATGCCCCCACATCATCACACCCAAGGACAGCCAACATCAGACCCTGAGGGAATCCAAGCCATGGGGCCAGCACGGTGTGTGGGGTGCCTGAAATAGTCAATACCAAGTGCATGGTTTCCGGCCGCAGCGCCCCTGGACGCGAGCCCCATGTAGTGCTTTGCAGTGCTTTGCAGGCTGAGCAGGGACTAGGAGAGCCTCTCCCGCTCAGAGGGGCTGCTAAGGAGAGTGGGTTACTGGACAGGATCGAGAAAAGGGTGAGCAAACGTGACAGCTCAGAGACAGGCAAGGCCCAGGCAGGTGCTATGCGAGTCTGTTACAGTTCTCCTAACATCCCATAGTCATTCTGGCCCCATGTCCCCCTGCTCTCCCAGCCCTGGGCCCCCCCAGCCAGCTCTGCCAGCACCCCTCACTCCTGCCATGCAGCCCCCATTAACCCAGCCCTGGGCTCCCCCCAGCCAGCTCTGGCAGCATCCCTCAACCCCAACTTGGGCTGAAGTTGAAGCTTTCCACCCTTTCAGCCTGCAGCCCACACTGGGATTTGAACCTAGGTTCCCCAGCAAGAAATGCCCGTTTAAAACCACCCCACTGGCATGTAGAGCCCTGTCCTCAGCCCAGGGACTGGTCAGCATGCCTGTGAAGAACACCTGAGGCTGCAGCAGAATCGGTGGGAGGGACTCTGATCACAAATGACCAGTGGCTGCATTTCTTAGGAAAATATTTTATTACGGCAGCTGATATTACACGAGCTCTCTCTACAGGACCAACGCCAACTCGGCTCAATGCCCAAACCAAACCGATTCACTGGGGAACAGGCATCAGACCCAGTGTCGCTCACTCTATTAGAACAACATCAGGACGTGCAGAGATGGATGCAAGAGAGAGAATCCCGGCCTGGGTTATTGCACAGCATCTTCCACCTTCCCCCAGGAAATCAAACATCCCACTGAACTACAGCCGCTAGAGAGAGCCTGCGAGGGCCCAAAGCCGTGTGACTGCAGGCAGAGGGGGGTCAGGACACAATCCACCGCATGGTTCACTTTGGATTTTAAGCCCTTGTTTGCAAGAAGTGGCTCTCCCTCCCACCCTGGACCAGCCCCTTACCCCTCAGTTCGGAAGCCACCAGAGCCCCCTGCCCTCCCCGAGGGAAGGATATCTCCGCGGCTGTCTGCGGCGATTGCTGCTACACCACGTTCATTAAACCAAACCCTTAATTCTTGCACTGGCATCGCTTGATGGCATCTGCGTCCAGGGCTCTGAGGACCCAGCAGGGGGAACTTACATGAGTGGCAGCGTCTCCAATTTGCATCCTTCTGCAGGTGTCAGGGTGTGTCAGCCTCCCCAGTAGGAAGGGGGCTCCTGCTCTGGGGCATGTGTTTCCCCCAGAGAGCCCCCCGAACAGCATTGCCCTGGAGGAGGCTCCCAAAGCAGGAGCTGTTGAGGGGTCCCCTAACCCTTCCTCAGGCTGCCATGGACACTAGCACTCACCCGAGGCTTGGGCTCGGACACGTGGGAGCCCTGGTGCGGAAGAGCAGGGGCTGTCCCCAGGAACTCACCCAGCACGTTAAACCCCACAGCTCCAGAAGGCAATGGATTGTGGGCTGGTGATCTCAGGGCTCAGAATAGACACGGACAATCGAGGGTCCAGCTGTGCTGCAATCCGTGGGGTGGGAGCAGCTTGGGCAGGCTCCTGTGAACCAGCTTCGACCTCAGAAGAGCAGCTACCTGGCTTCAGGACCGTCTGTGCACACTAGCCCAGGCCCCCGGCTACCGACTCGCCTGCAGTCCTTAGCCAGGCTAGCTGGATTAGCAGGCATTCCCACCCGACCTGCAGCCACACCCGCAGACGCACCCTCAGGGCAGCTCTCTGACGGCGCTCTGCCCCCACAGCAGCCGGGGGCGTTTTCCAGCCATTTGGCTGCAAAGGGCTAAGCCAACACCCAGACGCTGGGAAGGCCCCGCTCTGCACAGCTCTGCAAATCCTCTTCCAAATTCCCTGGTGCACCTGGGCCAGCGTGAGATGAGACAGTGCCCGCCCCGCCCCCAGGCATACTCCTAGATGGAGGGCAGAGTCACCTATTTTCTGGGGGTCCCCAATCTCCGACTAGTGCAAAGAGCACAAGAGTTCGTGCGACACCCTCCCAGCCATGTCCTATCTACGCTCAGGGGGCTACTCTTCCGTGCAGCTGGAGGGTGGGCAGGAACGTGGCTGCCTGAGACGCTCCATCTTGGGCCTTTCCATTCTGACCCCCAGCACCTCCTGGCCAGGGCCGTGGGTCACCAATAGGCAGACAGGAGGTGGGGATGGGGTGGGGGTGTCTCAGTCTCCAACGGTGGCCACAGGAAGAGCTTTCCTGGGAAGGCTGACAACCAGCCCCCAGGGTTATTGATGGCTTTGCTCCCAGAACACCAGGCTGGGGACGGACCCTCTCATGGGCCCTTTGAGGAGGAAGGCTGTGTCCTCCGCCGTGATGTCTCACCAATGAGGAAGATCGGTGGAGTGGGTCTGTGCTGCCCCATCCACGGACTCCCTGCCTAGAGTGGATGGAGGCTGAAAGGCAAGCCAGCCCCGATCCCCTCCTCCCCTGCTGGGGCCGCAAGGATGGCAGATGCCCCAAGCAGCTGTGATCCTGGGCACTGCTTTGAGATTGAAGAACACATTGCACCCCTGGGCTCACACCTCCGATGGCCAGGGACTCGCTGAGAAAGGAAGCTGCGGCAGGCAAGCCCAAGATTTTGACAGTTGCCGCATCTCAGAGACACCGCTCCTGCCCCATGGCCTCGCTTGGGCTTTCAAAGATGATTTTAGGGACTTGTGTGAGGAGTGGTGAGACCAGGGAGGCCCAGGGCCCCTCTGCAGGGCGGGAGCCAGGAGATGACACTGGCCTAATGGACAGCGACAGGGAAATAACCACGTTCTCAGCAGCCCTGGTCCACTGTGCAGTGAATTGACAGAAGCAGCCAAGCGGGCCCCTTGCCTTGCTGGGGTTCCTGGCCCTACAAAGTCTTGGGCTTGGCATTCAGGTGGACGATCTCCCTGTAGTCCCGGACGAACTCCCGCAGCCGGTCCATGTAGGGGTTGACGTTCTCCTCCATCCACTCTTCCACCGTGTCAGGGAAGTAGATGCTGTCCAGCTGGGAGCGGAAGTTCTGGATGAAGTTCTCCCAGTCCTCATGGACTCTGGCGGCAGAAGAGAGCAGCACGTCAGAGCCAGGAGCCTGCAGCATTTGCAGACGGATTAACAGCCACGGGGCTCAACATGACAGGGCAGGTCAGAGGGACGCCACTGACCGGAAAACCCCCCTAGCATCGCACTGCCTAGCCCCAGCCACGCTCCTCACACAGGAAAGCTCTCCCCAGCGCCCCGTCTTTGCTCTGCACAGCACTGAGCACAGGTGAAATGGGGGGGGCTGGAGAGTCCAGCTCTGGGGGCTCCTCCCATGCTCCCAGCCGGGGGGCCAGAGTCCTTTAAATAGCCGGGGGGGGGGGGGGGCAGAGATTACAGGGCCATGCTCAGAGTGGCACCCGCAACAATGTGGATACCTGCTCCGTGGGGACCTCATGGCTTCGCCCATCACACGAGGCCTTCTCTGGGCCTGGCCCCAGGGGCAGGGACGGGAGCATTTGCTGCTGTACCCCTTCCCCAATGGGCAGCTGGGGGAAAGGGCGGCCAGGTGCCTGTCACAGAGACCCCGCTGGGGCCATCCAAGTCCCATCTACCCCTCCCTGGGAGGAGACCGAGGGCACCATACGTACTTCAACACCTTGCTGCCAAAGTTCTCCAAGTTGCGCGGGTTACCGAACCGGTGCTTCCTGTGGTACTGGCTGAACCAGCCCTTGATGGCGCTGACGGGAGAGACGGACCCAGCCCGGAAACATCACGTTAGTTATTTAGCAGCTACATCTCTAATCTAGCTGTCCGGCGACAGCTAACCCCCTGGCAATCGGTTTACGGGCAGGGCCAGCAGACACATCTGTACTTGAGGGTTGGTCAGAGCTTCCCATTACAAAATCCTGTCTTCAGTTCCTTAAAAAACTTTGCTGAACAACAGGTGCCTGGGCTGAAGTTTCCCATGCCAGACGTCTGCCTCGGGCTAAATGTTTATTTTAAAGTTTTAGTTAAAAGAGTTTGGCCGTTTCGGAGAACCAGATTAGGGAAAATACAATCCGCCATGTTAAAGAGAATATTCTTACAACCTTTAAGCTCTGGCATCCCCCTGCTTTGGGGCAAGGACTTGAAATTTGGCTGGGGTGATGCCCAGTTGGCCAGGAGGGGCCTTTCGCTAGTCCTGTGAAAAACTGGCCAAATATGGCCAAGTTACAAACCTATGAAAAGAAATCTCAGTTTGCACATGTTCAGCAGAGACGTGTTAGAGTTTAGCAGCTACCTTTTCCGACACGACCGTCCGTACGGAGCATGTTCCCTCTCCTCACAGCTCTTAGTGCAACTACTAGACTGTACACACTAACCCTACAGTGCAGCCGGTCACTCTCCACTGGGGGTGGGGGGTTAGCAGGACCGTCCTTGAAACTGCCCCCTCAGCTGCTGGGCCAGGCACAGAAACAGGGCAAAGAACCCGTTGCCCCGGTGCTCTCAGGGCCCCCTAACTGGCACCCAGGACATACAAGCCTGACTCAAATACCACGGGGAACAGAGGTGCAGCTGGGGGTAGGGGAGATGGGGACAAAGACATTGGAGGGTGGAGGCTGGGCAGGAAAAAGAGACTGAACTGAGCGAAGGAGCTGAGCAGAAAGCCTGGGAGAAGTCACCCATTTGGCACAGCTCTGGACGTAAGCTAGATGGAGCAGAGAAATTCCGTTCTTTGGGCTCCCCAAGGCCCAGAGAGGAGCTCGAGTCACCCCCCTCCCAGGGCAACTCAACCCTGTGGATTTGCTCCCTGCACCCAGACTTCAGCACTCCTCAACAGGAGCCTCGGGAAGCCAGAGAGCCAGCAGAGCAGAGCCCAGCCCCCCATTACCTTTCGTCGTCCAAGACTTTCACAATGCTCTCTTTTAACTGGCCATCGATTTGCTCAACCATGCGGTAGATCTCAGCGCCTGGAAACGCTCCGTTTCCTTCACTAGGAAAAACGCAAACCTTGGACGCAACTCAGGAAACCCGTCCCCTCTCCCCCTAGGTACGAGACACGTCCAACAAGACCAAGATTTCTGGAACCAAAGTGCACCCGCCTTCCTACCTCCCAGTGTCAACAGCCGCTAACCCACCCCAGCCTTTTCGATCTGGCCAGCACCTACGGGAAGTTGGGATTTAATTGACAAGGACAAGTTTCCAAGAGAGACCCCAAAAGATTATCCAGGACTACGTTCTGTGTCAGACACGTACAGTCCTGTTCTGCGTGAAGGATTGGGTCATTACGTGATGAACATGCTCACGTGGATGGAACAGACTAGAGCACACGAAGCAGACAGCCCTGTGCACAGCCCGAGATGTTACACAGGCGTTACTAGGTACATAGAACAGAGGCCCGTGCCATATTAGAGAGACACTTCCTTACTGGATGCTGAGTTACTCAACTGGTCCCCATCACCGCAGTACCTGTGAGGCAGGCAGGCTCTTATCCCCATTGCTCAGATGGAAACTGAGGCACAGAGCAGCTAAGTGACTTACCCAGGGTCACAAAGGAGTCTGAGACAAACGAAGGCTGTCTAACAACAGTATCCTCTGCATGCAAGAGAGTTCCCTCCCCCGCCCCCCGCATGTTTTACCCACTACAGCATCATACGTGTTGTGGCCGGCCTGTCCCCGCCCAGGAGGAGATGCCGTCTGCCATCAGCAACGCTTGCAGCAGCTCCACGGAAGGGATTTGAAGAGCCAGACGGCGCCTGGGACTCGAGAGTCCGAGCTGGGCATTAGGACCCAGCCGCACCTTGGCACCTTTCCATCAGCTGGCCAGTAAGAGAGCAGCCAAACTCTTTGACTCTGTCCTACGCCCGCAGGCCACGCTTAGAGAAGTAAATTACAACTGAAGCACCTGGCTACGGAGGATGGGGCTGGAAACTCATCGAACATTAGCCAGCCGCCAACGCAAAACGAGGGGTCGCTCAGCAAGGGGGCCTGGAGACTAAGGTCAGAGTGACCCTGGGGCACCAAACATGGCATAGGGCCGGGCAGGGGAGATGCACACAGGCTACAGGGGTGTAGGCATGAGATGCCTGTGGGCCAAGCACCTCCTGCCCACGAAGTCAATGGGTGCAGAGGCTGCAGAGGAAGAGTCACCTCTGTGGAAGCAGCAGCTAAAATAGAGAATCGGTGGGTTAGGCAGAAGGAAGGCCTAGGGTCGGGGCACTAGCAGGCAGCCAGACTCGCTGTGTGATGCCTCGATCGGATCCCTCAGTCCCTCTGTGCCTCCCTTCCCCGTCCGTACAACGGAGATACGGCCCCGTCAGGTCCACAGCTGCTGGGCAGCAGCCCCGGGAGCCAGCCAGTCACAAGAGACAGCAACGAGCGACATACCAGGTGCTCTTCTCCAGGTGGATATTCTGGAAGCCCAGCGTGTCCAGGATTTTCTTTTTAGCCGCTTCAGTAAATCCACCTGGAGGGGAAGGAGATGGCACACAGGTTAGTGGAAGGGGAGAGGAGAGGAGAGCCCCAGAGAGGGCGGCTAAGCTCCGGCAAGGTGCTAGGAGCTCAAGGGAGGCCCTTTCATTGCTAGACACAGCGGCTAGCGTGGTGAGAATGGCAGCACAGCAGCAGAACCGCAGGCAGTGATGGGAGGGGCTCTCTGCCCCAAATATGAACCTCGCATCCTGCGTGGGTGGCCAGCCCTGCTCACCACTGCCCAGGCTGCTGCAGGTACGATTGGTAGCTCAACCGAGCTACGCAGGTACGTCCCCACGTGCTGGAAACTCCCCCAGCACCAAGTCTACGTGTGCCCTTAGACTGGCAAGTGGTCCTCCAGCGGCCCACGCCTCCCCGTCCTCCCCTGCTAGAGAAACGGGAGTCTGCAGGCACGTGGGCTGGGAAAAAACAAACAGCCAGGAGATCATGGTAAGCATTAAGCCCCTATGGGCTTTGGGGGGCCGCCAGCTACCAGGCAACCCCCCCAGCTGCTGGGACACACTGATTTCCAGCACAGCCACATGTGTCACTTTAAAGAGAAAGCCGGCGTCTCCACGGCCTTTCTCGCCACCACCGATTCCTGATGTCACGCAGGCTCCTTTGATGAGTCCAGTGCGTCTCTCACTTTGACAGGCGCTAAACGCGCTTCTCTTCTGGCGAAGACGTGCGAGGATTTCCTCCTGGTTCTCGTCGAACCAACCCCGAGGCAGTGAGCGGGGTAACTGCCTGGAACTCCTCCCAATGTGGTCGGAGGGCCTGGATGTCGTCGCTAGGTTCAGAAAGCCACTCCATGAGGCGTTACGGAAGAGTCCTGTGACTGGCAGGATTTTGAAGGGCCCTGATGTTAAGTCTCTTCCATGTTCCTTTCGGTTCTTTATGGCGTTCCTATCAGAAACGCCCCACGTGACCTACAATACCGGGAACCGCTCGGGTCACAAGGGGGAAACTACCCCTCATATCTGGACTTCACACCTCATTAAAAACAGAGCAAGCTGCTGTGTGTGGTTAGACCAGGACTTAGAGGCACCCAGAAGTTAAATCATTTGCCCCGGGCTACACAAGGGCTCAGTGGCACAGGCAGGAATAGAACCCAGGAGTCCGGACACTTCGCCAGACCACACCGCCTCTCACCCGAGAGGGGCTTGATAGTGCCAGCCTGGCCCACATACGCTGGCAGCCGGCTCCTCACCGTTCTCTAGTGTCTGCAGGCACACGGCCAGAGATGGGATCGCCACTGGTAGCAGCTCACACAGCACAGAATAGTGGTCGTACCTGTGGGGACAGGAGAGAGCAACGCACGGTCAGGTTGCAGAGCACTCCGCCCCTGCCCAGGACAGCAGCAGCAGCAGCAGACGACGCCCCACCCTGTCGCCCATGTCTCCCCACCGTCCTCTTACAATGGATGTATTCTTTATGTCCTCAATGGCTCATCAGGATACTCCCTGAGACCATTCTACCTGGAAAATTCCTAAACATTAAGGAGACAATGGTTGTTCACACCCTCCCATCTAATGACACAAGTTAAAGTATGGATATAACATCAAATTCTTAACTTCTAATAGAAATAGAATTCCTAGACATAAACTATATAATCATTCCCAGCAAATTACTGCCTTTCTATTGATACCAAACATGACATAGTTCCTATGGATTATAGCGTTTATGAGATATCCATAGAAAATAATATCATAAATGCTTCCCTAAATCCAGACAGTGTCACACACAGGACTCTGCCCTGCCAGGGTCCCTGTCCCCCTTTGCCCCATTGTACACAGGGGGTACTCGTGGACCTGCCCAAGGTCCCCCTAGCCCCACAAAGTCGACATAGAACATCCAGTGTGGATGCTCTAGGTCGACTTTGTAAGTTCTCCTTTAAGTCGACTTTAATTTTCAGTGTAGACACACTAAGTCGACTTAGTTAAGTCGACTTAGTTAAAGTCGATTTAAAAGTGCAAGTGTAGACATAGCCCAGCTGCCCCGTCAGGGCAGGGCTGCTCCCAATTAGGGTTTGGTGCAGGCCCCAGCGAGGCAGCTTCCACCCTTCCCACAGGAGAAGGATCCGCAGGCCAACGGGATCCCACCCGCAGGGACCCGCCCGCAGGCTCTTTTTCCCCTAACTCTTACCTTGATGCTGTTGCCCCGCCTTGTCACCCCAAATAATCCAGCTCCCCCCCCCAGACATTCACCCCCTCCCTTATCTCAAGACTGATGCGTCTCCTCCTTAGTTACCCAGCCAAGCTGGGAACATTTCTCCCTTGCCGCCCCCAGAGCCCTGCCCCTGCTCACTCGTCCTTTCTGACACTCTTCTCCGCACAGCTGAAGGGTCACCTCAGCCCCAAGGCGGCGTGCCAGGTGCAACCGTGGCAGATCAGAGCAGGCAAAGCCCGTGGCGGCCCACGCCCTCCTCCTCCGCAGGGAAGGTCACGGGATCCGCAAGCAGTCTGTGGCGGAGAGGCTCTTGCTCAGAAGGCAAGGAACACCCATTCCCCCGGCACCTCCCTGGTCCCCACGGCGGGGGCTCACCTCTGCCACCCTGTGAGGGCAATTCCCTGGAACCTGATGAAAGGGAACTTGGCCATGGCCTGAATAACCTTGAGCCAGCTGAGGTGGTTTTTCAGGTGGTAATTTAAAGGGGTCCAGGCCTGCACGGGGCCGGTGGTGCCTTTAAAGGCACTTGCAAACCACACTGTTTTGAAGCCACTCTCGGAGTACTTTGAAATAAACTTTCCTAGGAGAGAGACAGACAGAGAGATCAGCAAACAGCCAGAAAGCCTCTGCCACTGCCAGCGCCCCCCAGGTCAGCCCAGGGTGGATGGAGAGCATCCCTTGCAGGCGACGGGTGTGAGACACACTGCGGGGGGGCGGCAAGCCAAGGGAGAGACTAAATTACCCCCGTTGCACACACGGCCTAGAGCTAGTCCCACGATTACACACCTCCCGGTTTGCCTCGCCTGTGGCCGGCGACAAGGTGCTGGTGGCTGACTTGGATGCCTCCGCCCTAGATCCTGCGCTCCCTTTACGTTCCCCGTTCAAACGTGAGCCAGATTAGCAAGGAGCGGGAGGGTCACCAGCGGGCAGCCCCGTGCAGCGCAAGGCAGCGTCGCTCCACCCATCTCCCAGGAGAAGTAACCCGGCACGAGGGATCCAGCACAAACCGTGCACAGCGACGGCCCTCAGCAGGGCAGGACGCGTGGCCCGATTTCCAGGGAGCTGTCCCCCGCTTACACCCGGGCTCTCCTTGGCCAGATAAGCAATTCGCACCGAGTCCCTAATTGAAGAAACCAGCACAGCCGCCACCCCTTACCTATCTGCTCGCTGTCCAAGTCTGGGGCGTAAAACCACAGCACCGGGGCCACGTGCTTCACTATGCCGGACTCTGCATATAGAAAACAAACCCCAAGGAGAAGGAATGCAATTCTTTCTGGGCCGAGAGCGGGGATCGGATAGAGAGACGGGTGGGAAAAGACCCCAGACACAGTCTAATCTCAGTGCTGCCCTGTCTCCCCGACCTTTCTACTCCCGGACAACATGGGGGGAGGGGGGGAAGAGTGGCCCCAGGTCTACAGTTACCTTCCAGGCAGCTGGACCACCCAAGCAGAATGGTGGGGGGGGCAAGTTGTGGGACACACCTCCTGAAACACACACAAGGGTCACCCCAGAAAATCCCCTATCAGCACAGAAGTGTTAACTGCTCCCTCCAGCTCCTGGAGATGGGCCCAAAGCTGCTGACCTTGGATGGTCCCCACATCGATCTTCCTCAGCATGTCGTCCCACATGAGGACCTGGAGTCCCTGGTACCGGTTCACAAGGAAGTTCACAACCTCCTTGATGTGATTCAGGTACATCTTCCCCATGTCTCCATTGTTGTGGCTAATCCAGTTCTTGGAATCCATTCCTTCCCCTAGGTGAAAGACCTGGATTTACCGGGAGGGAAACTGCAGTTAAGAACAGAAGCGTAATGGCCTCTGCAAACAGTTTACAGTGCGTCCCTCCTGGAGGGATGCACCCGGGAACCATGAGGGGAAACCGGACCCCTCATTCACACAGCCCCACTAGGGTCGCTCCTCTCCTCTGTCCTCAACAACAACTACATGTGGCAAGTGGGCTGAGAGATCAGACGAGAAGGGACAAAGGCCAGCAACGTGCAGAGGATCCCCCGGCTCTACTTATCCTTTGCCACGTACGACCGCACCATGATCACCAAACCGGCCAGTGCTCGGACAAGAGCTGTTCACAGATGGGCAGCTGGTTGAACCCGAGCCCCAGCAAGATGGCGGGGATGCCAGCGGCAGAGGGAAGCCCTGTGAAGAGCTTGGTGCTGTCTCCTCAGGGTGAAGATGGGCCCCGCCATCGACCTCTCCACTGCACAGGGCCAGGTTCTAGACTGCGTCCCCAACTCCCCAGGAACTAAGCTGGGCACCTCAGACTGGCCCTTGCTGATACAAACACAGAAGAGCATGAACATCTAAAACCAAAATTACTGCCCTCCCACCACCACCAGAACAAGCACTTAGCCCAGGAGTTCCCAACAGATTTGGCTCAAGGACCACAAATGTAATGTTTGCAACCCTGAAGAGCCATGCGTCTTCTCCCCAGCTCCAGCCTGAGAGAAGAGTTCAGGGAGGAGGCTGAGTCAGGTCAGCCCTTCAGCCCCCGCCCAGGGCAGGCCCACGGAGTTACGGGCACGTTACTGCTGACGGGACCTTGGCAGATGCTCAGAAACACTCAGCCCCATCAGCTCTGCAGAATCCCCAGGACACTGCGTAATGCGCAAGAGTTTGTCCCATGGCACCTTGCTCAAAAATTGCACCTTCCCAATCCAGTGGCTGGCACCAAAGAGCTGCCACCCTGCACCCCAGTGCTGGCTGCATTTCAGTGGTGCCGTCTGTGGAGTGGGAAATCCTTTAGGGGCCGTAAACAAGTCATCCTCACTACTGGTAACGAAAGGCACTAAATGCTGCCATCAGTGCGATGGAGGGTAACCGCTCTGCTGACTTCTTCTCCAGATATTTCGTTCCTGTTCTCTTCCCTCCATCCAGAGGAGCTCTAAGAAGCTGAGGGCATTGCACCGAGATCTGGCGTGTCCATCCTTAGATCGTCACCCCAGAAGCCTATCAAGCAGGGACAGTCTTTGTCGGGTTCATAAGTGCCTGGCACAGCAGGGTCCTGGTCTACCAAGCCCCAAGAACGCCCAGAGCCGGCAGGAGGCCGAGACGACACTTCTGGGGAGCCCTGCCCGGCACTCACCTCGTCGGCCCCGATGTGGATCCAGCCAGAGTGTCTGTGTTTGTCCATCACTTGCGACAGGAGGCTCTTCAGCAGGGACAACGTCTCTGGGACATGGGGGTTGAAGCTGTTGGGGAAACGCTCGACTTCTCGCAGGTGCCTGTATTTGTCGTGCTTCAGGATAAACTGTCCCAAGGAAACATGTGAAGCATTGGAATGGGCTATCTAGGGAGGTGGTGGAATCTTCATCTTTGGAGATTTTTAAAGCTCGGTTAGACAAAACCCTGGCTGGGGTGATTTAGGGGGAGTGGTCCTGCTTTTTAGCAGGGGGTTGGTCTAGATGACCTCGTGAGGTCCCTTCCAACCCTATGATTCTATGTGAACACACTGGGGAACCACCCGCCCCACACTCACCGAGCCCCGGGCAGATTGCACCTGGCTTAGTGAAGGCTCAGCGGGTGCTTTGATTGCAAGGGGAGGGAGTAACTGGGAGGAAAGTCACTGGTCCCCTTCAAAGGGCTCTGCCCAGCTCCACTCCGAGGGCATGAGGGTCTACCAGAGCCCTCTCTCCATCCCCGGCAGGGCTGGAGCAGCACTTCCATGGGAGTTGTGCCCACTCCCCGCCCCCGGCTCCATGTACGGGTTCAGAGTCCACAGGACTCCACCAGTTGTTTACAGACAGGTGACGTGGAATTAGAGCTCTGCTGGGAAGGAGCCAAGCTGGACCCATGGCTGGGATCCAGACCAGCCGCGCCACAGCCTGCGCAAGACGGAGAGGAAGCTGCCTCACCACATGGCCACCGCCCAGCTCGGGGGCAGGTTGGGATCGGGGTGGGGACCAACGCCAGCACGTTGGGTTGAGGAGATGGAGGCACTGAGGCGACAGGGTGAGGGGACGGAACGAGACACCCTGCGGGAGCAAGGGAGGGGAGCTGGGCACCCGGAGGGAAACTCACAAAAACAGGAACAGTCCCCAGCTCAGCACCTCGGCGTGGCCAGTGGGCCTGGCGCGGGAGGTGCAATTGCTCGGTCCCACAGTCCTTACGTGAGGTCACGTGGCCCTGCCACGGGCTTTAGTGGCCTGTTCTCCAAGTGGGCTGGGCTCCTAGCCCCGGAGGCAGACATGGCGCTGTGCTCAGACCAGCCCCACGCCCGGTGGTGAGGGAGGAGAGGGTGGGCTCAGAGCCCAGAAAAACCAATCATGTCTAGCCGCACTTGAATGCTTCCAATGGAGGCCCATAGCGAGGGGAGATGGGCAGCCCCCGCCCTCCCAAAAGGGAGAGTAACCCCCAGGCGATGCTCAGCGACTGCCAACAACTTGCCTGGCGCCCCAGGAGATGGAGACAAAAAACCATGAACAAAACCCAAGATGCACGTCGTCTCGAGAAGATACCCACCCGCCCCCCCACGCCTGCCCCGACCCCACGTCCGGAGTAACCGGTGCAGCCACGCAATGGCACCCGAGTGAACCTGGGGAAAGTTCTGCACACCGCCCTGCCTCCCTGATGGGGAAAGAGATCCAGCTCTGGGCAGCCTTTTGGGACCAGCCAGCTAAGGCCCCTGGATCCCCCCACATCTGGGAGGCTGCTGAAGCCGTGTGGGCAGCATTTCCTGCCTTTCGTTAACCGAGCCGGGAGCAGCTGGTCTCAGCCAGCCCCTAAGGAAGGGCCGGGGTACACGGACACCAAGGCCAGCGCCTTGCCTACCTCCACGTGCCCGAAGGTCTGCACGAGGGGAACCACCTCCAGCTCATTGAGCACCGCCAGCTGCTGGATCTTCTCGATGTCGGCTTCGCTGCGGGGCAACAGGGACAATCGCCGGGTCAGAGGGCCTTGCCTTTGCCAACCAGTGTCTGCAAAACTCAGGTCCTGCGCTGGCTCTAATGCAAGCTGCTGCCCGAGTGTTAAATCTGGCTCCCAGCCTGGGGGGGAGGCAACGTGGGTGTGACAGGAAGGGGGGCTTGGTGCTGAGCCATTCCGCGTTTCAGGGTGAGCACTGCGCTAGATAGACTGCAGGAGGCCCGTGTGCATCCCCGGAGCAGCAGGTTACACTCTGCACTCACCTGCCCGCCGCTTTGCAGGCGGGAGAATTTGGCAATGCAGATTGGGATACGAACACGGACTCTGTAAGAACAGACCCAGCAGCTGGAAGCAGCTGCTTATCTATAGCGCCAGGCCAGTAGCCACCGCGCCCAGCTTTGTAGGCCCTCCGGTGCTGAGGGGGTCAGGTTCCACGTGGCGACCTCAACGACACACCAAGCCACGTGCCACCTCCAGGGTCACCCCAGACACCTGGGCAGCTCTTCCTACCTGTAGGCGTACGGAGACCTGAGAATCTCCAGCTCCCCCTGAAACGGAAACATGTCTTCGTACTCGACCAGGACCCCATTGGCGCCCAGCTTGGAGAGGAGCGGAAATATCTGCAAGGAGAGAAAACACCCAAACAAATGGGCTGACCTGCTGGAGCTGGACAGCCCAGTGGGGTTGGAGGGGGGAAGCTTGTCAATCGATCTCCTGGCCAGAGACCACGAGCCAGACTGAGCCAGGGTGTCTATGGGTGCAATTCCCCTGGCTTCCACGGAGCTTGCATGGCTAGAACCCACTTGCCAGGCTAGGTGGGCTCCAGGTTGGCTCAGGGGCAGCCAAGACATCAGCCACCCAGCTCTCCCAGGCCACCATGAGTCTCCCTCGCTCTCACCTGTGGCCACGGAGAGTCAGAGACACCCCAAGGCAAGTGTGTAACAGCCCTGGCCTGTGGGCAGCACGACACGCTCACACACCCTCTTGCCCCCCCCCCCCCCCCCCCCCCCCCCTCCCCCCCCCCCCCCCAGAGCCTGCTCTGTTCACAGCCCCGCGGAGGGCACACAGGCATCCTGCTCTCTGTGGGCACTGAACAACAGAGGCTCAGCTCTGGCTCCTGCGGGAACTGCTGACACCAGCTGGGATGTCCCCTCCCGCCTTGCCAGCTGCAGCCCAGCAGGATGGGGCAGGATGGGAGAGAGGGGCAAGTGTCACCACTCTGCTCACCTGCTCCAGATAGGAGACCTTGGGTGCAGCTCCCTTCAGGTCCAGGTGGATGAGTCTCATCTCCCGGGTGCCGACGTCCCTGGACAGCTGCTTTTTGATTTCTTGCTTTGGACCGGCAGACTTCACCGCTGACAGCTCCAGGGCCCGGCTGCGCAGCCTGGACTCCTCCTCGGCCTCTCCGGCCTTTCCCCAGAAGCCGTTGTCTTTGCTGACGTGCTTGTGCAGCTCCAGGGTAATGCTGCACACACAGACGAGATCAGGGACCCGTCCTGCTGCACTGGCTCCCTGGCAGGCAGCTGTGGACACTGAATTCCCCACGTGGCTCTTCCAGGGCAGAGAGGCATGGGGTGTGGGTATCCGCTCTGGAGATGACTTGCAGGGATGTCAACCACCAGAACTCCCAGCTTCCACCAGCGCCAAGAGTCAGTTTTCCCAAAGCCAAGGGGGTCCTCTCATCACAGAGACCCTCCTGCCCCTTCTTATGGGTCTATGCGGCATGGGGCAGAGCTGGCACCGTTTGCGGACAGACACTCCCGCACCCAGCCCGAGACCCCAGGGAGCGGTAAGATTCCCCGACCCCTCCCCACCACAGCCACGGCTACAAATCCAGGCACGCGTGGCACATGCAGCTGGCCACGTCTGTGCCACAGAGCTAGAGAGAGACCGGCGACGTGCTTGCGCTAACTCAGCTAAGGAGCTGCCTAGGGAATTCAGCACCACGCTCCTGCCCCAGCGCCCCACGCCTGCCCCCTCGCTAGCCCCTGCACTAGAGATTGGTGCCTACCAGCCTCCCCAGGCAGCCTCGCTGCCGACCGAGGCCTCACCTGTCTCGGAAGAGAAATTTGATGCCTGCTAAAGCCACGATGAAGAGCACAGTGAGACGCAGGAGATTCAGCTTCTGGGTCCGTGGGTAGGCCATGGTGGCACAGCAAATGCGGGACAGAGGCCAGCCGCGTGGCAGAGCAGGACGTGGAGCAGCAAGCTGACAAACACTGATAAACCCCTCCGACCGTGCCCAGCCTCTGCCTTTCCCACCGGGTGGGAGGAGGGACCCGAAACGGAGCTCAGGCCGGGAAAGCCAACACACGGCTACGAGGGAGAGTGCAAAGACAGGAGAGCGTCCAGCTGAAGAGATCCATGGGGTTACCGGGACAGAGGAGACGCCGAGGTACCAGCTGGATGTGAGAGAGAGAGAGACGTTCACTGGGGACCGTGGTGGCTGGCCAGCTCCCGCCTGCCATGGCTACGTCAGCTGCTACCCGGCCACCCCAAGGGGAGCTCTGCACAGCAGAGGGAGGACGGCCTGTGGTTGGGGCCCTGGCCTGGCACCCAGGAGACATGGCTTCCATTCCCAGCTCCTGCCTGGGTGCGTGCCCTCCGGCATGTGAGCTCACGCCCCCCAAGCTTCAATGCCCACCCAGTAAGTTGGCACCACAATCCCACACCCCATCTCTTGCATTCAGGCCCAGGCGACAGCAGCCGGGACCCAGGGAGTCACTTCCTCCCGCTGCACCTGCACCTGCCCTGGCTCGCCCTTTGCAGCTTGTGTCTGCAGACTCCTCGAAACCAGGGGGCGTCCGCACAGCGCCAGTGCAACGGGCCTGGTTCTGGGCTGGGGACTCCAGGGGCTACTTCATGGCAAGACAACCCAACCCTTGTCCACAGGAGCTCCTCGATTGTCTCCACGGCCTCTGGGAGGTTGCATGTGAGCGCTGGGTTGCCAGCTCCTTGGGGACGGGGCCTGGCTCCGTTCAGACCCGGCTCCCGTGTCTCGTCTACGATACAAAGCCAACCTTCGAGGCCAACGTTCCTCCTTGTTACTGGGCAACAACCTGGGAACACGGCAGACGAGACGGGTCTCTCTCTAGGGGCACCTACACAGCAGGCCTTTATTACGCTAACGTGGTGAGAGTGCACAGGAGCCCAGGCAAAAACCACCGCTAACCTGAGGGGCCATGATCCACGTCGGACAAGGACTCGACCCAAGAAGAGACAGAACTGCAGATCCAGGCAGGAGGATCCTGCTTTGGGAGGACTCTGGAGGCAATGTTGCCTAGTGGGTAGAGCACTGGCCTGCTGGGTGGCGGACAAGTGAACCCCAGCTCCCTGCCTGCAGTTCCCCACCTGCATACTGGGGATGCTGGCTTCGTGAGGCGTGTGGATGAGACAGGCGACGTGGGAGCTGGGTTACGCTACTGTAATATTATGACTGGGGGGGAGGAGAGCAAAGCGCCTGCTGGCGAGAGCCGATCACAGAAACAGGTTCATCGTGCACCCACAGGACACACCCAGTTCCCTGCAGTTTGTGGGTTTAAACCAGAGAGACAGCCTTGGGAGAGGAGAGTGTCAGCAGATTTACTGCAAGCCACAAACCCATGGATTTTACCTGAACAACACAGCTGCCAGGAAAGGCTGGGTCTGGGCTGGGGGGGGCCAGGGGTGCCATCCGGGCGTGCCGGGGAGCACACTTCGCCGGACTAACCCATCCGGGCACCAAGGGAGCCACCATCAGAAAACAGCCCTGGGCGAGGGGAAGAGAGGCCAGTTAGAAAACACAAGCAAAGGGTCTCGCGCACACGACACCAACGAGGAAGGCGGCAGGGACTGGGACTGCCAGGGAGAAAAACAGAGGATGGAGCGAGTTACCACAAAACAGCTCCCTGCATTGTCACACCAGTAATGTCAGACCGCCCCCCCCCATCCCATTGTGCAACCCGGTCTCCCTAACCATGGAACAGTCCCAAGGATTTCCCACTGACCAATCGCACGAGGAATGGGTCCCCGGATCTGGCCCTAAATAACCCGACTTGTGTTAATCTCTCCTTCTACGGGCGCTCGCTCGCTGTACTTGGCAGCTTTTCCTGAAATCCCGTATCCTGTATTGCATCCAGCCAGGCTGTGCCGTTCTGCCCAGCACAGAAGCAGACCAGCCAGAGGGCATCTGCTGCCCCTGTGGCTATGTTTCTTCATGTCACTTATTTAGGCTGCGTTAAAACCTCAGCTTCTCCCCAATACGAGTCCAATCTCTGGGCAAGTATTTCACATACACAGCTGTCCCGAGCCCACCCCCAGATCAGAGCCCACCTGGCATGGGCAGCCAGCCCCCCAGGCTGGGACCCCCTCACCTAGGCACCCGCTCCTAAGAGCCGCACCAGCCACGCAATCCTCGAACCTTCCACAGCCTGTGCCCCGCAACACCAAACGCCTCAGCCTCGCTTCGCTACAATCCCCAGCAAACACACTTGCCTGCTGTATTTACATCTGCACACCCCACCCCAGCTGAACGCCAACGCCCAGGCGCGGCGGGGAGGCTGGGGGGGAGAAGGCAGTTTTGCACATCGTCAGACAAAGTGGGATTTTCTCCCATGAAAGCTCAGGAGAGAGACAAATTTGTTAGTCTTTAAAAGTGCCCCAGGACTCCTTGTCTGTTCTGCAGAATTGGCTGGGTTTTAGTTTAGCTAACAGGCCACTTGCAGGGGCAGAGCAAATGGGGCTGTGTGCCGTGGGCCCCACTGGAGATGGCTTTCAAATTGAGTGGCACCGCAAGCCAATGCCACGCAGGTTTGGAACATCAGCCCCTCGACGGAGCGTTGGCCAGGCTGAACTTGAGGGGCACTCCAACCCCGCACATCGGGGTGCAGCCCCCAGAGCAGGGCGAGAGAGAAGCCATCCATGTGAAGCGGATGCAGCGTTGGCTTGCTCTCCAGCCTCCCCACTGGCTCTCCAGCCTCCCCACTGTAGTTTTGGGTGGGCCTCAGCTTTGCCCCTCTGGCCGCCAAACACCTCTTGTGTGAGCCTGGCTAGCAGATGCAGGGCAAATATTTCTCATATGGACTGGTTCAAAGGTGAGAAACTCGACTGAAAGAAGAACACCAGCGCTCCTGCTCTTTCACCTCAGTCTCTGAATAAAAGCCAGGTGAGAGTGGAGGAGATCTAGCAGATAGCCGGACAATACATCTACTTTCACCTTTAGCTGCCTAAATACCTTTGAAAATCTGGCCTATGGGGAACCGACAGATCACTGAGTCACTAGAAACACTTCCTTTGTGTAATCAGTTTATGATAACAGGTCTGTATAAGCTTGCTTCTTGTGTGTCCAGCACATTTAAGGAAGTTCTATTTAACTAAGAAAGACCATTTCAAAGTGCCATGTTTGCACATTTGCTATTTAATTCCAGTTACCATCACGGTGCTGCTTGACACAGGTCTCAAGGAAAAAAACAAGCACCAGAATTTTAAAAACGCATCATTCGCCATCATGCCCCCTCGCCCCACAGCAATTCCAAGAGCCTTCTCAAAATTGTTCTATCTCGTCTTAAAAACCCCCAATCTGGCTCCTACAGAATCAGCGTTCTTTCTGCTCTACACGGAACCACTCTGCACACAGTAAAAAGAGCCTTCTTCAGTGCAACTCCTTCCTTTCCCCATTTCCCTCTACACTCCTGCACGGCACCTGATGCAAGAGCAGGCGGCCACCTGCCAGCATTCAGTGCAGCTAGACGCGCTCACTTGACATTTTTACCTAAATCGCTGTCTCCCGTCACAAGGAGACAAGCTGCTCTGTCATTTCTATATCCCTTCTCCTAGAAACCATACTGGGATCTCACATGCAGATGCAAATCACCTGCAACACTCCTCAAAAACTAAAAGGAGCCGAACACTTAGGAGGGCGGGGGGGGGGGGGCGTGAGCTTTTTAACTCCCGAGCACTTGGGGTGCGGCTGCCAGACCAACACTAGAAACCGGAGCTGAGTCACGTCAAGAAGGGAGGACACAGCAAGAGCCTTTGTAGCCATGACGCGTGCACCTCAGCACATCGGGCCAAATCCCGCCGTCCTCACTCAGGTAAAGATCCTGTTCAGATCAGGGAGGCGGCAAGTCTGGCCCCACGCAGACCGATTTTTAGAGGTGCTGAACAACAAAGAGCTGCAATTATCCATGCCAAGGTGGGGCAATCAGGCCCCAAAGAGGGCATTACCGGACGATTAGCTTGCAGTTCATTTACCCCCTGCAATGCCCCTGTCCCAATCCAGGAGTGCCGAGACACAGCCCTAGAGAACAGCTCCCAGGTGCCCATTTACAGCTTACCAGGCCGCTAGCCTCCAGCTGTCTCGAGTCGAGAGATTTACTGGCCACTGATCTGCGGGCGCTCTTGAACAGCTGATACCCTCGATCGGTACCACGTCTCCCTCATGCCACCATGGGCCCTATTGCCCTGCAGCACTAGAAGACCAGCAGCAAAGAGAAAGGAAAGGGCTTACAGCTGCCTGCTGGCTGGGCACATCCTTCTTCTCCAGCCCACTGGAGCGTCAGTGTGACTTGGCCGGGTGGGAGCCAGCCTGCACAGCTACAGTCCCCAGAACTGAGAGAGCTCTGAGATGAGGGGAGACGGCTCAGAAGGATCAGACAGACGGCTCCATTTTCCTGGCTGGAGGGTGTAGCACTTACTCCTCCTCTAGCAACTTTCAGCAGAAAATCCTCACACAGACTTTAGGGACATCCCCTGACCACGATTTCAGCTCAAGTCTCCCAGCACCAGCCACCTACAGTAGGCATTTGCCTTGGAACCCTCCCGAGGTCTGGAAAGCATCAATGCCATTGCTAGCCATCGAAGAGTGCCCTGTGCTAATGGCACCGGGAAGAGTTATTGCCGTCGGCTGGTTCACGGCCTGCAGTGGCCACTCCTCCCTGCAACAGCCCTGGGCTAGAAGTTGTGGCTGACTTATAAATAGTTCCCTGGGAAAGTCAGAAGAAAGTTATTTCTTTTCCGACACCTGCCCCTGCCTCTACTCGGAGGAGCATCTGTTTTGTCCGGGTCCTGTTTCCACGTGCTAATGAAGGGCTCCACCTGTAGCCTGGGCTGAAACACAGGTGATTCAGTGGCTACCTAGGCTGGGCACAGGGAAGACTCAACATGGGCTGTAACAGGCCAGTTGCTTTATTTCTTAAAGCAGCAAAAGCACAAAAAAGGTCCTCCCTCCACCCACAGATGCTGACTGTACCTGCTGTTTTTACCAGCTCCAAACAGGATTAACCGGAAGAAAGCGACACGATTGTTCCCTGTTCCTGTCCGCTTGTTAACTTTGGGCACGGTGCAGCACTGCGTAGGTACCCAGCCTTCTGTTCTGTGGGCAGTGCACGCCCCTCCTGAAACCCTGCCAGCAAGTGTTTGTCAGGAACATGGGAACTCAGAGCCAACTAGCTGTGCAGACTCTGGGAAGAAAGGTGGATCCGTTTTGTCATGTTGCTCTCAGATCTGCCCAAGGGGGGAAAAGCAAAGAAATGGGTGGAGCAGGGCTCGACAAATGCCAGGTGCCAGGTCGCCATGGCACCCAGAATTTGTAGCCTGGCACCTAGCTCCACTGGGAAAATGCAGCTTTTCAGTGACGGGGGATGTCCCAGCTAGGTGCTCTGCTTTGAAGCTGGGTGCCTAGCTGGGGACCAACTTTGCCAAGCCCTGGTATAGGGAGAGCAGGAAAGACTGTCACTTTTGGTTTTTAAATTAAATTAATAGCCCAGGGAATATTATAGAGATGGATCCTAAACAGAAAATTTAACTGTTTTATTTAAAAAAGATGCCAGGTGGACAGGCTTCCTTTAAATAACAGAGTAAAATGGTGAAACAAATGAGGCAAGCCAGTAAGTTTTGCAAGCTACAAAGTGAAAATTGATGCAGCGACCACAGGGCAGTTTCGAAAAACCAACCCTTTGATCTCACAAGCCATTAGGACAACAGCAATGGAAACTGCTGCCAGATATCAAGTGCATCTGCAGTGCCGTCGTAACCAGGAGATGAGCGGTACTGCTAATCCCAAGGGTTCGAAAATCCTGAGTTAGGCTCACCACAAAGCATAAGATTATGTAAAAATACTAGATATGGGGTTCTTTATTCACCTTCTTCTTTCTGAGCCTTAGGGTGCATGGGCTCACGTTTTGAAGCTTACTCCACAGCCACAAAGGCTAAAAACCGACTTCTTTAAGAACAAAGGCTGAAATCCCACATATGCACTTGACTCCAGGGGTCATAGCTTTAAAGGAAACAATAATGAGTGTGAGACTGGTGACAAAAATCATGCGAGCTGGCAACACCGCATTCGAGCGACAAGGTAGAGGAGGTAACACCTTTTCCTGGACCGACTTTCGCTGGTGAGACAGAAATTGTGAGGTCCAGAAAATGTAGTCGGACTGTCACAGCAAGGTGGAAGAGCTTGTTTAGCACATGCAAGACAAACAAGGAGTCCTGGGGCACGTTTAAAGACTAACAAATATATCTAGCGCATGAGCTTTCCTGGGTGGAACCCCACTTCCTCAGATGCATGATTAGCATGCTCGGATTAGCACAGGTAGTTAACACACAGCTCAAGGGGCCATTCAAGATGAAGTGACCCTTTAACTTCCTTCCAGTCAGCCCTGAAGAAGAGCGCCGAGTACCCTGGAAAGTTTCTCTCTTACCAACAGAAGTTGGTCCAATCAATAAATCAGCCAACCAACCACTATTTCACCCTCCCTGTCTCTCAGGTACCACGTATGTTAGCAGGCAGGCTAGCATCCTGATCTGAACAGCTATAGCAGTCATCAAGATGTTTCATCTGATCAAATCATCATCCAGAAATCAGGGATTTCCCAGGGATCTCTAGTCACAATGTTTTCTGCAAGCTCCTCAGACTCCCTAGCGATAAGCCAGGTCAGTTACAAATTAAAAACTAGTTACAGTTTGCTATCAAATCCCCCCCCACTCTTCTCTTCTGCAGACTGAACACACCCCGTTCCCGCAGCCTCTCCTCATACGACGTGCCCCAGCCCCCCAATCATTTTTGTTGCCCTCCGATGGACTCTCTCCTATTTATCTACATCCCTCCCGTAGTGGGGACCCAGAACTGGACCCAGTTCTCGAAATGTGGCTTCACCAGTGCTGAATAGAGGGGGACAGTCACTTCCTTCATCTGGCAATGCTCCCACTAAGGCAGCCCAATGCGCCGTTAGCCTTGCTGGCAACAAGGACACATTGCTGGCTCCTCTCCAGCTTCTTGTCCTGTTCTAGGGAACTGCTGCCTTGTCGTCTGCAGCAGGGCACGGGATTCTTCTGTCCTAAGTTCAGCACTCTGCACTTGTCCTTGTTGAATCTCATCAGATTTCTTTTGGCCCAATGCTCCAATTGGTCTAGGTAACTAGCCTACCCCTGTGTTCCAGATTATCTACCACCCCCACCTAGCCTCATCTGCACACCTGCTGAGGGTCCAATACATCCGACCCTCCAGATCAGTAATGAAGATGCAGGGAAAAAATGGCCTTAGCACCGACCCCTGGGGCTGCCAACGAGACATCGAGCCATTGATCACTACCCATTGAGCCCGAAGATCTAGCCAGCTTTCTAGCTACCTTAGAATCCACTCACCCAACCCAAAGTCTTTAACTTGCTGATCAGAGTACCGGGGGAGACCGCATCAAAAGCTTTGCTAAAGATCCTTGTATCGCACAAAGAATATGCTCAGTCAGTGGTTGCAGCCGTATCACATTTACCATGACACACACCTCCAGAGTGAGACAGGCTTCACCTGCCTTTGACTCAAGTGAGAATAAAAAACCTCCCACAAAACTAAACTGGAAATCAACTAACACAGACAGGGCCCACAGCATTCTGATGCACTAGAAACTTAGGGTGCGTCTACACTGGTAAATTAAGTCGACTTAAGCTTGGCTTAAGTCGACTTAATGTGCCCGGTGTCCACACTACATTTGCTTAAGTCGACTTAAGGAAAATAAAGTCAACTTTATTAAACCACCTTTCTAATCGACCTAAGGCTTAATTCGACTTTCTAAAGTTGAATTAAGTCAGTGTAGACACACTAAGTCGACTCAACTAAGTCGAGTTAAAGTCGACTGAAAAGTGCAAGTGTAGACATAGCCTTAGATGCTACCTGACTTCAGAAAGGCCATAAAGATACACAGTGATAGTCACGCCCCCATGGGAACACAGTGCCTCGTTGGAACAGGCTCAGCAAGACACATTTAGACAAGTACCCTCAGCTCAGTGAGATTTGGCTCTTTAAAAAAAAAAAAAAAAAAAAATTATTGTTGTTTTAATTTCACTGAAAAACTACTTGCTTGGATTTGAACTTTCCCCTGCATCTGCAGCCATGCTGTGGCAGATCCTAGAGTCACAAGGGGGCCTAGAAGTACCCAAGTCACTGCTAGTAATGGAGACTCAAAATAGAGAACAGCTCAGTGGTTTTCATTTTCTTTTTCAGACAGCTTGACCAGATAAATAGTAACAAGCCTTTTTGCAAACATACCCCGGTTCCCATACCAAGCACGGGAACAGAGAACCAGACCCTTAAGCTGGGGGTGGACAAAACTGGCTCACAGCTAGGTGCCAGCAGTTTTACTTTTGGTCACCAGAGGGCACTCTTCCATTACATTTCTGCAGTGGAGCTAGGCGACAGGCTGGTCACCACGGTGATCAGAAACATTGATTTGTCCAGACCTGCCTTAAGCCCTCCAGGACCTGGTCTGGATGTTAAATACAATTAAACAGACAAGCAAGAGAAAGACTTCCCCATTTCTAGCACCTCCCAAATGTGGTTCTGGAAGGCCACTGCAACCTAAACACGGCCCAGCATTTCAATTCTGGAAGAACAGCCTTCTCAGGCCATTGGAAATATCACCAGGATTTTAAACCATTCCAGTGAGTTTATAGCCACTCACCCAATGCTGGGCAGAAGGGAAAGTGGGGTTCATGGTCCTACCAGAGACACACAGAGAGGAAACACTGAGCTAAACCAGCAGCCATCCAACATTTTTATATTTCACTTTCAGCAATCACGGTGTTGAGAGTAACATGGGGCAAGAAATTCATTGCCAGGAGCGTCTCAGGCAGAGCTGCCCCTGCTCCTTTAACTAGCCACCGGGACACGGGCTGCGATATGTTTATTGACAGCTGACAGAACTACTTTCAGGAGAGCACAGGCGTGTTATCAGGGCCAAACCCCAGGAGTTCCACAGCAAGCCGCACGGCCTCTGAAAGCGGGAGAAGGTCAGACTAGCTTTTATCCCCGCAAGTTTGAGAGTTAAATCTTATGACAGCCTGAACAACACACAGCACTTCCAGCCAGTCCAGTTCTACACGGCAGTTTAAATGGTGCTGTTTGGAAACAGTGCAGCAAAGCTGCAGGATAAAGGAGGCGGCGAGAGGTTTAAATGTAGCAAATGAATTACGTCCAGCAGAGCAGAAACTGAACTACCCATTTGGTTTTTGTGCACGGGCCTCCCCAGAGCACAGCTCGCTGGACTTAGACACCCAGGTGCTTGGCTTTGTGGCTACGCAGGTACGTGGCCTGTACCCAGCAGGGAGTAAGATTGCCATAAATAGATAACACATTCATCGCCCCTCCCTCGTACCCGGTCCCCTCACAGCTGCTGAAAACTGACAAGAGTTTGGGAACCGGGATTTACATACAGCTACGTACCTTTCTCAGCTCGGACGAAAACCACAGCTTAGGCAAGGGGTGGGCAAAGGGCTGGCTGGACCATCGCGCACTGGGATTTGCCGTGGCCAGAGACGGTCCCCTGCACAGAAAGAAAGTGGCAGGAGACAAGCGGATTTGAAAACGCAGCTTGGGTGGAAAGCACTGTGGACTCAGAGAATGACCATTTTATTCCGCGAATTCTGCTGCCTCATCCAGCAGCACAGATGTTTGAGGGGGCAGTCTGCAGTTTCATTTGCAAATGTTTTTCAACCATTATCAGCCTGGACAATTCATGTCCCCCCCGTCCCCCCCACCCCACCTCAGGACACAGCTCTGTAGGAAGAGTGTGTGTCTTCACACCCCCACACCTCCAGTGCATGTAATCTTCCCAGAGGCAGACAGTACAGGCCAAAGGGGCCCCATCCTGGCACCAAACTGCCATCTAGCCAAAGTGGCTGTGCACTCAATGGGATGCAGGCTCGCAGGTCAGGGTGCATTGGCTCCAGAATCCCATTTAATAATGAAGAGTCCTGACCGAGCGCTCCTTCCCACCAGTTTGCACCTCGGTATCTGGCACTGGGGTGACCCAAACCCTCCTCCAACAGTCACACGCCAGCAGCCCAGCTCTGTGGAGTTCAGACACAGGGGAATTGTAGGCACCTGGCAGCACAAGCTGTCTGGATCAGCTGAAATGCTCCCGAGACCGCGGTGGTGGGCAGGGGGTTTTCTCCGTTACAGAATATGCTCGTGCTGGGGGGTTCAGATGCCGCAGTGAGGGGGGGAGGCCGAAGACACAGAGCTTTGTGATGGGCTGATTTAACAGACTGGTTAACGGGAGCAGAAGCAGCCTTTGGCTATTGGGGGCCCTAGGTGAAGGCCCATTGCGGGGCCTGACTTCTCGGGGCCCTAGGCGTGCGCCTGCTTCGCCTACCCCAAAAGCTGCCTCTGGACGGGTGGGTGAAAGCCAGCGCAGGAAACACCCTTGTTACATTGTCAGCCAACGCCAGCAGCCCCACCGCCATGGAGCCCACCCGGCTGGGTTCTGCAGTGCACGATGGGGCCGGGGGTGCTGGAGACACACGGGCTGGTCGCACTCTGGGAAAACACAGCCCCCCACGGCTAAGGCAGGAAGACCCTAAACTTGGCTCACTCCCTGCCTGGGCCGGACGGTGCAAGGGCTGCCATAGCAGAGAAACCGCCCTCGCGCGGGGGCATGAGGTGTGTCTCGCTGTCTGACCTCTCTGGCTCCGCCAGCAGCTGAGCTTTGCAGCTCAACCCAGCCCCAGCGACCAGGTACAGACCACGGAGCAACCACCCCGCCCCCCCGCCGGTGCCCAGACTCCTTCCCAGTCCCCATGGCCCCGAAAGCATCAGTGCCTCCTGGCACCTCCCCCACTATCTCTCCAGTGCCCATCCCCGCAGCCCTTTGCCCCCTGCCTGCTGCCCCATTCCCCCCGTGTCCCCCACCTGCTGCCCCCTCCCTCCTGTGCTTCCTGCCCCCAGTGCCCCATGTCTCCAGTGCCCCCAATGTCCCACTGCTAGCGCTCCAGCTCCCCAGGGCCCCCACCATCCAATGCCCCATTCCCCAGTGCCCCCTGTACCCCACTGCCCCCCACCCAGTGCCCCAGCTCCCCAGTGCCCCCCACAATCCAATGCCCCGTTCCCCAGTGTCCCCTGTACCCCACTGCCCCATCTCCCCAGGGCCCCCCACCATCCAATGCTCCCCCCGCCCAATGCCCTGTACCCCACTGCCCCCCACCCAGCTCCCCAGTGCTCCTGCCCAGCACCAGCCGGCCCGTGCGTGCAGCCCGCGGCCCCTACCGTGCAGGTGGCGGAGCGGGGCTCGGGGCAGGGCGCTGGCTGGAGCTGGTGCAGCAGGAGACGGGCGGAGGCGCCGAGCCCCGGCTCTGGTATCAGCCTGCAGCGAGGAGCGAAGCCACCGCCCGCTCTTAAAGGGACAAGGCCCGGCCCGGCGCCCGCGGCAAGGGGCGAGCGGGGGCCAGCGCTGCCTGTGGGGCCCTGGGGCTGGATGGGTCCCGGGGGATCGGGGTGCACAGAGGTGGGGCACACGGTCCTGTGGGGCACAGGAAATAGATGGGTGCCAGGGGAAATTGGGGGCACACAGAGGGGGTGGGGCACACGGTCCTGTGGGGCACAGGAAATAGATGGGTACCAGGGGAAATTGGGGGCACACAGAGGGGGTGGGGCACCCAGTCCTGTGGGGCACAGGAAGTAGGTGGGTGCCAGGGGAAATTGGGGGCACACAGAGGGGGTGGGGCACCCAGTCCTGTGGGGCACAGGAAGTAGGTGGGTGCCAGAGGAAATTGGGAGCATGCAGCACTGGGGAGACTGGTGCAGATGGGGCACCGTGGGACTCGGTGAAACAGGTCCGGTGCTGAGCTCACTTTGCTAGACTAGAGGGTGCAGCTCTTGTGGGGGTGTGCACACTGGGCAGCACAGCCCATCACTAGTCACCCTGACCCCTCATTTTCCCCCCTCCCCGCCCCCATGGGGGACCCACTTACACACTGCCTGCCTGGGAAAGGCAGAACTGGGACTGGCTTTTGTGGGCCTCTGGGCAATGTGGACCCAGCCATCTTCCTCCCCATAACCCAGGCCTTGCGCCTTCTGGACTGTGTGTTCCCTACCCCAATCTGCCTTCTGCCTGCCTGACTCCCCCCATCCACCCCCATCCTCTCATTGGTGAAGCCCCAGAGGCTGTGGGATGGGAAGCCAGAGGAGGTGAAGTGAAAAGCCACTTTCCAAAGAGCACAGGGAATGGCAGCCAGAGAATTCAGTCTCTGCCACACCCCAGTGGCATGCGAGAGGGAGGTGGACAAGGTTGGAGGGGTGGCTGGGCATCAGTATTTGTGAGGGAAGCTTCAGAAGCGCCGGACTCATCATCATGGTACCAGAAACACCAGAGAGGGAGGGTCTGTCCATCAGTGAGGCCGAGGAACGAGGAGAGCTAAGGGAGAGAAAGCACACGTCTTTGGGAGAAGATACAGAGCGTGTCCCAAATTGAGTCATCAACGAGCCACAACACAGGGGAGACAGCATTGGCCTGCTGCAGGCACCCTGGCTGGCAGCTCGTGCTCACAGCACCTGTTGCTTAGCCAGGAAAATAAAATTCCTGAACTGGAAAATGGTTGGTTACATTGGGTCTGGCCAGCAGGATGCTGCACAAGTATTTTCCATCTGGAGACATGAGTTCCAGCTCGAGTTTACCCTGCACAGGTGAAAATCCATTAGTTGAGTCCTGCCCTACACACCCTAAAACCACTGCACTATTCATGAATTGAGCAACAATTTCTTCCCAAGATAGCAGTGGGTGTGTAGGGCAGGACTGCAGTGTATCAGCAGAGCTGGGGAAGGCAAATTTGCACAAGAGCTGCCCTGCTAAAGTCTCTCACTAGCTAGTGCCATAAAACTCTCACAGTTATGGGTGTTCTGTGACTTTACCGTCAATGAATATGTGTAACACTGTGAACTGAGTGACTTTCTCCACAGGTGACATACGTGATGATGCATTTAGCCTCCTTTTCTGGACATCAGGGAGGAGTTCACAACAGCCCCAAAAGTAGGAGACTCTTTTCCTGTTTTTACCCTACGTGCTGGCTATTACTTGCCATTTGAGCTGTGCTGATCAAACGAGATTGGTCAGATAAATGCCCCTGTGCTCTGTGTGGAAGCAGTTCCAACTAAAATATTTATATAGCCCCCACGTTCAGGGGCAAACCATCTCACAAGACATTTGCCCTTACAGCGCCTTGTGGGGCACGGCCGTAACGCAACACGTGTTCATTGTACAGGGGGCAATTGATGCACCAGGAGACCAAGAACCAGATTCTCAAAGGTATTTAAGTGCTTCACATTGAAATGAATGTGAAATCTGACTTGCTATGGTCACACGAGACATCTGTGGCACAGCGAATTGAATGGAGGTTTCCTGCGTCCAAGGTTAGTGGCATGCCCTAACCACTGGATCATCCTGTCTCTGTTCAGCACAGATATTTGTATGTGTGAACATAAAATGTAATTTCCACCCTTCCTTGTGTACATGATTTTGAAGTATTTTCCACAGACATTTGTGGTAGTAAAACTCAATGCCGTGAGTGTCTGCAGAAAGCAAACTCCACAAGGGCAAGAGTCTGGTTGGAAGGAAATCACTGCAGTTATTAACGAGGACAGGGGCAGTATTTGCCCACCTCTGATAAACCCTCTTTGACCTTCATGTTATTAGCAAAATGTATTTTATCCAAAGAGTTTTAATTCCCAGTTAAAGCTGTATTTACTGTATCACAGTGCTTGTGGGTAGCTGCTTCAAATACCAAAGTCAACAAGAAACCCTCACTAAAGTAAAGACACCCTTGAAATAAATAAATGTTTCCATTGGCCCTTGCCCAACTTGTAACACCCATTCTCTGATTGAAGAGAAAAGGGTGGCTAATCATTAACGCTGCCTGTTCTAGCCGGTTGCTCTGAATTTCAGCAGACATATGCACCAGTGGAAAATAAAGACTGGGGCAATATACAGTTTGTGGGAAATTCTTACCCTGCTGGAGTACGTGGAGATTGACAGCTTTCCCCAAACCTCCCTTTACTACCTTCTAATTGGAGAATGTTTCAAGCACGCCTGAGCTGTCAGCAGCTGCTGGGGTAGCCTGCCCTCTGTATTTGTAGGCTGGATTGAAATCATCAAGGTAAATTACGGGCCTTGATCAGAAAGGGTGTAAATCAGTACACAAGGGTGCAAGTGTTTAAGAGAAAGTTAAACAGGGCTTTGATTTTAATACCTGCAGGGATGGGAACTATTCTTCCACTACAAGAAAGAAACAGAACCTGCGGGGGGAAAGGTCAAGTCTCCCTATAAATTATGCACCATCGCATGAACTTGCAGCTCACCTCTGTATTCTGCGAAGAGGTCCTCACAAGCAAAAAGCAGTAACAGCATTGCAGCTGCCAAGGGACATAACTGCGGCAAGAAGGTTTCAATCGCAGGACTCATTCGCCTCACTTAATTTCTCCTGGAATACCCTGTAACAGACACCATTGTGGTGCCTCAGTCCCTTCTAGGAGTTTGTCAGCACCACAAGCCAGGTGGGCACTCCACACACAGGGCTCCCCAGACACCAGCCCTTGATGAGTCCCTAATAACACTGGCACCTTTCAAATACACCGAGTATTTCAATAGGACAGCAAGAAATAATGGGTGCAAATACCCTTCAACACCCACACAGCAGATCTGGCCAACACTTCCTAAAAAGAGCCCTTGGGGACTGCCCAGTAGAGGGATCTGACACAGCTCCCTGCAGCATTCCCCATGTGCCCTACCTGAGCTGCTCCCTCCAGACTACCTTTCTCTCTAAGAGGCAATCAAGCCCTGGCCTGCAGACCCTGTCACCCAGAGCCCAGTTCATCTACCCATAATCTCGTTCAAAGCTCCTCTGCAGAACCCTGCTGTCCCCTGGTGTGCTGGCTGCTGCCCCACTGTATCCTGCTGCTATTGCTGATCTTTACCAGCCTTTGTCCTTGCTCAGATCCCACCAGCCTGACCCTCTCTGTGGTGTGGAAAGACCCCCTTTTCCTGTTCTCTGTGCTGTATGGAACCCTCATCTGAACTGACACCAGGGCCACCTTCCAGAGGGTGCTGTGCTATATGGTGCTTTTCTGGGTATTTTCCCCTTCCTTCCTTTCTTTCTTCAAAAACATTTTCTGCCCTGGACAGCAAAACAGACAGGGCTGTTCCAGTGTGATGGCTGGCTAGATCCTCTCCCTCCAGCTCTTTTGGCCGGGGAAAGAAAGGGTACGTAGCCATGAGCCAGCAGGTTGCCCACAGCAGTTTCCCCTGGACCTGCAGCAGGTTTGCAGAGCTAGGGCCCTCTGCTGGAAGGCATCGGAACTGAGCAATGCTGTTGCTGGGAGGATACCGAGTCCTGCTGCACTTTTAGAGACTAACACATTTATTTATCGGATGAGCTTTCGTGATAGAAAATTCCACTTTGTCAGACGCTTTGAAGTGGGATTTTCTCCCACTAAAGCTCATGCGATAAATAAATCTGTTAGTCTTTAAAAGCGTGACAGGACTGTCTGTTTTTCTGCAATAGACTAACATGGCCACCCCTTTGGAACTGGGAGGATTAGTGGCACTTGCTAATTCCCATGCATTTCTCCTGACGCCAGATACTTGGGCCTGTTTCTCAAACTCGGGCAGCAGGTGACCAGCCAAGAGCCCACAGCTGGGCCTGCTGACATTAACACCTCTGTGTTCCCTGCCTCTCCCAGCTGTGGTCTCCTCCCTTCTCTGTAGATTGGAAGTGCTTTGGGGCAGAGGCCACTTTTCATTGTGTGTCTGCACCGCGTGGAGCGCAGTGGGGCCCTGGTCCACCGCTGGGTCGCCTTGGTGCTGTGGGAACAGATAACAGGCCACGCTCCCCTTTAGGGAAGGGGACGGTCCTTGCCCATCTGGCTGCGGAGAGACGCTGGAGCAGTGGATCCCCAAAAGGCTCCAGCCCCAGGCGGCAGCTGGAAAGAACCTGGCCTTTTATTGCTTGTTACCAGGATTTGCGGCATCAGGAGCTCTCCGAGCCCTGGACTGACAATGACAAGTCAGCTCTCCAGCCCTTGTGCTCGGCGCTGTACATAAACGAGACACGCACCCGAACCGGCAGCGCGCTGAGCTCGCGTCGCTCTCTAGCGCCCCCTCTAGAGGACACTGCGAACAGCCAGGCACGATCTGGAGCCTCCTTCGCAGCCCCCCGCCCCTTGTTGCCTATGGTCTCGCCCCACCTCCCTCACGCGACGTCCCCTCGTGGAGGCACTGACAGCCAATGGCAGTCTGCGCATGCGCACCCCCCGAGAATACATGTGCGCATGCACCTCCTGCCACCCGTCTGACAAGCACGGCTCCTCAGCGCATGCGCTTCCCCTCCTGCGGCGGCGCCGCTTGCGCTCGCTCTGCGCGTGCGCACGGCTCTCCTTTTCTTGCCCACCCCCCAACCTGCCACCGGGCTCTGCAGGTAACGGGGCGCGCGACCGCCCCTCGGGGCCCCTCCTCCAGGAGGCCGGACTTGGAGCCGCGCTGAGGCGCCCCGAGACGTTGGGGATGGGCACGAGGCGCCGCGCGGGGGCCGGGCCCAGGGCTTGCGTCAGAGCAGCTGTGGCGCCCCCGTGCGGCCGGGGTGGGGCATGCAGGGCAGGTGGGGC
>ML685786.1:2386294-2436561 GCA_007922175.1 Pelusios castaneus | reverse complement strand
GGTGGCGCCCCCGTGCGGCCGGGGTGGGGCATGCAGGGCAGGTGGGGTGCCCCCCTGTGGCCGGGGTGGGGCATGCAGGGCAGCGGTGGTGCCCCCGTGCGGCGGGGCATGCAGGGCAGGGGTGGCATCCCCCTGTGGCCGGGATGCACTGGTGGGGCCAGCACGGGCAGGGCTGGAGGGCTGGGGTCTTGCCCCATGGCTCTCTCTCACGCCCTCTCTGCTCCTTCCCCCCACAGGTGTTGGCCATGAATGCGGCACAGGGCACAGTGGGCAGCGACCCAGTGATTCTGGCCACGGCTGGCTACGACCACACAGTCCGTTTCTGGCAGGCGCACAGTGGCATTTGCACCCGGACTGTCCAGCACCAGGACTCCGTATCCTTCCCTGGCTCGTGAGATGGGTGTCCGTTCCCTCGCCCAGCCCCCTGCCGCAGTGCCCGCTCCAGGGCGGGTCCTCTCTCAGCTGTGGACACATCGGCCACGTGATGCTTTTCTTACACAGCCTCTGCAAGACCATCATCCCCCCCTTCCCAAAGCAAACCTCTTCCCATCTCTTTAGAGAGCTCCCCGCTCCAGGCCACGGGCTGACTCCAGAATGGTCCCCAGAGTAGACTCTCAAACCGACCAGCCCCCACCTCCTTCGATTGTTAGCCCTTCTTTAAGGCTGTGAAGCCACCTGTGGCCTTTCCAGTTAGGAAGTGGTTCTGATCTCCTTTCTGTGCATCTGTCTTTGAGCCATGAAATTGACAAGAAAGCCCAGCAGCTAGCACACAGTTTCCCCCTGCTCCCCTAGAGAGCTGAGCCCCTGGACCAGGAATAGGGCAAGAAGCCCATGGCAGCTTCTCCCAGCAGAGAAACAGGAGGGGAGAAGCCCCAGGTGGCTGGACCCCAGCATCTGGCAGCAAATGGAGCATGGGGGGACAGGGTAGTCCTCCGGAGTCAGTGGGGTATCTGAGCTCCCCACACTTCCCCTCTTAGGCCAGTAGAAGCACTCCTGGTGAGGACCCACAGCACCAACACAATGAAGGTCATGTGGACAACTGGCCGTAAGTTGACCTAACAGAGGTCAACTTTTCTTTGTAATGTAGACAGGGCCTAACTTAAAACACCATTATTGCTAGAACAGTACAAATGTCTGATGGCATTACGTCTTACCTTACTTCACAGATGGGGAGTAAGCAAACAAAACCCGACTGTGCTGCTTCGGTAGAAACAGAGAGAAGGGAAAATAAACACTAATGGTGGACAAAGGGCAAAAATGAGTCAGGAAAAGCATGACTGTACAAAGCCCGTCACACATTGCTATCGCCGCCCTGATTCCATCACCTACACAACATCTATTTCATAAGCAGGATCTGGGCTTTGCCAGTAAGAAAACAGGCCCAATGATGCATTCCTTGTTTGGTCTCCCCTACAAATCTCCAGCTCCTCAACACTGGGCACACTTTCTGACTGATTTTTTGAGGCACAGTGAAGAACTAGTTTACTGCTCCTGACTCTGTTTGATCTGATTTCAGTGTCATCTACCTTAAGTGAAAATCCAGAATCTGAAAAGATAACGTGGAGAAGTAGAGTACAGTGGTCACAGCATGATGAGCTCAAATCAGGTTTCACTAACGTCTCTGAACTATGCTATGTTGGGGGACTGAGGTTTTTATCCCACTTGTTAAATCTTTAAAAGTCATTTTCATCCCCAAGGTGGAAACAGGACAGTTCTTTTCATTTGAAAGTTAGTCTCTGTTTTCTAAAATAGATAGTCTCTGAAGAAAGGTCCACTGGGCAGAAAGTCCTCGCTAGCCTTATTTTCCTGGCAGTGTGAATTTAAGATAACACTTCAGTCATCTTTCAGAGCTAACTGTTGTCTTTGTTTGCCTTAACCATGGCTGCTAGCAAGTAAATGCTCTGGAGATCACCCCAGATCGCAGCATGATTGCTGCTGCAGGTGAGTCTTGGCAGGCTTCGCCCCCATCTCCCTTTTCTCATGCTTGCAGAGTGGAAATTGTTCTACTGTCCCTGATGTGGGTGGTCCCCATTGTCTGGGTTTTAACTTAGCCTGAGTGCACAGGATCCAATTTTCATTCCGCTTGGCCACCACCCGTAGACTCAGAATGCCAGCTGTCATTCGAACACAGCGTTCATGAGCGTGACTCATGATAATCCCTGTGAGAAGTGCTTCTGCACTTGGGAGCCACAGACTGTGCTGAGGTGAGCGAACGTTGCCTTTAAGGAGTTGTTGGCCCCAAAGCAAGGTGGTCATGGAATAGGGCTTCTGACAGACCCCCTTTGTTTGGCTACTGCCAACTCGTGTAAATATCTGTCATCCAGGTTACCAGCACATTCGAATGTATGATCTGAACTCGAATAACCCCAACCCTGTCATTAATTACGATGGCGTAAGTAAGAACATCACCTCTGTTGGCTTCCACGAAGACGGTCGCTGGATGTATACGGGAGGAGAAGACTGTATGGCCAGGATCTGGGACCTGAGGTAAGGAGGCTGGGCCACCGGAGACAAAACACCCAAGAGAGTTGTCATTTCCCTAAACCTCCTTGGGAAACTCATCGACTAAGCCAGGCTGACAGTGGTCAGTGCCAAAGAAATGCCAAGTGCCGCACGAAGTAGCACTGGGGTGCAGGAGGTGGCAGTCTTTCCGCAGAATCAGCATTCAAGCTGCAATGTGGCCCTGGGAATGCTGCAGGTGCCTTATTTGAAGGAGAAATAAAATCAGTGTCCGGGCCAGTGAGTCATTAGAGATTTGGCTTTTCGCAAGAGTCGGAGCGTTAACCCAAGTGTTCTGGCCAAAGTCTCGTTTGCGTCTCTGTGACGGGTCGTGGGGTGCCCAGGACTGTGAGTTACTCTGTAACCCAGCGTGAGGGAGTCTTACCTGTGCCTGGCTGGGAGTCAGTTCCTTCATGCCACCAGCATTTCTGTGACGCAGGCGTGCTCCTCTGGGCTGTACCAGCCCTGTCTTGGCTGTGTAGGTTACCCATAGGGGTACCACAGCTCCTGAGCGTCTTTGGATTGTTTTCCTGCAATATCCAGGCCAGGACACTGGCTACTCAAGAAATCCCGGATCCTCTGCCATCAAAAGAGCAGTGGGCCCCACTTTCTCCAGTTTCCACTTTAAACCACAGCTCCTGTAGACCACACAGCACTTTTAATAAAACAAAAGACGGTTTATTTAAGAAAGAATAAAGCTTTAACTGGAAACAAGTGGTTACAACACAAAAGAAAATCCTAAAGCATGAGCTGGACTACCCTTATGATAGTTACCTTTCCCAGCTAATAAAGTTGGCTTTGCCCCCAGAGTTCAGTCCTGTTGCAGAGCTAGCTGGCTTCACAAGACCAAGGATCCAGTTTGTCAAGAGAACATCCCTGCTGCCCATGATATCTCCTCAGTGAAAGGATAGAGGACCACCCTCGCTCCTGGGTTTTATTGGAATAGTCTTCTGTTTCTGTTCACAGTCAGAGCAAACTCTTTTTAACCTTCCCGAGGGTTTGATTGCAGTTGTCTCTTACGTTTTTCCATTGAAAGTCTTGGTATTGAGCAAGGTTACGTGATTGAGCCTTGCACTGCATCATTGGCTAACACCCTTCTCCTTCCTGAATGCACTCGCACTGAAACCTGTTACTCTGAGCGACTATGTTTTACTCCCAGTCCATAAAGCATATACGCAATATTGTTCCTTAAACGTTACTCATATATGCTATCTCACAGTGAATCCAAATCTAAACAAGCTCTGAGCTTTTGATAGGTACCTTACAATACATATTACTAGTTATGGAGAAATATTCTGTATGACGTGTTTGGTGTCGAGTTCGTCGGGTCTGAGGTGAGAGTTGTTTGCAAAGAACAGGGAACCTTTTGCCAAAGGCCCCTGTCCCAGTAATTATGTTCTGCCTCCCTGGAATCACTGCTGAAGTGTTAGTTGGAAATGGGATTGTTCACATTCTGCCCCAAGCTATGGTGGGAAATGCCGCTGCAGTGTTTTAAGCGTAGGTGAGCCCTAAGACACAGAAGTAAGGTGACTGGTTCAAGGCCAGAAAGCAAATCAAAGAAATGGAAGATCTTGGTGTAAACTCATCTCATCCGACTTCTCTTGTTTGTGTTCATTTTGCACCAGGTCACGTAATCTTCAGTGTCAACGGATTTTCCAAGTGAATGCTCCTATTAATTGTGTCTGCTTGCATCCCAACCAGGTAAATGCAGTCTCCTTTGTACTCACCAAACTTACTCTTGATCAAAGGAGGTTTTACGGACGCTCTGTGTTAGAAATCCAGTGTGTTGCATCGGTTTATGTGGCAGTTATTACATGAAGTACTCTTGTATGTGACAATATTTTCGCCTCTGTTTACTAAGCAGAGGCTTTGAGAGTCAGGTAATTGGTGTCAGCAAGACCTAAGTTTCTGAGCTCTTGTAATTGATTTAATACCTTCTGTAGAAGGTCAGCAGAGAGCTTTACACACCTTCATCCAGTCTCCGGAACCTGAGCTAGAGAAAACATGGCCTGGTCTGCACCAGAAAATTAGGTTGGTTGGTATTACTACATTGGTCAGAGGTGTGAAAAATCCACAGCACATGGCACTGTTAAAATGACCTAAATCCCTGTGTAGACAGTGCTGAGTAGACACAAGAATTCTTCAGCTGACCTGGCTATCACCTCTCAAGGAGGTGGGTTACCTGTGCTGACGGGAGAAACCCACCTTGTGCTTGGGTAGTGTCTACACCGAGGGATTACAGAGGGACAGCTCTCCTGCCGGAGCATTTCCATCCTAGACAAGCCCTCAGACACAGAAATAAGGTGATTTGTTCAAGGCTACAAAGCAAATCAAAGGCAGAGCCAGGATTGGACCCCACTAGTCTGGACTGCCAAGCCCTGCTCTAACTATTAGGTGCTGGTGTTGCTAGAAAGGGTGGTCAGAGGTAGAGATATATGAACACTTTTGAGCCACGGAGAGTGAATTTTTGCAAGTCTTGTATGAGTCGCTCCCAGGATTGTTCAGTGCTGCGCTGAGCACTAGATGGCATTGCTGGATAAGCAGAGTGCTGGAGTCTTACGTAAGCCGTGCTGCATTTATTCCCATAGATCCATTTCTTTGGGCACCGAGTGTGGGGTCTGTCTGTTCCTTTGGTCTCCTGCTGAACAGCCACATAGGAGCCCTGCTCCACGGAAACGTGTTCTTCACGCTCTGTGCTTGTGAAAGCCAAACATCCCCTGTGCACTCAGAACCTGGTCATTCCTAAAATCAGATTGCCGAGTGGATTCTTTCGAAGACATTGTGGTGGCTGATTTTGAGCCTTAACCCTGTTTGAAAATGAAATACGTCTGTAGTGGAGGTGTCAGGCGTTTGACTTGCACATTCCACTGTAGCTCCTATTGGGCTGGATCCCCCGAAACTCTTCCTACGACATGAGGCTTTTCCTCAGCATTGTGCATTGCACTCTGCTTTGCTTAGACCTTCGGATGGACCACTTCTATTCTGATAATCCATTTATAGTCACTCATATTCCCAACGAGCTCAGTGCTGCAATATCTGAGTTGCAAATACTGCAACGAACAGTTCATTTCTCTTGAAAAAGAAATGAAACTGTTGACATTTTAATGAGGAAAATCTAAGGCGGTTAACTGAAAACTGGGGCTTGAGATGGTAAAATCTTAAAGTCTCCAAGTTTCATTGTTGTACAGTAAGACTGACTTTACAAGGATCAAATATTTAAATTCAGTTTGGAGCACAAGGTTTCAGTTTCTCCAGGTGGGCTTTAAAGTTACAAAGGCAGGTGTGGTTTTTGCTGGTCTGTCTCTAGTGTCTTTGTCTGCTCTGCGTGCTGCCAAGATATCAGGTCCCTTCTCCGTCGGTCCCAGAAGTGTTATCGCCATGTGCAGTGTTCCTCATGGTTTTAGATTTCACTGGCTTGACTTTTCAGTCCTGTTAATTGTGCATATGCCTGGACATTTTTGGCCTTAGGTGTTGTAAATGCTTAATTTTGCTAGAGCTGAATTTTGGACCAGATCAGTGATCATCACCTAATTAACGCTGTTGGGACAGTGCCGGTGCTTTGAAGATGGAATGTGTTATATTAGTGTCCAGGATTGTACGCAGTTTTGGCATTTGAAAACAGGGCTCAGCAGAACACGGCAGTGCTGTACGGATGTTCACGCAAGAGCAGAGCAGTGTCAAGTAGCACAAAGAATGCAATACATACTCAGTGTCATCTGTGGAATACACTGCGGCAGAAGGTCATTCGCTCAAGTGCTGCAGATAGACTTTTCGGAGGGCCTGGATAATGTAATGACCTGGTCTAACATTTGTAGTTACACGGGCTAAGACGAGGCAGTCGTAGTTTATGGTTCAGGGTGGAAGCTGGTCGCTGCCAGTATCAGGGAGAAATTTTTGCACCGCACCATTGGCTAACTACATTATGAGTGGTGATCATTTTCTGAAGCAACATGTTGGACGCAGAAGAGGAGACTAGATTGAGCTCTGATTCGACCTGGTATAAGAAATTCTATAGTGACTTGGGACACAAATCATTTAGGCCTACAGTTTCAAAAGTATCCATTAATTTTGGTGCCCAGCTTACCCTCTAGAGCCTGGTTTTCAGAGATGCTGAAGTGAACTTCAGCTCGAGTTATAGGTACCCAGCAATTCAGAAAATCAGGTTCCAGATGCCTGTAGTTTGGTACAGAAAATTGATGGATACATGTGAAATGGATGCCTTAACCTTCCTGCCTTAGTTTCCCATCTGTAAAACGAGGATAATGCATCTCTAGCTCGCACCGTGCAGTGAGGATTAAGTAGTTAACGTTTGTACAGCGAGAGGGAGAGCTAAAAGATTGCCATGTTAACGAATAAGTGGATAGAACAGGAAAATCTAGACTTCTGAGAGCTGCATGCGGCACACAGGCGTTTACCCCAGTGGGCACTTTCTGGGTGTTTGAGTATTAAGGAGATGTGGCTTTTTCCTTGCAGGCTGAGCTAATTGTAGGTGATCAGAGCGGTGCCATTCACATCTGGGACCTGAAAACAGACCACAATGAACAGCTGATACCAGAGCCTGAGGTGTCTGTCAATTCAGTTCATATCGACCCTGATGCCAGTTACATGGCAGCTGTCAATAGCTCGGTAAGTGCAAGTCCAGCTCGAGTAACCGGCACCGCTGCAGCACTTTCTGTGCACGTTCCCTGTGGCATGGAGCGGGAGGTGGGTCCAAAGATCAAAAGGGGCAGTGTTCAGATCTCACCTGATCCCTTGCCGCAGTAATGTCTCTCTTTCTTCTCAGGGCAACTGTTATGTCTGGAATTTAACAGGTGGCATTGGAGAGGAGGTAACACAGCTAATCCCCAAGACCAAAATTCCAGCACACAACCGCTATGCCCTTCAGTGCAAGTTCAGCCCCGACTCCACGTGAGTGACTTGCCAGCTGCTTTACTTACTGGCGGCTGGAACAAAAGTGGCCTTTCAAGTCGGGGCGCAGGAGGCTGCCTCTGCTCCCCGCTGTGGAGAGAATGCTGGCTCCGTGGTAGCATTCCAGCTCTCCTGGGGGACTGTGGAGAAGGAGTTATCAATTGGCCCAGTCTCTTATTTCCCAGTTTTTGCTTACTGACCCCAGAAGAGCTGTGGACACTTCAGCCCTTTTTATGGGGATGAGACTTGGCGCTGCATTGATGCTGGATCTGATGGACTGACCTTTCCGAGAGTGAGCGGCTCTTTCTCTGCCCCACTGAGAAGGGCAGGTTGGGACCGTTCCCCTCTAATATGGGCTTCAGGAATTAACCTGGGCAGACTGCAGGCCCCAGCCTGTTGTGCAGTATCTTGAGAGGCTTCTTCAGTTTGTTGGTCCGGAACCAGCTTAGGGAGTCATTTAGAAACACAGCACTGTGACGAAGCGCCTCCTTTACCTTGGTGGGGCCCGTGCTTCCCTCTAGCGGTGGGTCAGAAAACCACTTTCATGGCCTCTTCCCTCTTCACTGGTGCTCCTGTCCCTCCGGCAGATGGCCTGTGGGGATAGGAGAAGGCCTGCTCCCACCCTCAACTCCAGGCCCCAACCCAGGACTCTACAAGCTGCAGGCTTGCTCTGCTGCTCCAAGGAACTGGCTGGATTCCGTGGGTTACTTCCCTGTGCCCCCTGGATTGCTCAGCCAGGGACCCTTCCCAGCCTCCTTGGTCTGACAGTCCCACTGGGTGTGGTAGTGCCCAGTTAAATCTTTCCCTCTTCTAGCAGGGTCTGCTTCCCTCAGGCCTGGGAAAGGTCCTTTGCCCCCTTCAGGCAGGGTTTCCTCTCCCCCTAGTCTTTGTACCTGCAGGTTTCTCCTGCTGCTGCTCCTGGATCCATCTGACTTCTACCTGTGTCTTCTCTCCTCTCACACACTCTGGTAGCTTTCCTCACTCTCACACGCCAGCCATGTCCTTTCTCTGGAGGGAAGGCTTTTAACAAGTCCTGGGCGTGGCCTTGATTACCTCCAAGTGAGCCAATTAGCCTGGAGTAACCACTGCTCAGCTACCACGGGAAAAGGGTCTTGGTGAGCCTGGGGCTAATATATTGGCCTTCGGAAACCCTCCCATCTGACCCTGTCACAGCACCAAATTGTAAACACATACCTCTCCCCTCCTTCTCCTCCAGGCTTTTAGCCACCTGTTCTGCAGACCAGACGTGTAAGATCTGGAGGACTTCAAACTTCTCTCTAATGACAGAGTTGAGCATTAAGAGCAACCACCCAGGAGAAACCTCCCGTGGCTGGATGTGGGACTGTGCGTTTTCTGGAGACTCTCAGTATATTGTCACTGGTAAGGCATGGCTCACTGGCCCCCTATCCCAAAAATCCCTTGGAGGGAGGGAGGCCTGTAGAGCATCACAAGAACTGGATCTCTCTCTCCAGAGGTGCTGCTAATACCCAGTGCATCAAAGACAGCAGCCTTCCCCCATTGATGCCAAATGGATGTGTGTCCATGGGAAGGGAGGGGAGGAGCCCTTCCTTCCTGTGCACTGAACGCAGGTGATCCCTACGGAATCGCTCTTTTCCTGTACGTGACTGATTCCCTCAGCTGTTTAAATATAAAACCTATTGCACCTCATTTTACTGTGCTGTGGTGCTGGAGCTGGGTGTGGCCTAGGTTGTTACGGAGAAGGTGGGCTCAGGAATCTCTTTTTACTGGACCAACTTCCGGTGATGAAAGAGACAAGCTTTCAATCTACACACTTCAGGTCCGGAGGAGGTCAGGTGTCGCCCTCGAGAACAGCTCTGTGTAAGATTGAAAGCATCTACCTTTCACCAACAGCAGTTGGTCCAGTAAAGATATGGCTGAGCCCACCTTGTCTCTCTAACATAAGACCGATGTGCGTTGATTTACCATCTGGGAAGAAGGTAGTCTGAAACGTACATGGCCATGTGCATCCTCTCAAAGCATCTCCTGGGAGTGTTCCATTCTGTGTTCCACGGCAGTACACAGCCCAAGGACATTTGCAATAAAAAACAGGTACAAGTGTGACGTTCCCTTATGGTCATTCTCTCTTCACTTCCCCTTCCAGCCTCCTCAGATAACTTGGCCAGGCTGTGGTGTGTGGAGACAGGCGAGATCAAGAGAGAATACAGTGGCCACCAGAAAGCAGTCGTCTGTCTGGCTTTCAACGATAGTGTGTTGGGATAACGTGCATGTGTTGACAAGAAGGGACCCCTGCTCCTTCAGTTGTCTTCTCCGGACAAGCCTCGTACCTCCACTATGTGGAACATACATTTGTAACCGGCCCCCCAATCTGACAGGAGACGGCTGAATCTCCAGCAGAAGCAGCATTCTTCCTGGAATGAGAACACCCTTCAGCTTTGAGCAAAGCAAAAAGGAAGTACTCTTAAATGGAGATGGTACCTGGATGGCTCTGGTGGGTGGGAGCGAACAGTCTCACCTCCACGTTGCCTGTTCAGATCCAGCTCAAGCAGATAGCAGCTGGAAGCTGAGGTGTGGGACCTGTGTGACGTGGCTGGTGTGCTCAGTCCAAATCCTACACAGCCCAACCCACAAACACCCATCACATTTGGCACTAATTGGTCTCAGTTTCAGGAGTAAGGCGAATGCCAGGCTGGGCCATGGAGACTGAAATCCTCTTCCTGCAGCAGAGCAGAGCAGAGCAGCCCAGGGGTGAGGCATGGCCATAGCTTGTGAGGGAAGCTGGCTCTGCAGTGCCTCTGAGGACAGAGAGAGGCCATCACTCTCCCGGGCTGTCAGTCTGTCACCAGCGTGACATCTTCCATTACTCTCACAGTGAAATGGAAGCTGCAGGAGATCGCCCTTGTGAGAGTGTGTCTTGCTGAAGTCAAACAGGACAAGAAACCAGCAGCTGGCAGCTTGCACTTGATTTGTACATTGTATTAGGGGCAGGGAAGCCCTCTCTCGAATGGAGACTTCCGCACTATCGAATAAGCCAGCTGTCAGGTTTGGACATGGATCGTGCTCTCTCTGGTAGAGAGACATCTGCACTTAAAAGGTCCCTTCCCTCAGCTGGGGCCTTGGAACTTGCAGAGACGGGACTAGGGCCGGGTTAGAGGACAGAGAGGAAAGAAAGGCGCTGGGGTGGGAGCTGCTCTGTAATTGCTAGGTTGTTTAATGCACTAAGTAGCCTGACAAATGGAGTCGACCTGGGATGCCTCTGTTTTGTTGTTAGAATTAAATACTGCACGTCAGGAAAAGGAAACTGCCCCCTTCCCTGGCACATGAAGGTCAGCAGGTTAAGCAGCACTTCTCACGGGGGGGGACACACTGTGAAACGTACTTGAATGGAGTGCCCGACTCAGGCGTTTTCCTGCGCTGAGTACTGAAAGTGCGCCTCTAACGGAGGGCAGAGTGAAAGCCTTTAGCAGCTCTCGTCCGCAGAGGGGAAGAAGCCGTGGGCCTCGCGCTGGTGGACGCTGTCGTGAGCCAAGCTGGAAGGGGAGTAGAGGAGCAATCGCCATTTCCTCAGTGTGGAGTCAGTTTATTTAAAGCAATTGTACAGGCTTAGGGAGTTTTGAACAAAATTAATTTTAACTGATGCAAAGCGTTTGTGGTCGAACACTAGTACATGCGTCCCACGACGCCTGGCCCAAGCCTCAGTGATGTCATTACTCTATGTGCACGTCGGTGGGTCACAGCCCAGATCTGGGGTTGAAAATAAAATGTATAGATTGACAGAGCTGCAACATGCTTTGGGGAGTAGTCCTGGTGGAGTTTAACCCTTCCGTCACTGTCCCAGCCCCTGAAATGGGGGTCAGGGAGCATTTCATGAGACGTGTATGGGAATAATTTAGACATTAAGTTGCTCATTTAAGTCGGAGGGTTTCCAGGATTTAAGTTCAAGTACGAGGCTGTCACTCCTGGGAGCGGGGCTTAATCAGGAAGGTAATAAAAGCAGACTGAGACGCAGATGTTGCTTGGAAAACAGATGTCAATGCACAGGTAAATGAGTCGCTTTTTCCCAGGACCTGCAAGAAGAACCGTATAAAAATGCACTGAAAGAAGAGCGTGGTCTGTCAAACCTTACAGCGGGAATGCAGCCCCTTGGAGAATGGAAGAGGGGAACGCCTGTGCTAAAGGCTGTCTTAGCCCAGCCTCTGAGCTCAGTTTAAACAGAACAAGCTCCTGTCGGGATTGCTTTTGCTGTGGGAGAGGAGAGGGTGAATATTCAACTGCAGAAGCCTGGAGCAGTCCTGAGACTCCCACCAAAGGCTCAGGACTCGGTGCAGTAGGGAACCCTGGGATGGTCATTTGTTTTTATGTTCCTCCTCCAGTGAGCATGCAAAGTGGCTCAAGACAGTGGAAATGGCATGTGGCCTTTCCCCATCACCTCACTCCTGCAGAATCGGTCCAGTTTGACGTGGCCAGGGTGGCTAACCTGAGACAGCAGCTCAGGGCCTAGTAAAAAAATCAAGTCCTTTGATGTTAGGCCTGTGCCGTCGTGTGCAGCTGGCTCCCTTGTGAACAGACAGAGCCAGGTGCCCCGTGGTCACGCGGGCTGAGCTCAGCACTGGAGCGTTCCTCTAACAGCAACGTTAACCCTGGGTACCGGGCTCGGAGGGAGAAGGTAACATGGGCATTTCCCCGGGGTGGGCGGGAGGCAGAGACCCGGGCATGCTCCAGGTCCGTCAAGCCAGCAGCAGCGCTAATCTGCACTCAGGTCGCTTAACGGCTCTCGTCTCCACGTCCACTACACTGAACCCCTCTGCCCGTTATTTCCCCAGGCTCCCAGCTGAGTCCAGGGCGGCTCCCCTCCTCTGAGGGGGAGTTCCTTGGGCTTACCGTCCTCTTTCCTGACCCAGTAGATGGAAGTCTGCTCGCACAAGGTCCGGACGGCTTCCCCCACGCTCCCAGCGCTTGCTAGTTTCCCGGGCAGGATCCCCAGGAACTCTCTGTAGTACTTGGTTTGATTATTCTGAAGCAGACGCTGACTGACCTGAAAGGAATATCACAGTGTGACTTAGTGCACAAAGGCAAGTGGCCCCAGGGGACTTCTGCTCCTGACCCACTTCGTGCTGTTTTTATTTCACAGACCCTCTAAGCGAAGTCCCTCACCTAGGGGCAAGCACAGGGACCTCTGGACTCTCCCCTCTCCCAGAGGCTTGCCTTCTGGCGAGGAAGGCCAGGCTGGAACCCTTCTGAAAGGGGTAAGAGGAATTGGCTCAGGAAGAAGCTTGCCCTCCTCCCAGGACGCTACCAGCGGGGAGGGGAGCTTGGCCCCAGGTCTCCCCACAGTGATGTAGAGCACTGTCTAGGACCAGGAGACCTGGGGGAAAGGGTCACTAAAACCAACTGTGGAAACCACAGGAGAATGTCCCTTTGCCCTTCCACAGCACCTTCCAGCCAAGCGGCCGCTGCCTCACACCCAATCATTAAGCTTCACACTAACCCTGCAGAGCCAGGTGTGACTCTCCCTCACCGGAGCATCCAGGTAAGACCTTGAGGCCCCAGACTGAGTGACTGGCAGAGCCAGGCTCCGAACGCTGGATGTGCTGCCTCCGGGGCTGTCCCTCTTTCTTTAGTTTCATCTAATACCCTTCAAAGGCCTCCAGCTGGAATGTAGCTTCCACTGAAGGCTTCTCTTTCTTGGGTGCATTTTCTTGGTGTTCTCATGAATCTCTTATTCTGTTAGTTTGTTCTAAATGGTCCTTATTACCCAGCAACAGGGAGGCAGAGGAAAGTAAAGGACGAGCTGCGTCAAGCAGCCCCCATTATCAAGGCAGTAAGGAAATCCAGTGCAGCCTGGCTCAGGGCTTGGCAGCTGTTTTCTGACATTCAAAAAATAGGGCCCTCTGTCTTCTTGAAACAGAATCTGTCTTTCCCCCCATCAAATCCATTAACAGTTTGTTCAGAGGGCTGTTATACATAATTACTCAAACCTTATTTCACTGTTGATTTGCTAACAAAACCACCCTTGTGTCTTGTTCCCTAGAATTATTAGCAAGTAACAGAATCTCAGACAAGCCAGTACAGTGAGATTGGGGTTTATTGAAGTCCATTGAAGGCACATCACATAATTGCCCTTCCATCCCCTTTCTTGTGGTTTGTACAAAAGTCGTTAATACAAACCCAGTCAGACATTTCCTGGACTGTTCTGTCACAATCCTACCTGGCCACTGGGGCAAGCAGAATTGACTGGCCCTGTTCTAAGAAAAAGCCTTCTGTTTTTATTTGAGACGTACAAATGATACAAAAGGAGGAAACAGTAAAGACCCTTCACAGCTGATGGTTCCCTTTAGCTTCCCTTGCACCATCTAATTTCAGCGTATAAAAACGTTCAGTAGGAAAAGACCCACCCAGCAACAGGGACTCAATGAGTTTCTAGCGAGGGAATATAGCAGCTGATGTCCCTTCCTTTCCCAGGGTTTCAGCCACCCCGACACAGAAGCCACGTAAATGCTCACCCTTTTCTCAGACAGGTTGAAAGACATCTGAATGTTCTCGAGATCCCACTCGTCCATCTTCCGCAGGTAACATGCATTTGGATCTGAGGGCTTATAGCAGACATAACCCTGTGCAAAACACAACACAGGCCCGCGTGTGTTTCAGGGCCGCCGTACGATCGGCCGTTCACGTGTCATCAAAATTCTCCCTTTGTCCTGCATCGTCATGCTTCTCCCCAGGAAAGAGCACTGGGGCGTTGGGAGACACTGGCTGTGACCAGCGGCCCTTTGCAATGGCACACACAGCAGTGGCTCCCAACGTGCGGTTCTAGGAGCCCAGAGAGCTCGCTGGTCACGGTGCACACGTTGGTCTCATTTTCACCTGCTACACCGCGCTGGGAGAAAGGAAAGGACTACGTGGGCGGTGGGTCAGACAAGCAGCTGCTTCAGTTGCCACTGGGGTGATCAGAGGAGGGCGAAGGACAGGAAGGGAGGTGGGGTCCCCTGCGACTGCGAAGGGGAGTCCGTGTGCGAGCTGGGAAGTCCCGGTCCCCTGCTTAGACCACGTCTCCATCACTCAAGGACACGCTGCAGCGTCCTTTGGCCGCTGCATGGTCAGCACTGGGGCCAAATTAAAATGACACTGGACAGGTCCCCACCTTGGACAGAGTGACTCAGCTGGAACACAGCAGGAGTGGGCACTCCATGGCTTTCCAGTGCCGCACAGCAGCAGTCTCCAGAGCCAGCCAGCCAGCACTAGGATTTGTAGGAAAGCAGCTGAGGTGCCGCTCTAACCGATACAGATTACTGCCTGCACGAATGGCCAGCGCGAGCTCACCTACGGCTTCTGCAGAGGCCGATTAGTAAACCATCCCCCCCCCCCCCGCCTCCCAAACCAGCAGCCATTTCAGTTTAAACTCGACGGAGACATTGACTGAGACTTGCAGTCACCCATTTCACGTTCTGCACTCACATTCTCGCTGTCGAACAAGACCACCGTTGTGCGGTTACTTGGCGAAGTTACATGGTAAGTAACAGTATTCTTGGACTTGTCAACAAAGGCCGACTGATTCGCCTGGGCGCCCTGGAGAGTCTGAAACGTTAGCCGCACTATCTGCAAAACAGGCTACGTGCACAGAGCGTGAGAGCAGAGGCCACGCTCCCAGCCCCGAGGAGTGACTGGCTGGGACGCAGAGCCTGGGGGGGAGGCAGCCCGTTCCTCTCTAATCAGCTGCTTGCTTCAGGGCCCATACACATGGTTTTTGCTCTTCCCAGGACTTTCGCTTCCACCTGTCTGAGCTATTTACAACACACACATACGCAGTCTCTGGTAGAACAATGGGGCAAGCAGATTCCGGAGACGGGGGCCTCCACTAGCTATTCAAACCGAGTGTGAGAGCATGAGCACATGTGCCAGGTGCTGTACGGGGGGGGGGAGAGCTGGTCTCAGGCAGGGAGCCCCCAGCAGGTAGGGCCTGAATTGCAGCTAGCTGCGCACATGGAGCCAGTGCGGGAGTGCTGAGCAGGCCAGCTCCACGACAGTCAGCCTGGGAGCTAGTTACGCAGCAGGATGCCCCTTGCGGCTACAGACAGTGCCCTCATGGGGGGCAGGCTGGCAGAGACAGAGAGAGAGTGCTGAATCAGTGCCCACCTGCTCCCTGCTCACTGTGGGAGTGCACAGACCCTCCAGGGCTCCCCTCGGGAAGGAGGCTGTAATCATACAGTTTGCTTCGGCACTGCCTTTATCTACAAACGGGACATTGGGACTCTGCAGAGGGGCTCTCCCAAGATGGAAACAGCACACCAGGCTGCATGCTTCACTTCTTGAAACTCTCCACTCGGGCCCTCCTGCGTTACTGCCTCCTGACCTCCAGTTATTGGCAGTCACCTTAGACGTTGTCCCGGGACAATGGGGCAGACGAAAGTCGATCTCAGCTCACTGACAGCAGCAGACACACACCAGGTGCCAGGGCAGTTCCACCTCCTCCAGAGAAGCAGGGGCCAGGGCAGAAGGCCTTTTTCTCCCTCTTAGGAGCAACAGAAGGGCTTCCCTCTCTGCCAGTGTGGGGAGCAGGCATTCCCTATTACTCTGCACATCCGCTTGGGGCTGCTGCACTCTTCTCCTATCACAGACTGGATCCTTAGCTAGGGAGTCCTCCAGAGCAGAGGGTCTTGGCGTTAACCCCTCCCTGAGCACTTCAAACCTCTGAGAGCTATTGTTTCAGGCTCTCTGCAGACTCAAGCACACGACTTGGGTCAGTCATGATTGGATCATCGTTTTCAAATTCCTATTAACAAACACCAGGGCTTGAAACTTACTTTAAAAGAACAAAAAGAAAACTGAGATCCTGATGTAGTCACATGACTAGAACAGCTGGGCTCTCAGCACAGGTCTGTGGGGCCTACTCCTTAATCTGGCTCTGACCTGGGATAAATTGGCCACACTTGTTTTTATTTGATTTCTTATCTAGGAGCAAGCATGAAAGTGTTATCCTTCACCATTTGTCTGTCAGATCCTTGAAAAGAAATGTCATTCACCCCCAACTAAAACTCTTAAAGAGGAAAAAAAAAAAAACTGTGGAAGGTTTCCTCCTACTCAGATCAATTTCTAGATATTCTCATACAAAACCTGAACTATTACATGGAACCATAATGAATAACTCCTTACCTTGGTAGTCCTGTGGGTAAAGCGGAGAATTCCCACCGCACTGATGCCGAGAATGGCGAAAAACAAGATTACAGACAAGAAGACCCAAAAGATCCTGGGGGGAGTTTTGGATTTTGCTCGGGGGCATCTCTCCTGGGAGCCAACACACACACATCAATAAACAAGAAAGCAAATGGAATTAAATACCCCAGGGTCATTTATTTGTTTAAGTTATAGAAGTGGATTATTTGCTTGTGAAAGGTGCTGGATGGGCAGCCTGGTGGATAAAAGGCAAAGTGCGAGAGCTTGTCTGGAAGAGGGAAATGGGCCAGCAGAACTTTCAAAGCACAGTAATGGACAGGGACAGAGCCTGTCCACATGGGGGATTATACCAGCTCATCCATAGTGGTATAATTATAACGCGATCGTTCTGCCGGTCAATTTCCCCATGTAGACAAGAAGCCCCTAAAATGTTTCTATAGTTACTTGATCGGGCCAGACTTCATGACTGGAAAAGCTGCCACCTTATATTTTACCATAGGGAAGATCAAGAACAAAATCATTTTAGTATGAAATACCAGTCTTGTTTTGCAATAGGGACCATCTAGATTTTTAAAATTTCCTGCACAGTGCAATGATGGTTCCTTGCCCCTCTTCTACAAAAGTATAATTGCTTATATTTTATTTTCCTGTTACTGTTTTCACTTAAAATAAACAAAGTCAGATGGACAAAAGAGTCTTGTGGCACTTTTAAAGACTAACAGATTTATTAATCGCATGAGCTTTCATGGGAGAAAATCCCACTTCATGCGATTAATAAATCTGTTAGTAATAAATCTGTTAGTCTTTAAAAGTGCCACAAGACTCTTTTGTCTTTCTACAATAGACTAACACGGCTACCCCTTTGGAAAGTCAGATGGGTATTTCTAATGTTTCCACAGAAGTTTCTGACTCCTAGAGCAGTTTCATTAATTCTTACATGGAAAAGTTTGTCTCACTTTTATGTTTGCTTTCTAAATACTTTTGTAGTTATTTCATAACAGATTGTAAACTGTGCAGGTTACATCAAGAAAACACAATAGCAGAATGCAGATGTATTAGAAAAATTGCCTGTCTCAAGCTCCAAAATACAGGAATGCATCAAATAATTTCAGGCAGGTAGATTTGTTAGAATCAAACAGTAAATGAGTTTTTAAAAGTTTATCGAGTTGTTAGCATTTATGTTTGTAAACACAAACTTTACCAACCATTACACTTGTTTACTGTATATTCTAGCAAATTAATTAAATGTTAAATCACCCCAGGATGCAACAGATAAACAATTAAAGATACTTACGTGCAAAAACCTGTTTCAATACACATTTGCACAAGAGTTATTAGGATGAGATTTTCAATTGCAAGTGAAATTCCCCTGGATCGCAGAGACACATATTCCACAGAGACATGGACAAGGAAACCCTTGTATAATGAGAGCCTAGTGAAGTCCTATCTTTCACAGAGCTCTTCCATCTGTGGAAAAGTCCTCCGTAAATCTGCAAATTTAAATGAACTTCCAAAGTGCATGCTAGGATGGATTCTCTCTCGTTTCATTTCATTACTTGCCCATCCCTGGATCCTAGTTCACCTTAGCACGGAAAACGCATATGTACATAAGAGCTTCTGTGACAAGACAGCAGACGACATGATTCAAACAGGTTTACAGGAGCTAAGATTTTAGTCCAACTAGTCAAACCAATGGCTGGAATCTTGTTGGGAACACTGAACACTCACAAATCTCATGTTAATCTATGGGAGCTGCAGATGTTCAGCATCTGGGAACTTAGGTAGACCCCATTCCAGCAACCTGTGGTAACGCAGAACTTAGGACTCTGTCGAGGCAAATAGTACTGAGCTATTCAGTCAGGGAGCCGCAGGGGGATACTTACTGCAGAGGTCTGAACAGCACCGCTCCTTTTCTCTTCCATCCTCTCGGTCTAGACGCAGTCCTTGCTTCTGTGGCTCCGTCTCCTGCCAATGTACAGATTGTGTATGATCAGAACCCTCTGAATCCAGCTGGAAACTTACGTCTGTGTCCATCATAGCCAGATAAAATCCCTACCCCAGCCTTTCAGCTCAGAGAAACCCACGTGGAGGCTGAAACATTAGATCCAGTAAATGGGGGCAAAACAGATACTGTGGAAAGATACTGTCATTGGTGTAAAGATGATCTTCCTGCCTCCCCTTGCGAGTCAGCTGAAGGTATTCAATTGAAACACAATCACGGGCTTTGTGCAGGGCCTTCTCTATTATCCAGCCACGCTTATGGCACCTGCCAAGTTTTATTTATAAGGGAAAAATGAAAATGAATAGATGAGAGCCTCCATCTGCCCTTGTCATCCCCTTTACATTTCAAAGTGAATGTAGTGCTGGTCAGAGCACTCTGGAAGCTGAAGTCAACCTGTTTCATCTCTAGGACTGATCACTGTGGATTGATTTAAATAAAAGCTATTTTAATCACCACTTAAATCAGCAAGTAGGACATCTTGATTTAAATAATGAATTTTAATCATATTTTGCATTTGTAATTTTTAGTTATTTTCCCAAGGAAAAGTTGATTCTCGTTTGTTGAAGGAAACTGGCAGTGGAGAGTTGCGCTTCTCATTCTAGTGTTACCTCTGTACAACTGGAAAATTAAGGAACAGTGTGAAGATAATGTATTTGGTTTTGTCTACACTATGCAGGTAAGGCCACCTGTTCGGTTAACTCACATTCATTCCATGAATTACTGCAGTAGCTGATGTTCACACTACTCTCCTCAGGTTGATGGTGCACATCCTCACCAGCAGCACTTTCACCAAATCTAAGAAGGGCAGCGTAGCAAGCTGAGAGCTGGTCTCTCAGCTCCTCTGGCAATTTCCTGCCAGGAACCCAGCTGCCCTGCAGACCCAGTCCCTGTTTGCCCTTGGGAGCCAAGGTAAGCTTTGTGGGGCTTCTCCTCTCCCAACTGCTGGAGGAGTATGATTACCCTGTTTCGGAAACTGACTGATATTTGGCTACAGGTGGTGGATATACAAGTGGCCGAAGAAGGGAGTACATGGGGTGGGTTCTGAGTTACCACAGAGAATTGTTTCTTGGGTAACTGGCTGTTGAGACTTGCCCAAGTGCTCAGGGTTTAACCGATCGCCATATTTGGGGTCGGGAAGGAATTTTCCCCCAGGGCTGATTGGCCTGGGCTCTGGGGGTTTTTCGCCTTCCTCTGTAGCACAAGGCATGGCTCACCTACCAGTGAATTCTCTGTATCTTAAAGTCCTTAAATCATGATTTAAGGAGGTAAATAACTCAGTCATAGGTTGGTGGTCTATTGCTGGAGTGGGTGGGTGAGGTCTTGAGGCCTGCATTTTGCAGGTCAGACTAGATGATCGTACTGGTCCCTTCTGACCTTAAAGTCTATGAGGAGAGCACAGCCCAGGGAAGCAAGGGGTTGCTGGGCTTTAGCAGCTCGACTTTGTCAGTGTCACAACTCCAGCTGAATCATATAATTGACAAGAATGGTAGCCAGTGACCCCCTTTCTACACTGACATAAGATCTACACCTTGTGTTGAGGTGGTTTTATGCTGTCTCCTTAGCAGGGGAGTTACATCAGTAGGAGGAGCACTTCAGTGTGTACATCTCCCTTGTTTCGTTTGCAAAAGCTGACTTTTAATGATAAAACTCTGCAGTGTTGACCAGCTATACTATGCTCTTGTGAAAGCATGTGTATTCACTGCTGGGGCCAGAAGGCCACCTCGCCACTTCTCTTTCCTTTCAAGGTTGAAAGGCATTAAGAGGAAATAACTCCAAAACGTAACAGCACTGTGAAATCTTGTGGCAGGATAACACATTTTTTACCAGCTCTGATGAAGAAAGAATACTAGGCAGTGATGCAATTTAAGCAGACTGATTAGTAGAGCCAGAGTAACTCCTGACCAACATTTTAAAATCCCAAGCACCACTGTCACACTCTGACTCTACCCTTCTTTCAAACAAGTTTATGCCACAAACATTCTCTAGGGCAGGCAACAGAAACGTCAAGTGAAATCTTCCACAATTTATTCTAGTGTACCTGAATAGAAAGGAGCAGAAAATCCTACTTAGCCACCCTGAGTAATATTCATTTTGAAAATGCAAGAGTGTAAAGATACTACCAGGTCATAGACTTGTACAACCCACTCGTACTGAAAATGGAGAACAATATTGACTGAATATTTTTTCTGAAAATTAGAGTTAGCAATATAATGAATCAGGTGCATTTTACCCCTTTGAATGCAATACTTCATTTTGTAGTATCATTACATGTAAACACAGAACAGATCACAGAAACAATGAGAAAAACCAGAGGAAAAAACAGGTTTGTAAGTTTATTGTAAATTCAAGTATAGGACCAACAACTCTAAACCAAGTTTATCTGGAGACTCTTCAAGCATAACAAATGCTTTCATCAATACATTCCAACAATACTTAATGAATGGAGGTAATGGTGCCATTATATGTAGGGTATAGTTCTCAACAGGGAAGACGTGCAGCTGTGACGGTTTAATACCATACTTGATATTTTCTCCTTTACTTAACATATTCCTGAATCTCTATAGAATTTGATTAGCACAAGTCCAGAAAATAAATCAACGAACACGTTGTATCTGAAGTCTGCCCTAACTCACTACTTCCAATTCAACATTAACTAGTGTCAAGAACTAATTCTACAGGACACATAGGCATGTCAGCTAAAAGCCTTGTGAAGCTTACAAAGGAGACATCACACAAGGAAGAGATATGACTCATGCCTCTTACACACTTCGAGTTACAGATGAATGCATGAGAACGTTGCCACCAATTTATAACTAACCTTTTGTAGGAGTTTTCCAGCTCATATCCAAGTAGCACTGAAAGATATTATGAACTGCACAGTTATTGCTCTATGAACAAAGTGACATTTATGTGTTTCAAGTGTTTAAGTATGAGGAAACGGCCCTGACATTGCCAGAACTTCTCCAACTGAACAATGAGAGGTAAAATTAAAACATGGACTCTCCTTTAATTGCCAACAGAAGAACTTGCATGAAATAGCATAACGCTCAATTTGCATATCATTGTGGCTGTTAGTGCAGCAAGAACAAAAGCTATCTGGAGGCCTATTTCAAAACTGCAAAGCAAAATAACCTGAGCATTCATTCTTACTTAGGCAAGTAGCTGGTGTCAGGCCCTACCGCCAGCTCTTCAAGGAAGGTATTAAAACCAGAAATGTAAAGGAAGCACCATGCGGTTACTTTACTTATTACCCATATGCCACCCAATATAAGCCTGTAAGTAAGAAAGGTTTACCAAGTGTACTATACTGATTCCTCAAAGAAGGAACCGATTTAGAGTTTACTGATGAAACCTAGGTAAACATTTCTTTTGATATTAAGGGAGGAGGGAGTTTTAAGCATGATCAAAACTGACTTTTCTTTAAAGCATCAGTTGATATAATTCTTTCTTGCAAATGGTATTAATGTAGGACATTTCTATGTGATTACACCTACTGCATTATCTCATTTGTATGCAAGTGCCTTTAAAAATTAATCCCTTAAAAAGAGTGAAGAACATTTCTCATATCCTTCCTTTTGGGAAACAAAAGGAATTTTCAATATATTATATTTAATGTATACTCTAAATACATTTCTGATATATATATTTAGTGTCTGTCAGGGTATTAACTTTATATACCACACATACTTTACATATGCATTCAATATTTGGACAAATACAAAATACAGAAGATACCATTCATATACTTTGCAGGTAGAACTGGTCCAGTTTGTATCACAACTGCAATTTATATGATCAAATACAGGACAGACATTTTACTTCTTTCCCCTGAATTTATACCTGCATTAGGTTGAACATTTAAAACGGGATCCGAGTAAGAATCAGGAACCCAGCTTGGGACTGAATTATAACTGAGCCTGTCGTGCAAGCATAGCGCAAAAGAACCATTATACAGCTACATACCCAAAGAGTTAGTTCCCTGAATATTCAAGTCAGAGCTATGGTTTCTCCATGAAAATATACTGCAAGGTTTTTGTTGTTTTTTTTAAAAATTCTATTCTATTTTCCTTAACTCAGTCCAGCATGACAATCCTGACACCTAATATTGCAAACATTTGGACATACTTGTTGGCTTTAAAACACACCAGACTTGGCAACAACGCAATGCCCTCTTCATTTCAAAGTGCATTTTAAAACCAAAATTTGTAAACAAAATTATCGAACCGAAGGTTAAAAGCTAACAGTTTTTAATTGCAAGTGATGTCACACTGTGTGTTAACGTAATCGGAGGTGATACTAACTGCTGCCTTTTTCTAACAAGGGTACCTTTTCAGAAGCTATTTTAATCCTCAAGTGCTGGAAGAAGGTCAGCTATGCTATCAACATAGTAATCGGGAACCAGGCTTTTCCTAGAAGGGCAGTCACTCTCCTGGTGACCTTTTACTTCTTCCAGAGTAGTGACTCCAGTGAGAGTCAAGAGGGTGGTCAAGCCGCAGTTATTGCCCATGAGGATGTCTGTGTCCAGCCGATCTCCCACCATGATGGTACGGGCGGGATCGATCTCGAACTCACTCGCCACACAGTCGAAAATGTATCGGCTGGGCTTGCCTATGATGAATGCCTCGCGTTCTGCTGCCACCTCCACTGCTTTCACAAGACAGCCAGTCCCTGAAAGCAGAAGGGAAAAGCTAAGTGAAATACAGCACAGGACTCATGGTATCCACATAAGCTATTGCTGCGTTACATGGCATTTCAGAAGTGCAACTCCACAGTATGAAAAATGTACTGATGGCAAGAGGCAGTTTGCTTAACCCAGACTGAGACAGAACAGGGAAGCCCCAATCACCCCCCCCCCTCATTTTGTAAAACAATGTAATCTGCAATAACTGAAAGGGGGTCAGGTGAGGTACCCTGCCAGAGAAGCCATGCAGAGTTATCACTGCCACACAGGCCTGACTGATGTGTATGCCTTCCACCAGATCTCACATCAACTGCAAAGGGTGGAAGTTACGGCAACAGAAGGAGGTTTGAGTAAAGTTTTTCCTAGAAAATCCAATTCTGTATCTCAAGAGGTGAAATGATAAGATGCCCACACCATGGGAGCACAGGCTAGCCAGCATCACACCCCTCAAAGGTCTCACATTCGAGAGTACTCCAGATTTAGAGTGCCTCATTTGCTCTGACTGGACTTGGAAAGAGTCCACTTGTGGAATTCCTGAGCCATAGAGACCAGGCTGCTGAGGCCCAGTGGCCTCAACACAGATCCTGGATACAGTTAGGAGCAGGGCAGCACTGAACCATGGAGCCATCATTACTCAGCCAGGAGACAGCATGGTCCCCAACCATCAGAGTGCTGGTTTCTACACGGCTGGAGACCACGGACTGTACCCAGGGAGGACACCTCCTTCAGCACCTGTAGGTGCCCCCCACTCCCTTTTACAAAATACAGCACAGTAGACTCAACTGAAGCACAAAAACCAAAGAAGAAACCATCATACTAACACATCTTGCAAGAGAGAAGGGTGAAGAGACTAAATGAGCAGCTACAGAGAGGTAAGACAGAAGACATTGTTCAGGAAAGCACCCTTCACTCAGAATAACTTGGGAGGGAGAGGGGGGTGCGGGAGAGCAGAGCAGCAGATGCTATGTCCAAGGGGCAGTTAGAGGCACTACCAGCCAGTGGAAGAACCTGCAGAATAACTGAACAGTCCTTCCCTGACTGTAGTGTTGGAGGGCAGCGGGCTGGCATGGAGACTGGGTCAGATCTGTGAGAGAGCTCCGGGTGCCAGCCCACGTCTCGGCCAAGGTGGCTGCAGACAGAGCACGGAGCTGGCACAGCTGTGCCCAGGAATGCCAGCACATCATCCGGCTGAGATGGCTGCAGACAGAGCACAGGGAGAGGTCAGAGCTGTGGCCCACGGTGGCAGCCCACGTCTCAGCCAAGATGGCTGCAGACAGAGCACAGGGAGAGGTCGCAGCTGTGGCCCGGGGTGCCAGCCCACGTCTCGGCCGAGGGGGCTGCAGACAGCGCACAGGGAGAGGTCACAGCTGTGGCCCACGGTGCCAGCCCACGTCTCGGCCGAGGGGGCTGCAGACAGCGCACAGGGAGAGGTCACAGCTGTGGCCCACGGTGCCAGGACACCACCCGGGCCAGGTGGCCCAATTTTGGAGACCTTGCGGGCAGGGAAGGAGGCGACTTCCTCGGGCCGGCTGCTCCAGGGCCGCTCCCCTCCCGGGGGCACGAGGCCAGCCCCTTTCCCCCGGCCCCGCACGCACCGGGGATGGCGGCGCCGTTCTCCAGCGGCAGGCGGTGGTCGCGGTTGGTGCCCACCAGCAGGCAGTCGGGGCCCCGCTGCAGGTAGCGCAGCGCCTGGCACAGCTTGGCGTAGCAGAAGTGCGGGTCGAAGCCCACCAGCACGGCGCGCACGTTGGGCTGGAGCGGCGCGCGGCTCCAGTCGGCGGGGCCGGGCCCGGGCAGGTCGGCGGGGCCGGGCCCCAGGTGCGGGATGCCGGCGGCGCCCAGCTCGTCGCTGAGGGCGGCCCCGCCCAGCACGTAGGCGGCGGCGCCGGGCGGCAGGGCCTGGCGCAGGTAGCGCGCGGCGCAGTAGGCCGAGCCGAAGACCTGGCGGGGCTCGGCCGGCGGGAAGCCCAGGCGCTGCAGCTTCTCGGCGTAGGCGGCCCGCGTGCGGCTGCTGTTGTTGGTCACGTAGCAGAGGCGCTTGGCCCGGGCCTGCAGGCGGCTCAGCGCGGCCGCCGCGCCCGCCACCGCCGCCTCGCCCCGCCACAGGACGCCGTCGCAGTCGAAGAGCAGCGTGTCCGCCGCGCCCAGCACCTCCCGCGCCGCGGCCGGCTCCAGCCGCAGACAGCGCCGCGCCGAGCCCTGCGCCATGGCCGCCTGGAACTCGACGGGCCTCGACCCGACTCGCGTCGCCTCAGCCGGCAGGCCGGCCGGTGCGCGCGGGTCTGGCACGCCCCGCCCACTCGCGGCCTATTGGGGGGCGGCTTCGCGGAGCCCCGCCTACGCTGCTGCCCATTGGGTCCTGTGGCCCGGAGCCCCGCCCAGGCCGCGGCTCGTTGGGTGACTGGGCGTAGAGCCCCGCCCACTTTGCGGCCCAGGGAGTGACAGGTTCTCTAACGTTGGTGACGGCGCCCTCGCCCCCTAACGTACGACGACCCTCCGCGCGCCCGCAGCCCCGCCCCTCCATCTTATTGGGCCACTGGGTTCGGAGCCCGACCCCGCCCTTCTCAGCTCATTGGGGGACCAGGCCTAGAGTCCCGCCCCCTGGACGCATCATGCGGTAATGGGTCACCTGAGTGCCCGCTCTCAAGAGGGGAGGGGGGGGTCAGAGGTCAGTGAGGAGACCATAGGGGGCAGAGGAGGGGGGTGCCAGAGGCTCCGGCCGTTGGCCCCTGGGCGGGGCGCCTTGCTCCTCCCCCTCCTGTTACCTGCCGAACCCCGGCTTCGCGGCCCGTTGTTATGACGACACGGCCGTAAAGCCGCCATCTTGGTGGTGCGGCGCGTTGCGACATGGAGGCCGCGATGGCAACGAGTGCGGGGCCGGCGGGGCTTACGGCAGCCGCGGCCGGGGAACAGGAGGGGGCGGCGGCCGAGGCCTCCAGCCCGGCCCAGCCTCCCGCCGGCCCCGCCGCCTTCCTCAGCCTCCCGGCGCCCTTCAGCGAGGAAGGTAACAGGCCGGGCCCGCCGGGCCTGAGGGGAGAGCGGCCTCCAGGGAGGCGATCCGGGCCCGGCCCCGCATCCCCGTGCTGCCGTCCCGTCCCGCGGTACCGCGAGCTGCCTGGGGCTCGGGCCGGGCGGCGAGGGTCAGGGGAGGCAGGGTCCGGCGAGCTGGGGGAGGAGTGGGATGGGGACAGACGCGGAGAGGCCTGGTTCGTAGGGAACATTGCCTGCAGCACTGATCGCCTCTCCCCGAGAAGGATGTAGCGAAAGGAGATGGAAACAATTCGGGGCCTGGAAAAACGCTCACACAGAGATTGAAAAATCACGTCCCGCTCCATAGAAAGGAGATTAAAAGGGGACAGGCTCAAACAAGAAACGGGCTAGAAAGGGTCGAGCGGGAGATTCAGGTCTCCTTCTCAGGACACAGCAAGAGACTAGCAGTTCAATTAGAAATGGTTCACCCAAAACCAATGAAAGGAAGTCCTTTCCAGGAAATGTGTGTTCGTTGCAATAGGAAATTGTTGAGGCCAAGAATTTAGCAAGATCCAAGAAGGGATTGACGTTTGTGTGAATGACCTTTCCAGAGGGGTAGCCGTGTTAGTCCGTGTACGGCAAAAACAACCAGCGTCCTGTGGCACCTTATAGACTATTGTGTGAATGACAATATTCCAAGTTACAAGTTGTTGTTAGCAACGGATTTGGAAGGGATCTTAAACCTGACGCTTCATGGCGTACGCTATCTGTAACTACTAAGATCAGGTTGAGACCTGTTGTGTGGGAGCACTTTATCCCGGCTCTGCCTACAGAGGGATTCTTCCTCTGAAGGATCTTGTGCCGGCCACTCTTGGAGAGAGGATATTATACTAGATGGATCTGAGCTCCGATCCAGTATGGCCACTGCGCCTTGTCAAGATGCCACAAGTCTTCTTCCAAAGGCTATGTCTTTAGTTTTATTTCTTGGTTAAGGCTTTCTGTCCTTTCCCAGGTTTCTTAGGCAGCTAGTGCATGTTAGTGCTGACTGATGGGGATGCTGTAATGGGCTGCAGAGCAAGGCTGCTTTGTAAATTCTCTTGGGATGAGTCACCCCACATTGTAAGGGGAGAGGCAAGTAATGTCACCAGATTTCTATATTTTTAATATCTGCTCAGTTGTCTGGGTTGGTAAATATTCATGATCCTCTTGCAACATTACACAAAGTGTTTATGTAACTTGGGTTCAGGAACTTGGAGCTCCTTGCCGTGACCTGTCCAGTCTACACCCCTGTAATCCATAAATTCCACATTGTTGCCCCTTTACCAAACTAACATCACACCACTCTGTAGATCCCAAAAGAGAATACAGCTGTAGAAGCAAAAATTTACCTAATGGGACGGAAATAGTTGCAGTTCTTACACTCTCTAACTCCAATTTTCTCTCCTTATATTGTAGGAGATTTAGTAAATGAGATGGCAAAGGGCTATTGTCATAAAGTCTATTAACTTCCAAGTCTAGTGATGTCTCGCATTTTAAATTGCAGATGAAGATGATGTTCACAAGTGTGGGCGTTGCCAATCTGAGTTCACCTCTTTGGAAGAATTTGTACAACACAAATTACAAAAGATATGTCAACGAACTCAAGAAGCCATTACTGCCACATCAACAAGTCTTCTCACCCAAGAAGTACAAAAGGTGACAGACTTCCCCTCAAGCCATGACTCAAAAAAATTAGACCAAAAGTCTGACATAAGCAAACATAGGAGCTGATTTTAACTTTTCCTACTAAAACATTATCTGTTACAGCAGGTTGTTCCTTCTGTTGAGGAGTCCATAACTGTTGCTCATATAGTTGTTGAAGCATCTTCAATAGGAGAAGACATCAGTAATGCGTCATCTGTAGTAGGTAAATTCCACGGTCTTTATGTAATTTTGATGTTACTTTAGTAATCTCTTAGCATTTAGTCTAGGATCTTGCTGTAAAGGTTAGTTGGAGTTGCATTGCACTCTTGACTTGTGCCCTCACAAGCTCTGTAAGAACTTGATTTTTATATTGTATGATGTCAGGATTGGTTTCGTTTCACTCTATTGTGCATATGTTGAGAAACAGATGTTAGGTGCTTTTTTAAGCAATGAAAAACTCTACTAGTTATCTGTTAATGTGGTAGGAGGGCTTCTTTTACAAATTCCAGTTTTTAGGGAGTTGCATCTTTTTAATATACACATCTTCTAGCCCCAAAGCTTTCTTAGGAAGTGTACATACAGTAATTTCAGATCAGAAGTTCTCTAGTACGTCATGAGAATGACCTTATGTTTTAAAAGTAACTTGGATCTTCTGGAGTGAAAACTAAAATGGAGACCAAAAATGTGATTTGAATAAACTTGTGTTTGTAGGTTCTTGTGCGGAGATATTAGCTCTACAACTGAAGGTGGTTTCTCAATAGAATTTTAGTTAAAATGAAGTTATATTAAATTGTTGGTCAATGTCCATAATAAGAAGTAATAGAAATATTTTCTCTAGTTAAAATAAAGACCAGTATTTCTGAAACCTACTTCCATTATTCATATTTGCATATTTCATTTTAGTAAATTTATAGGTCCTCTTGAAGAAGCATAAATTACAAAGTACTTTTTTCTATTGAAGCTTTTACCTAATTAGGAAGTTTTAAAATGAACTCTTCCTTGTCAGTCTCCCATTTTGTGCATAGTCACTGCATCTCTGTCTGGGCTTCATCTGCATCTGTTTCATAGTCACTACATCTCTCTGGTTTGGCAGGAGTACAGCTTTTTTGTTTGTGTTTCTGCAGTGTAACTGATTTTGGCTTGCACTGTATTGCATATTTTCTGTATAAAATAAATCCATGCTACAGGGAAATTGACTATATCACCTAGTTACAGATCCCTTCCAATGCATATGATTGTGGAATTTACTTTCAAAGATCATGAGAGATGACATCCCTGTCATAGTTTAAAGAAGATGTTGTTGACTAGTCTGGTGATTGAGGCGAAGTGTGTTAAACTGCTACACGGGGATCTTTGTGTGGCTCCTGGGTTTGGCAGGATTAAGAAGGCAGTATGCTAAATCTCTACAATTACTATAATGGATGAAAATCCTGCAGGGCATTTTTCCAACTGCCACCTGAGTATATTTATTAAGTATTTTATTTAGATTTAAAACTCAACTTCAAAGAACACCTATCCTGAGTTCTTACTCCTTTAGCATGACTTTGCAAATGCAATAGTTACATAATCAGTCAATATTGACTTTGGCATATACCATTCTTGCTTAGTCACTTGCTTCTTTTCTTTCTACTATTTGGTATCCTAAAGATTAAATCCATCCAGTCACATGAAGCTATGTTATGTAAAGAACGTAACTGTCTTCATATTCTTTTCCCAGGTAGTGGGCACATCAAAGAAGTCATTGTCGCAGCAGAAGATGGTTTTGAAAATCCAAATGGCCAGATCGATGGTGCGAAAGCTGAAGGGCAAGGCAGTCCTGATGACTTGGAACAAGATGCCTCCACGGAGCTGATCAAGGTTAATCTGCTGGTTAATAAAGAGGGACGATATGTATGTGAGTTATGCCACAAGACCTTTAAAACAGTAAGTTGTGGAGCTGATAGCTCTCCAGTCTACTTTTGTAATGTTCATATTATCAAATCCTGTAGGACAGCTGTGTGTTGTGATCTCTTCAGACTTGATGGAAAACTCATTTCCTAATCCATGCTCTTATATGGAGCCTGACCTTATTTCAAAACAGACATTCCTGGCCATGCTTTACTGGAATTGCTATGTCCCGTTACCGATATCTGGGATTCTGTCTCTGATAGCGGCCAGTGAAGAAAATGTAAAATCCCTGTCATAGACAATCAAGGAATAATCTGCAGAGGAAGCTGCTTCTTAATCATAATTGGCTTAAGCCCTGAAGCATGAAGGCTTGTATCACTTATGTAGTGTGACACAGCTAGATTACTATAATACATTCCGACTTAATCTTTCCCGTTAGGCTATGTTCCAACATGTCCATTATCTTAACCGAGAAATTTAATGATAAAAGCATTTCTTTAATCCTGCCAATGGCTGGATCTTGTGGGTGTCGTCCCCCAACATCCTAGTAATTTTACAGTTTTATTTTTCATTAATAGCTTGAGTGTTCTTGAATGTCTTTGATTTGTTGAAATTTGAAACGATTAATAAAGGAGTATTTCAACCAGTTTTTAAAAAATTAATGCTTTTTTTCTAGGCCAGTATCCTTAAAGCTCACATGATCACTCATAGTAGCAGGAAGGACTATGAATGTAAATTATGTGGAACATCATTTAGAACCAAAGGGTCTCTCATTCGACACCACCGACGTCACACAGGTAAGATGCAGTCTGGTTTTAGTATGGTGGGTCCTACTAGACTAGACTAGGGTATACCTGACTCCTCTTTCCTGCCTTGATGATGAGCTGAACTGCTCCACTGTTTTCCACCCTCCACTGAGCTGAGTGCATTCTAAATCCCAGGATGCGCACAAGCCCAGTTTCAAACTCTTGCCATCGTAGATAGTGCATGTAATGGGATGAAAGGCAGTTGGCACAGACAGCTATACTTGTTCCAAAAGGTTGGGAAGTACTGTACTAGAAGTGTTTGCTCAAGGGAAAATTCTTGGATGGGGGTCATAGAATTGGTTTGGTGTAATGATTCATGCTTTCTCTAACCCCATCAAGATGAGCGACCTTACAAATGCAAGAAGTGTGGGAAAAGCTTCAGGGAATCAGGAGCCTTGACACGGCATCTGAAATCTTTGACACCTTGCACTGAAAAAATCCGTTTCAACATGAACAAAGAAATAGTTGTTAGTAAAAATGAATTGCCAGCAGGTTAGTGAAATAGCTGTTGCATTCCAGGCTTCAAAGCATTGATCGTGGGACTTTCCAGGCATTCAAATGACAATATTTTCTTCCATATATTTTTAATGTAAATGTGTAGTGTGGCACCTCGCTCTCACTATTCAGAAAGAAACCACCATTTACGGACAGATAGCCAAACTGTCAATCCAGAGTGCCCATGGACAGAGGCATGCCATGAACGAGTAAATACAGGTCATAAATTGGAAGGCTTCTTTGAGAATCTGGCCGTAAAACAATTAGAGTAAGCACATTGAAATCAGTGTTGAGATTTATCTGTCTGCAAAATGCTGGATGCTATTGTGCAGAACAGTGTATGGTAAATGCAAAAAGCTGTCCCTCCGCAAGAAATGAATCTTTCTAGACACTTGTGTAAGATGCACTGAAGTAGAATTACGTGAAATGGCTGGAAATAGGGTTTAGCTTTGCCCTCACAACTGGAGTGGAGGCTTAATCCTGTGCTGCTTTTCTTGAAGGATCCTGTAGTTCAAACACAGAGGCTCTTTCACCGATAGCAAGCGAATCCCTTGAGACTCCCGTGATTCACCTACTCACAGATGCCAAAGGCAATGTCCTTCATGAAGTCCATGTCCAAATGCAGGAGATTCCTGTTGATATAAAATCTTTGGATCAAGAGGTGAGTGTCTATTTCTGTTGCATTTCCTTCACATGCTGGCATGGCTACAGGGCTCTGGGGTTGGAAGGCAGCGTTACCTTGAAACTGACAGCAAAGGGAATTTGAGTAACAGTGAACATTGTTTAATAACCTTTCCAAGACTGATGAGCTGAAACAGTTGGCTTCATCTTGGAGTCTGATTTTAACACGAAGCAGCTGGCAACATGCTTGGGAGGGTTGTGTAATGGAGTAAAAAGGACACCCTTGAGGAGAGGAGGCTAACGTGGACTTGTTCAGGAAGGTCTGCACAGGGTTTAGGCCTGTATAGACTAATTGAATTATTTTATGGGTTAGAAGCTGCCTTTCTTGTAGAACTTCAAGTCCTGCACTAGATGGCAAACACTCTAAACTCATCGAAAAATAACACATAGCTCATGCTGCTGGCTGCTTTGTTATGGGGCTGAGAATGGCCTCTATGGCTGTCAATGTATACTCTCACTGGGGGAGAAACAAAAGTCCGTGGTTCCTCTGTCATCTTTATTAACATCTTAACTTGGGTGTGAACATGAAAGAAGTTAATAAGCCAGGTATAAATAAGGGTGAGGATGCTTTTCTTGCCAATGCTGCTAAATTGATCTAAAAACCCCAGAGGAAAGCATCCTGCATGTCCAGCGGAAATAAATGGCCAGGTAGGTTGTCTGAAAAGGCCACACGGGAACATCTGGTAGTGCAGATTGCAATCTTATTTGTCAGATCAAAAAAGTGATCTGTTGTGGATGTGTATGGGATCCGTGATGTCTGGTATGCTTCTTGAGTGACCTAAGATGTCCATAAGATATGGCTGATACATTATTTGAGGTTAGACTTCAAGTGAAAGGCTGGGAAGTATCTTTTCCACTGTGGTTTCTCAAGCTGTAGGACCTCTCTGAAGCAGGCATGTCTCTGCTGCTCGCTGATATCTGAGATCACAACTGATCCCCTTGGTGACAAGCACTGGAATGCAGAGTTCTGTTACCTAAAAAGCTGACTTCACATCTTCTGTATTTACCGTCTGACTATTTGATTTTCTTTAGCCATCAAATCCTGAGGAACTACCATGTGACGGGGAAGTGAACAGTGAGAACTTGCTGAGGCAAGCCATGAGGAATTCTGGGATTGTGATAGAAAAAGTCACGATGGAGGAGATGCAAAAATCAGATGAACCTGGTGTGGCTGCTACAGAGGAAATAGAAAATGAAGAGATGGAAGCAGAAGAACAGTGTGTTGAAGTAGAGCAAGTAGAGACTGTATGTTTACACTATGTGCTCTGACAGTTAGGTTATTTTTTCTTTTCTGTAGGAAATATCCAGGTGGTTAGGAATGGCCTGTGATCACCTTGGGTATTAGCTTCAGGGTATCTATGCTGCTACGGATTGTGTACAATGTATCAAGCATAGTGATTAGCAGAAATTTAGAATAATATTTTGTGTTGGAACTTAGTACCCTATCCTCTTTGGTTTAAAGAAACAAATCAAGTTAGCAAAGTGCATTTAGTCGAGGATTGAGATTAGGAATATTGATTTCCACATCCTGTTAGGAAAAGGCACTTATATTATGCTATTTGATTCTAACAGACAGCTACAGAAACAAATGGATACAAAGGTTATGTTTGCCCTCACTGTAATGAAGTCTTCAGTGGAGCTCTTCCCCTTGAAACACACATCAAAGGACATTTAGGTAAGCCTACTGTAATTGCTTGTCTCTAAAATACACTTATCTTCCATTTATATGAACCTTTTGTGTAGCATTTATTGTGCAAACTTTATCCCACAACTGCAAGCAGCTTCAGTTGGCGTTTAAAATGCTAACGGAAGAATGCAGTCACAGCAAGTGAAGAGACTTCCACTGAGATCTGAAAGTGATGTAAAGTCTAGGTTAAGAAATGCACTAGCAGCTCCATATTTCAGGGGCTGCTGTGGAGAAGCTGGATTCTAGATGAACAGGGGAAAAAATTGAAGAGATCAGAGGTGAGTGCCGAAACAGCCCCTTGACGTGCTTTAATAGCCACTGAGTGCAATTTTGAGCAGGATCCTGTAACGAATAGGAAGCTAATAGAATTACATGAGGATGGAGCAGACCCTATTGTTAATGCCTACACTGGAAAAAATCACTGCCCTTTTCCCACACTAGATTCCTCACGGATGGTGCAAGGGTGGCCTTCTGCAGAAAGTCTTTCATTTTAGCCCCAAACTTACAGCACAGTTAACAGCAGAATATATGCTATGTGCATACGTATTGTCTTGCTGTGGCGGGAATGCTGCTAGGGAAGGAGTGACTTTAGGCTCCTTAGCTGCGATGCTGCTGACAAGAGTGCGAGTTGTAGGGATCTCTGATGTGGACAGAAATATGAGGAAGTGGGTTGAGACAAGACCCACTTCACGTAGAACACCACGTAGCTGTTAGATAGCACCAATCTGCTTTGATTTGAGCCAGTGCCCCCATTCGTCTTGTATTAACTCGGAGACATCTCGTCCATCTGGTTTAGTGCAATAATGATTTCAGAATTCCCTTGTCCTGCTGTTGCCAGTTGTATAAGAGACCTCTCTCTCTCTTTAGGTTACAAAGTGTTTAAATGTGAGGAGTGTGGTAAAGAGTTCATGAAAGGTTACCTATTGAAAAAGCACCAAGAAGTGCATGTCAATGAGCGGCGTTTCCGTTGTGGTGAGTGTGGGAAGCTCTACAAGACCATCGCACACGTGAAGGGACACAGGAGGGTGCACTCTGATGAGCGGCCATATTCCTGTTCAAAGTGTGGCAAGAGATACAAGACAAAGGTAAGCATCTCTTTCCAAAACCCTCTTGCCTTCATATAGTTCCTTCCCAAAGCCATGCGCTGTTAATAGGCTTTGCCTAACAGGGGAACTGACAAACTCTTACCAAAAAAAAAAGTTTAAGATTTAGTGAGGCAAGAATGAGGGGCTCAGAGGGAGAGGTGAGAATCTAACAAGCTTTGGAGAAAATTCCCTCCTGTTCTGGATGGACAGCCTCTGCTGCAGGGGACTATTAAGGCAAATATTTTAGCAGGAAGACACTATGTGAACTGACTTTTTCTTTGCCAGATATGACAGTTAAAAGGTATCAACTGCTATGGTCAAGCATGAGCTAATCACTGGTGGAGGATGGAAAGTTTCCCTTCAGATACCGTACTATGCAGTTTCCTCTGAAGTAATAGATGTCGGCTGCTGTTAGTCAGAGCACTGGACCAATGATGTCAGCCTCCTTATAGACATTCTGTAACTGACTCGTAATGGACTATTGGGAATGTAGTTTTGTTCTGTTTTATTTTAGGTGTTACTGATCTTCAGCTATTCCAGGAGAACTGCAGGATCCTGGACACACTCCTTACCAGATAAAATAGTCTGGCAGATTTCTACTCTTAAGTAGGGAAATTATGGGAATATTTCTTTGTTCAGGAATAATTTACACAGTACCTGTGGCAGAGAAATATTCCTGCCTTGGGTGAAAGGAGACCTTCACAGGGGTGTTCATTCCAAAATCAGAACCTCCATGTAAGAGGCTTTTGTTTGAGTAGTTTTTCCCATCAGTTGCTCTTCCATCGTATCCACTTTCTCTGCTGCAGAATGCCCAGCAGGTTCATTTCCGCACTCACTTGGAAGAGAAGCCCTACATCTGCCAGTTCTGCAATCGGGGCTTTCGAGAGAAGGGCTCGTTAGTTCGTCACATCCGTCACCATACAGGCGAAAAGCCGTTCAAATGTTACAAGTGTGGACGTGGGTTTGCAGAGCACGGCACTCTCAACAGGCACTTAAAAACCAAAGGTGAGATAGGGAGGCAATCTGTGTATGGTGAGATTCTCGTGTGGCTTGATTTGAGGCACCGGCTCTGCTATGGCCGAATCATAGTGTACGTTTTGAATAAATCTGCGTAACTAAACTTCTCAGATCAGTGCATGACACCAAGTCACACTAAATTTAGTGGCTGGTAGACCACTGTGGTTAGAATGGGTTCTCTTTTCCCGAAACTGGTGACTAAACAATCAATAATTAAAACAACCTGCAGCTGAGTGGCTTCAATAGGTGCAACATTTATGCTTTAAACTACTAAATTAATCCCTTCTAGGTTGATTCTTCCAACTAAAAGCAACGATGAGCTGCAAGAGAACTGGTTTAGGGGTAGCAAGAGGTGGTCGACCCATCTAGTAGAAAAATAACTAAGTGGAAATTGGTAAAATCAGATTCACTGATATATGTTGTCCGACACAGTGGCAAAAACACTGAGCTATCTGTGTTTTGAACTCTAGTTTCCACACTCTGTAAAATGCAGCCTTTGGGAAGGGGAAGAGCAGCCTCCTCTTGAATCTCTCAATATGGGCTTGGCTGTCTTGTGCTGTAATTGTTTTAGTCTCCAGGATGACTTGGGTAAGGCCAGAAAAAAGTGTCTTCACAAACTAATGCAAGTTCGTCTTCCTCCCTGATAAAACAAGGGGTTAAAACAACTAGAAGTATTACCTTTTTTTTGTTTTCTGTAAAACCAAACTTGGCAGATATTCTGTCTTCGGTTTCTTGACAAACGAAGTTATCCATTACCTTTGTTCTGTGAAATTCCACAAAAGGGGTTCTGTGTCTAGCTGAAGCTGGTGTGGTCTTCTGGATAGATACTAATATTAAAAACATTTACAAATATTCATGTGGTTGACGGGATCAGTCTCCATTGAGTCCTGCTGCTGCCTGTTCATCTTTAATATATAGTATTAAATATGTTGTAAGGGTTCTAGAGAGTAACTACTGGTTTGCTAGAAATTCTTTTTAAGGAGATGCTGAAGTGTATGCTGGTACAAAGGCTTGGCTGCTGGAGGGATGTCCAGAAATCTTGTCTATTCTTACACTTTTGGGGGCAGGACTTTGCATCCAATTTGGTTTAAGCACTCAAAGTGAATCTTGTATGTTCCTAATAATCCATTATATTGGTTGCTTGTCTCCAATGTTGCATGTGCCTCTGAGCCTAAAATTTGGGTCTAAAAGTTCAGCAGCATGGAAAGATTACATAACTGCTATCATCCACCCAGCAGTATCCCATAAAAATTCTCACTAGTTTGCACAGTATTAAGTGGGAGCTAGCATTTGATTGTGGGTATGAAAATCATGGTTTCTCCTGACCTTCCTGAAATACCGTTCAGGTGGCTGCCTTCTTGCATTGAAAGAGGTAGAAGAAGTGATGGTTTCTGAGGAAAGTCAGTCAGCTGACAACTTGGCTGCAACAGTTATTTCTGAAGATCCTCATACCGTTCTGGTAGAATTTTCTTCAGTGGTGGCAGATACTCAGGAATACATTATTGAGGTAACAAAAGCTACTCTATCAGCCTGGTAGGAACAATGCGATTGGAAGTAAAAAGGTGTGCTCTGAAACCTGTGCAGTGTTTTGTCACTAGATGCTTGCGCAGTTCTGGGCGTTCCTCCCCTGTAATGCAGTAAATAGGGGGAAGAGTCTATCGGTCACCAGGAGGCTATTCAGAAAGGATGCTGGACCTCGGATAAGAAGGAAGCACAGTGCACTTCTGGGTGACTTGTTAACAGGATCTGGAGGGAAGCACGTGCCGCTGCCTCCTTTAGAAAGGCTGACCACGGCAGCAGAGGGAGAACAGGAAGGATGTTGTGAAAGGGATTCTCTAGTCTTGTCACCCAACTTCTCCACAAATGATCCCTTATAGCATTAATCTTTTTTCTCTTTCAAGACTGCTACTGAAGACATGGAGACCAGTGAAGCTACTGAAATAATAGAGGGAACAAGACATGAGGTGGGCTGTCAGTTAAGATGCTTCTTTGGAACCATGCTATGTATTACCCACTGTTAAGATCATCGGTGCCTGAAAGCCCCACTAAATGTATCAAAAACCCAGCTAGCTTTTTTCCCTCCCTCCTATAATATGTACTTTTGCATACTGGCCTTTGAGAGACATCCTTCCTCTGCACCCTCCAAAGACATTTAGTGCCTGATTATCAAACGAGTTACTAGTTTGGGATTTTGGTTTCAGTTCCAGTTCACGCAAAACCTCTCTGAAAATGTTCTGGTTCAATTCAGCTCCCTCCTTGGAATTGCAAAGGGAGAAGCTGGCTAGACTCCTGCTGGATACATTGTGGTTCATCAGACTTAAGTTCTAAAGGCTATTACTGCTGAGGTTTTTTTGTTTTTGAAAGCCTAAGATGTGGAACCTCCTCAAGCAACTTTTAAACACTTTTAAAAAAGTAACTTGATTTCTTATTACCCAAACTGTTTCTTCAGTGCAATGGGATGGGAAGTCCAGCTGTCCCTCTATCCCTAGGAGCTTCAATAAACATTGCCATTAAGCTGAATGGATTTAACGCTGTTTGCATTACCTTGCTAAGATGTTCCAGGCAGCAGTTAGTTGCACCTGTTAAGCAGTAAGCAGGGTACACTGAACAAGTGAGATCGTCAAGATTATTTAATGATTATAAAAAACAAATGTCTTTCTCAATTTAGGTTGACAGTCACATTATGAAGGTTGTGCAGCAAATAGTAAATCAAGCGAACTCCGGCCACCAGATCATTGTGCAAAACGTTACAGTGGCTGAAGGCTCTGAAGTAACGGATGCTGCAGACACTATCACCATAGCAACGCCAGAGAGTCTTACAGAGCAGGTTGCCATGACACTGGCTTCTGCTATTGGAGAAGGAGCTGTGCTGACGACAGAGGGTAGCATTGAGACAGAGGAAGCAACTGTGACCATGGTGGCATCAGAGGACATTGAAATAATGGAGCATGCGGGAGAGTTTGTGATAGCCTCCCAGGAGGGGGAGGTGGAAGTCCAGACAGTGATTGTCTAGGGTGCACACCCCCCCGCGAGGCTGTCATGTTTCTCCGGGGCAGCAAACAGGCGCAAGCAGCACTAACGCTTGCTCTTTCAATTACTAGGGAGCAGGAGAGAGAGACTTCAAATGTGGTTCGAGGACATTACCTGTTTTAAAATGGAAATGTCCGTAATGTAAAACCTCTACGGAGGTTACGGTGGAATTAATGACATAGTTCCAGTTCATACCCTCTGAGTGTTTTGCCTCCAACGAAGGAATGTCCTTTACAAAACGTTTACCTCAGCCCAGGGGACAGGAGTAATGTTCTGGTATTTAAATCTCAACTGAGTGGGAAGGTGAATTCAGTATGTCTTGTGGTGAGAACCACAATCAAATACCGAAGAATTTCTGGGTGAATACACCACTTCTGAAAGGCCACAGTTGCATGCCTTCTAACCGCACTATGTTAATCCTCCCACGGTCTAGTAATGTAGGTATCTCTGTCACAGACAATAGCCTTATCTAAAGGTCTCTGAAATAATGCATCATTGGACTGCAGTGCTCCACAGGTAGCTACTCAGAGCTAGCCTGTGTGTGTAAAGCCATACTGTACATGATTTTTTTAAACCAGATAGATTTTTATTTAGATTGTAAATAAAGTACATTTTTTAATAAAATAAAATATATTTAAACTTTGTTATGGTTGTAATATTTCCCCTCTAGTTAATTGATGAGCACCAGAACCATGATGAAGAATCTCTGAAAGAAGAGGACCCCCCCTCCCCACCATGTACAACTTAAAAAAAACCCTCCCTGATGGAGGACACCACAATAGGCAGCGAAGTAGCCACATTTTCAGAGCCTCAAGAGGTTTAAAAAAAAACCCCATGTATACTTTTTTTTTTTTAATCAAGTCCCACATTTATATATTGAAAACTGTTTACTATCTAAATTCTATCACCACTTTTTAAAAAGGACAAGTAATTTTCAATATGCAATTCAGGATATTTAATGGGCCCTGATTTTCAGAGTCTCGAAACTCAGTTTCTGAAAATCAAGATATCACATCAAATGGAGACATCACGAATCTCAGCCTACATTACATCCTGATGCACAAAGCCCCGAAGGGAAGACCTAAAAGAGCACTTTGTTTCCTGGATAAAATGCAGCATTTTTCTAGGTTACGGTGGTACAATTATCTCTGTTTACAGGTTAGTTGTATAGTCAATATTTATATTTTTTCATCTAACCAAATTATTTTCTGACAAGATCCGAGTAGTTTTTCACATGAATAGCCTAATATTCGTCATTATGAGGTAGGGCTCTAACACACTAACTTTTTTTTACTGGTGCACCTAGTGGCCCTTGTTAGGGATGACCCCACTGTTGTAAGCAGAGGCTACCCATCCAAACAGTCCCTGCCCTAAAGACCATGATAAATAACCAGCACTCTTATGAAAATTTATAATTTTACAGGGACACAGTCTACTTTCTTCCAACTGCTGTGTGATGAGAATCCCTCACAAGTACAGCCAGGGACCCAGGTGGCTTAGTAAGCCACAGGGGACTGTTCTCAGGCCTTCTTGTTACCTGTGAAAACCTTCCCTAACCACCTATGATGTGTGAAGAGGATGGATTTCAAATTCATAAGACCAAATGAAATTAAACTATTGTCAGACAGAGCCTCTAAGCAAATACAGTATTTTCAGAGCCTCTAAGGTGATGTGGAAATAGCAGGAGTGTGATTCCAGCCTAAGCTGCTCTCTCAACGAACAGATAACACAGCCAGACAAGAGCTGCTGCCTTCTGAGGGGAAGCAAGACCCAGATAATGTGTAAATCAAAAAGAGCTAGCCAATGTTACACTGCAGTGTACACATTCACGAGTGTGATGAAGAAATACAACAGTAAGATTTAAGGCATACTAAGTGGTAGACTCAATCTGTTCACTTTAAGATTCCTTGAAATGGCTTCTTAAGGACTGATACATTCTTTGGCTAAAACACTTCCATGTAGTTAATTCCTCAAATTTTCAGTTACAACACAAAAAGATTAAAAAATGTGGAGGGACCTGCTGCATATGCTTACTATATTTGTCCTTAACAGGTATGGAAATTGGTTAGCCCATTTAAGGACAGTATAGCAGCTTTAACATTGTCACCCAAAGAAGGTATTGATGGAAAACCTTTTAAGAAATATTGAGCTGTCGTCATGCTCAAAGAAGTTTTTTTCTAAAGAGGCCTACCAGCCACGGGTTTAGTTCATGGTGTTAATAACTAGAAGTGATTCTAGAAGTTCTGCAAAACCACAGATCAGTTTTATAAAAATATATTTTACAATTGAGTCATTTAGGAAATAAAATCTCTAGCTACATTTAATGAAAACCACAGACTCCTTCAAGACTCCTTCAAGTTGGCAAAAAGCTCTTGCTGGACTTAAATCCTTCAGGAAAAGTTTAAAAAAAAAACCAACAGATTTTAAAATATATAACAATTTCCTCACGTTTTTTTCTTTTTCTCTGAACTTGTAAGAGGTTTAAAGATTTCCTTTAAATTGACCCAAACTCCTTGAGAATAAACATTTCTGTAAACAACATGCCTGTCATGGGGCTGCACCGCCCGGCAGTAAGAACATTTGTATCTTCTAGATTTATACCATTCGTTGGATGTTTGGTTAGTCAAGGTCAGATACAGAATGAAACAGCAATATGCCCCCAGCACCAGAAAGAGGACAATAACAAAGCCAAGCATGAAGACAATTCTAGGGAACGTCAGGAACAGGTGCTGCAAAAACAGATAAAATAGTAACTTATTTTGAAGTCACATTGTCTAAAGCCCAATTTAAAAACATTTTGATTTAGCTCTATTAAATCACAGTACAATCACCTCAGAGATAGTAAATCCTATGTGAAGTCTCTATTATTCAAAGATTTTCAGGAACTTATTTCCTCACAGAATTTCCATATTAAATACAGGATTCTTTGGCTGACTTATACCATACCGGGGCAAGGTTGGGGGGGAACTGATATAGAAGAATTTAACAATGACACCCTGATTCTCTTTTGAATTTACTGGATTTTGGTGATTTACAGTTGCAGGTTTAGTGTTACTTAAAACATTGTTTTCTAGATTAAAATGTCAAATAGGGTGGTTGTGAAGATACTTCACAACCATGAATTAATGTATTTGAATTCTAGGGTGATGGATTACATTTAAGAACAGAGAAATTAACGTGGGATTTGAGAACTGACTGACGGAGCTGTTGGTGGCTCAAGGCATGGAGGCTAGCTATAGATTGCTTCCTATCACTCAGTCATGACAACTGCCATATTGAAGACCAGGCTTGATTGGTTCCACAGGCAAGTTTTCCTTTCTCAGTCAGAAGTATGCTGGCATCAACATAAAACATGACCACCACAGCAGTCGGCTGTGTCAAACGAGGAGAAATGGCATTGCAAGGTTTCCAGAGGGAGGCACAGGAACCACCAGAAGAAGAGAACACTTAGAGATCTTAAACTAAGACCCCGTTTTGGCCAATGGAGGTTAAACATCTCTTCGGAAGGACATCTCAAAGAGTAAATAAGGTTGTGAACGTCTTTAGAAACAAGGTAGTACAGTGTATGGTCACTGATATTTAAAAGGCCATTTCCATAGAGATCAAAGATTTATGTTGGATATAATTAGTTTGGAGATGGAGACTGGAGAGTGAAGAAATTGCCATTCTGAAATATCTTTCTTTTCAGCTGCCTGGTATGATGGTGCTTCTAAACAGAACAGCAAAAGTGGGTTCACTATAATGGCCCGTTCCCCCCACAAAGTAACAGAACAGATGGATTTACTGGAAGATTCTTAAGAGATTAGACTAAAATAAACCTTTGTTCAGGTTTCAAACCCAGAAGTGGGTTAAAATTCAAAGAGGACAGTGAGTTTACCTGAATAAGAAAGGGAATCTCAACTGTATGCTCTTGCCCCTCATCATCAATGTAACTTCCAAGCATCAGATTTGATAGTAGCACTATTTGGATTAGAAATCCTGCTGTGACGACTGCAATGTCTGCAGCCATGGCCGTCAGAGTGAAGAGATAGATGAGAAAATATCTTGTATTGAAGGCACCAATGCAGTTGTTGACCCAAACACAATGGTGATCAAAGCGATGTACACATCTGTTACATACACCTGACCAAACATTAAACACAAGACAGCACAATTATTTGGGTTCTAAATGACCAAGGAAAGTTTTCTGCATATTAGTTAATTTTTTTCCCCAAGGAAGTACAGGAAAATGGCCAGCATTTGCCATTAAGATACAGGAATATTGATGTGCCTGATCCCATGTGGGTGGGAGTCACGTGCCTGGTTCCATGTGGGTGGGAGTCACATGCACAGATTTCTGATTTCCTCCTAAGGAACCTTTTGTGGCCAGAAGACTCATAGGAGAAGAGCCAAGAGTCTTTGTTACCATTAATGGTCAATGAAATGCTTCACTCCTTTTTCATCTGTTACCACTGTGTGTGGCTTTTAAAGGTTAAAAAAATACAATTGTTTTGGATTACAAATCAGCAAGACAAATGTAACATTTTAAAAAAAGGGCAGGTATTAAAATTAAACATTTCTTCTTTTACTCACCAGCCAAGGCTGGAGTCCAGAGATCTAGGGTTCTCCTTTTAATGCTGTCTAAAGGAAGATATTTCCAATAGAGGGTACAGTTCCCTGCCTTGTTTGAAAATGATAGGGGTATCATCAAATATAGCAAGAGAAACAAAGAATCCTGAACTCAGATCTGGGCAGATAAAAGCTTTCAATTTCACTTTCAAATGCTCAACAGTTTATCCATTTCAGGATCCAACTTGACCACCCCGTTTTCCTTTGTAGAAAGTAAAATTCCAAAGCCACGCTAAGAAGTTGCTCTGAAATGTATTCCCTGAAATCAGTCAAGCTACATGGTCTCCACAGTAACATTCTCAGAAATTTGGTAAAGTCCAGTAGAGTAGTGTAGCGGCGGCACACCTATATTGCTGACAAACTTTGGTTTAAAATATAATGCCAAGAATTCTTTAGAGTAATTAATCTGGATAATTAAGTAAAAGGCAGCTAAACTGTAATTATCAGCAGCGATTGAATCTGGTGTAAATTTGTTTTTTAACCCTGACAAGCATAAGGATAAGGAGTCTTACTACAGTGTTTAGATCTGGCTGGCTTTTCCACGTTGCATGTATGACACATGGTGCTTTTCTGAAACATTACTCCATCATACGCATAAGCCTTAAGAAACGACTTCTGATTGGATTGCATTATCGTGCCTAGAAGAGAAACAACACTACAGCAGCACACATCTCCATCAAGAAGCATTGAATATTTAACACTGTGTGAGGCTGCTCACGCACTATGAATTTCTCTGTGTGTTGCCAGAATCTCAAAGGGGATGACTGTTCTTGTATGATGAGCGTGGTGAATGGAAACAATAGAGAAGCCCATTTTTGGTGTTACTCCCCGTGACATCTTTCCAGAGAAAAATATTGACAAGATGTTGACATTTCTATCCTGACTCAAACCACAAAAATTTGGGGGTGAGAGTAGGGGTGGGGGAAGTTGAAGCAAAGGCTATGAAATTTACTCACTAACGAAATAATGACAACAGACTTCTGGAAAGCAGATGAATGCCCCACAAATACATCATCTTCCCTGACTTTCTATCTCCAAAGCCTGATCAAAAACATTTGCCTGGTTTTCAAAATTCTCCCATGACTTTCCTTACCTTACCCCTCTCTGACTTTGTAGGCACATCTTCCCAGCTCACTCACTCCTCTCACCAAGCCAATCTACACAAACGGCAGCAACTAATAATCAAAGCTGTGACTGGCGCACAAGAGATGAGATGACTTGACCAAGGTTCAAATTTACTTAGCGAGTGACAGAGCCAGAAATAAAATCCCTGTCTCCTGGGACTCCCAGCACCTTTGATTTAACCACAGTATCTGCTTGTTATGCAGAAATAGCCTGCGTCATAAACATTAATATTCTTGGCTTCGGAGCATGTTACTGAAAAACACCAAAAGCAATTAGCCCACTTTCCTCCCTATTGAGAGCTAGTTATGGGAAAGTGTTATTTTAAAAACCAATGCACAGCTGTTTTTTCCAGGGCAAGTACAGAGAGAACCTTTTAAGCTGTTCGTGGGTTGCTATTTCAGCACTTTTTACTAGGAGTGTTAAAGTAACGGGATTCATTCAGGGCATTTCTTATCTACCATCCACTAGACCTACTTATCAGTCAGGCATGGCGCACAGAGCATTTCTGGGCAATGCAACAACAGCAGGGTGTGACAAAAGTCACGCGGTGAAAAGTGAAGTGACAATTAAGAAATGCAATCATTTCCCGAAGCAATGCAGCCTGCATCTCCCTGCTATCATGACAGAGCTGATGCATTAAATACAAGACTTGATTTATTGGCCATCTCATTTTCCAGCAGCTACAATTCAAACTCGGTACGAACTTACCAGGGTTGGTCACAGAGCACAGAATGAAGAACCCCATGTTCACAGCCAGCAGCAGATACGGCAGCAGAAGGTAGTGAGTGCTGAACTCCAGTTCTTGACAGTAGCCAAATACTTCCCAAGTGTATTCACCATAAACTGCCACCTGCAAGGCTAAGTGCAGGACAATGAATAGGCAGCTTCTGTGATGAGAGGGGAGAGGGACAGCCTACATCACAATCAAGGCCCTAAATACAACAGGAGTTTCATTCAGATCTGACATTTCAGTCCCAAGTGCTTTCTCACACTGGGGAAGATCTGTTTCTGGGCCCATGGTCAAACCAAGTTGTCTAACTGGGGTTCCCTGCGGATAGCACGCAGCCCAGCCAACTGCTGTCTTGCCTAATTTTTAACCACCTCAGTAACAGCTCTACCGAAACACAAGGAGAAACTCAAGGCTGGCGGTCCCAATATTTTTATGTCATTTAGGGGTTCTTCTAGTAAATCTCAAAGTCTCAATCAATATGGGCCCCACAGCGTGCCAGTGGAATGGGCCTATTCTTAGGCAAGGCTATGGCGCTGGCCGAGATTCACCTTGATCCCATGAACTGCTTTCAAAGCACTGAATAAACCAATAAACACACAATATTAAAGTAAAATCAACCAATTTGGTAGCCAAAAGAGAAAGAAGTAGCACTAAATGAATAAGAGGGTAGCATCCTGGGAGGTTAATGATGGCAAACACTAGCTCACAGCTGAAAGCAGACTGCACATTCTACTGGGTGGACCATTTAAGTGGAGTCATTGTGCATTTTCCAGCATTTAGGCTTTCAGATACATCTTGCTGAATCTGTTCCCTGTAATCCAGTGGTCACCAACCAGTAGCTCGTGATCTATTTCTGAAGGGCAGTTGCCATTGAAACCTATGAGCATTGCGACACCTGCTGGCGAAAGGTTGGAGACCAGTGCCATAATCAGTGTACTCAAACGGGGACAACTGTTGTAGATTAAGGGGAAGGGCATGTCCATTAATTAAATTCTGCTGTGCCACCCGGATGAACACCAGTATTATCAGTTTAGGTCACTCTTTCAAAACTACTGAGGTACACTATGTAAAATGTAAGTGTTTTAGAACTCCTATCCCCTAAACAGCAAACAAGGGAGACTGAACAACAGCTAACTTTAAAGAGAATCTGTAGTCCCCGACAATCATCCTTAGCAGAGACGGAAACTCATCTAAGAGAAAACACGGACAGTTTTGCTGGTACCAGTGGAAGGCTGCCATCACAAATGATCAGAAACAGTTGAGGAAAAGGATGTCAAAGAAAAAAAAATATGTGTAATACCGTGTGTGGAAGAGCCTGTGAAGCATCCTCTTCGTTGCTCTTTGAAGCCATGTTGGGATTATAAATGAAAATACCTGGAGCAAATGAAGACACCATGTAATCTGAACTGCACATCACATTTCCCTCTTCATGGTGAAAAATTCAAACAAAAATATCTATAGCATCTTCTATCTGTAGGTTTCAAAGTACGGTACATAACAAACATTGCTCACTGAAGTCTCCTAATTCCTCTCAGGTGAATACTGTTATATCCACTTCACAGGGAGTGGGAAGATGGGAGGGAACTGATGCACAAAGGGCCAGATTTTTAAAGATATTTAGGCATCTAAAGATGCAGATAGGTTCTCCTCAACACCCCATTAGGCACCTAAATATTTTTTAAAATCCAGCACAGGGTAATTAAAGCAGATTCCTACCAGGCCATAGAGTGAGTACACAGTAAGGCTCAGAAAATAATTCAGGAGTCCCGACTAATTCCAAGAACGCACTGTATTTTGTAAACACACCTGACAGATTTGTAAGTGGAAAAAAATGAGAAGAAAATGAGATGATAAAAAAGCTGTTGTCCCAGGGAAATGCCAATATCTCCTCCATAGTCCCAGTGGGTAATTTGAGAGCTATGTGAAATGTTGTACATTTACTTCCAAGAAGTTCAGATTTTGCGGGTGCAAACACACTCCCAACGTATCCTGACGTCAGACACTGCAATCCCATAAGCATGTGCAGTGGCTTGGGAAAGATGCAGTAAACAATGATGCATAAAAGGCCTAGAGTCTGGAGCCAGGATCTGGGACTAGGGGCCCAAAACACAGCTAACCGATGTCAGTGGGGGTCTTTCCACAGACTTCAGTGGGGCTTTGGCTCAGACCTTTAGTATCCCATATTTCTACTCCAGACTCTGGGCATTTTGTGCATCATTGTGTACTACAGCTTTCCCAAGCCACTGCACCACATGCTCATGGGATTGCAACATCTGATGTCAGGATATATTGGGAGTGTGTGCGCAACCACAAAATCTGAACTTCTTGGAAATAAACTTGCTCTGGCTTTGATGATCCTTCAGTCAATCATAAGATTAGTATCCTAAATCCCTCTTCCAAACTCCGGATTTAATGTGGTGACTGTGCCTCTGTATCACTGCATCTTATACAATTTGACGCCATATGTGCAAACTAAAGCACACAATGCAAAACCAAAGCTAATGGAATAGTAAAGTTGAAACCTGAAACACAAGAAGGATATTCAATGGATACCAGAATATGGCAGAAGTAAAATTTCCAATAACTGATATATAACCTCATTCTTAAGCACGTCACCCACTTACTATAACGGTAAACACTGTAGAAATGTCCATAACAAGTAAATAAAATATGCAGAATAACTGACAGGGAAGGACAAATATCTTAACTAGCAGTAAGCAGATTTCTTCTTTTTATTGTACCTGCTTAAATTATTAAGAGCTATTGTTAGTTAAAGTTGTTGATTTTACCCCAGAACTTACCAATTATGGTAAATTTTAAAGATAAGCGGTTTGTGTTATTTGTGATTTTAACAGAAATGTTTGGGGATTTTTGTTTGTTTTAAGGAAAGAGCATCATTGCACCTTTAGGCTGAGAATATGCATGGAAAGGTTTAGCACAAAAGAACTTTGATAGAGTTGAGTGAGTTAAACCAGTGGATTATAATGAAAGCTAAGAAGCAGACAGGAAAGCTGTGATGCTGAGAACATCCAGTTTGATAGCTTCATGTTTTTCTTATTGTCCACTTTAAAACTGCCATAAACAATGAAGGAAAAAAGCCATCTGTCTGTTTTCATTCAATGACGTGTAGCACACTCAGGGCTGTGGAACTGTTTGTCTCTATCAGCCAGGAAGATTATTTATCTCTATAGCAACACTCCACTCCATCAATGGAGCAAAAAGCACAGCAGCAAAGTAGAATCACTATATGTGGGGGGAAAAACTGCGTTAAGGCCTTTTATTTTACGAGTGACAAAATCACAAGCAAGCTGAAACAGGCAGGTTTGTGACAGAGGATACATATTCTGCCCTCCTTTTCCCCGCCCTACCTATAATTGAAGTAAACAGCATTCAAGTTAGGAGCCTTTTTGCTTCGGTTTAAGAATGTTGCCTTTCCCTGTGATGGTTATGAAAGCAAGATGATGTGAATATGGACAGAACCGAACACAGAACACAACCATTTTGCTCCAATGAAGCACAGGCAGAATGAAAAAGAGAACAGTGGGATGGACGCTGACATGTCAGAGAGCTAGAAACAGCTATGGTTTGTGTAAGTAAATAATTTTATATTGCTCAAAATCCACATCTTGAGATGCTTAAAACGATACAGCCGGTCACACCTTCAACATACCTGTGGGGTAAGTGTGGTTTGGCACTTACGGTCAAAAACTAATATTTTTAAAGACACAGTTTATAGATTAAAAACCCCTTTCAAGTTACCCCGTAATTGTTTAACTTTGGGAAAAAAAGTTTATTTCTTTGGGGAAATGTGAGTTCTTCTTTTACTTCATAAATGGCATTTGTAAAACACATTTGTTGCATACTCAGCACAGAGAGATAATACAACCAACAATGTGCCCAGCTCCCTTTACTGCAAAGTACAATAATAATAAAAGCCAAAAGCTTTTCATAATCAGGTAACTAATGTTATCTGTGCCTATTTACTTCACTGACTTCAGATATTTCATTCTCCACCCTGCTCTATAACACTGAGCTATTTCTTTCCAGTTAGATAGATATATTTAAGAGAATATTTGTTTATTCTTGTTCTTAATTTATTTGCAAACAAACAGTCAGGATATTTTAATCTCCTTTTAAAGAAAAATACCATATATGGCTAAAGTCTTTCATTCTCCTTATTTGTTAAGGTATTCTAGCAAACATTATATATGATGTAGTACTGAGGTTTTTTTAAATTACATTTTACTAGAACATCTTCAGTTGCATATGACCCGATTGCTATATTTGCTCAACTAAAACAGACCTACAATCATTTTATGTGAACTATAAATATTGTAAATGTACAGCAACTCAGTCAGGGCTTTCCTATTTTTTTTTAAAAATGATAATTATTCTGCAGTGCTATTGACCAAGAGTAAATTACAGAACAGCAAGTTCTGTTCTTACCCCATACAATAGTACATTATCCTTACTCAAAAGAACCACCAGTTCTGCTGACAGAGGACCCTCAACCAGCCGGGAATGAGTCAGGATTGCTCCCCAAACAAATAAGAATTGGGCTCTCTTTTGTTTTTAGTGCATTGGGTGACATATGCAGGTGTTGTAAGAAGTGTGCTTAAAACCATACAAATTACGTCCCTTTTCAGAAATTTCGGTATGGTGCATAATATAGCAAGAGAGAGAGACAGAGACACAGAGAGCGTGCCCACACAAGAGAGAGAAAGAGAGAGTGTGCTGAAAACCAGAGGCTGAATTTGTGGTGGCTGGCTGTACTCATCCTCAAAATTGGGGAGACATCACCACCATATGATATGAACGAGTCCTTACCTGAGTTATACAACTGAGGCCTCTGGCAGGAAAACTCTGTTTCCTTCCCAAATAGATGCAGACTAGAACAACACAAGCCAGAACTAACAGCAAATAAATTATGAAGAGAGACAAAAAGTCCATCCTGAATCCTGCAACGCAAAAAAGCAGCGTATCTGGGCTGAGCACTGCGGCGTAGACCGAGCCTGAGCTCCAGTGCCTGGGGCTAGAGACGCCGCACGCTGCTCTGACCGGCACCGAGAACCGGATCTGGCGGACAAGCCCCTGAACTCTCCACACACGGCCCGGGGAGAAGACAGGATTGACGCATTTCTGTGGCGCGCACGAGGAACTGGCACTCAGACCCGCCGTCCAGCAGTGCACTCGCAGGGCCCGGGGGGAGCAGGAGACCCGCCG
>ML685786.1:2285733-2385894 GCA_007922175.1 Pelusios castaneus | reverse complement strand
TGCACTCGCAGGGCCCGGGGGGAGCAGGAGACCCGCCGGCCAGCAATGCACTCGCAGGGCCCGGGGGGAGCAGGAGACCCGCCGGCCAAAGGCGCTGCCTCATTCCAGGACGTGGCTTCGGCCCTCCTGGGCGGCCCGCCTCGGGCTGTATGCACACGGCCCGTGCGGCAGGGCTGGGCCCGCGGCCGCCCCGGGACACCCGAGCAGGGCCGAGCCAGGCGTGCGGGGCCCCGAGGCCGGGCTCTACGGGAGGGGATTCGGCCCCTGTACGGCGCGGGGGAGGGGCCCGAGTCACAGCTCGCCCCGCGACCGCTGGGCCCCGCCGGGCCGGGCCGGGGCTGCGACGGGAACCGCTGGAGCCCGCAGGCCCTGCAGCGCGGCCGGCTCCCCTGAGGGAGGGTCGGGGGTCAGGGGGGCGCTCACCGCTCGCCAGGCCTGGCGAATCGAGCGCCGAGCAGCCGGCGGCTCTGGAATCGCCTCCGCGCCGAGGAGTCGTTGCCTAGGCACCCGAAGCCCCGCCCCGCGCCGGAAAGATTCCCGAGTAGTGGGAGAACGGTGTGTCACGTGACCTCTGTGAGACGTTCGCCGCGCCTGATGCGGGACCGGAACTTCCGGTTCCTGAGAAAAGCCCTGGCCGTGCAACCGGAAGTTCATGGGGTGCTGCAGCAAGGCAGTGGCTCCCCCCAAACACGTTTGGTGCGGTCCCCATCTGTCCCAGTTCTCCAGCGGGGGCAGTGTTGTCATGGCAGAGGCCACGGGGCTGGGCGGGGGTGGCCTCAGGAGCCCCACACCATTGCTGTGGAATAAAGCGCTGCAGAGCTGCGTGATGTCACGGTCCCCTCCTGCCATTGTCTGTACGGGTCCCATCCTACTGAGCCACTGCCAGAACCCTTGGGCCGCTTCGCTGCCTCTGCTGCATGATGCCACGGTCCCCATCACACGACTGCTGCCGGCAGGAGGAAGCGCTCTAGTCAGAAGTCCTGTGGCACTTGAAAGGCTGACACGTTTATTTGCCACATGAGAAAATCCCACTTGGTCAGACGCTTTGAAGATGGGAACTTGCAGAAAGGGAGGAAAATAAATGACAAGTCTGTCGTGTTTGAAGGCATAAAGATAGCTATTCCGAGCTTCTAAGCACCTTGTGAGCGCATTAAAAACACACTAACGTAATAGCAATACAAACAGGGAGTGCTGTGGCATTTTTAAAGTCTAACAAATGTTTTTAACATGAGCTTTCATGGTTGTAATCCCACTTCATCAGATGCCTGAAATGGAAACTGCACTATGTTACATGAGAGAAGGCTGAGTCACGAGGTAGTTTTTTAGTCTGTTTTAGCAGATCAAAAAGTTGTTTTGATCCAAACAGTGCCCATGAGGCCTTTTAAAAACAACAGATGAGGAGATATTAATGTTAAAAGGGGGCAAATTATCTGATATAATGAGGTAGCCACTCAAAATCTATAGTCAGACTCAAGGTGATGGTGTCAAAAAATAGCAATAAATTGCCACCCAATAACAACAATTAGCAAAGAGAGGGTACAATCTGGGAAATCATAAATACATATATTTACTGAAAGAAAAGAATGATCCAGTCTGACCAGAAAACTTTGATCTAACACATGCATCTATTTCATCCCCACACCTCAGGAACACCTGTCCCAATACGACACAGCATAATAATGGCACTCAAGATATATTAGTTCTTCAGGACTGAAGAACTGGTTGGTGGAAGCTCAAAAACTTCTCTTTCTCGCTAACAGAAGTTGGTCCCATAAAAGATATTACCTCATTGATCTTGTTTGTCTAATATCCTGGGACCAACATGGCATAACAGGGCAGTAACAGGGCATATTACTTATAGTTCAGTGGCAAAGGAAATTGTACAGAAGCCCTGCAAAATGATAGGTTAATAATAGTCAGTGAACTGGTTGGTATGATGCCTGTGATTTGTAATCTAATGATATCCCTTTAAGCTTTCAAAGTGATGTATTGAGATCCTTTTATTTTGGTTTATTTAGTGCCATGGCAAAATTCCCAAAATCAATATCCAGCTGTGTTGGAATCCGTCCCCAATTCCCCTGGTTGTGTGTAGCTCATGAGAAGTAGACAATAAGAGCTGCCACACTGGGTCAGAACAATGGTCCAATTAGCTCAGCATTCTGTTTCTGAAGTGTCCCATACTACAGCTTCTGGAGAGTGTATGCAACACAGCAATTGTGGAGTGATCCACCCATGTCTTCCACTCCCAGCACTGCCTATGTGATTTCCAGAAAACCTTCTCTGAGTTCTAGATACACACTTCCTATGTGATCCATTTCCTTGCATGTAGAAACTCTCTCCCATCACACCTGATGTGTGCTTCCTCCAACATCTGTCTATCTTGTCTCCCAACTGCTGAAAAGCCTCTCTATTGTATTAGCCTTTTATTTCTATTCTCCCTACTTTCATTCAGCTAGAAACTCAGCCTGACTCCTTGGATGCATACTGACTTTCTGACCCACTTCTCTGATTGTGGTTCCAACCTCCAGATGGGCAGGGTGGCAGCCAGGACAACATTTATGGGGAAGAGCTGGGTCAAGGATCTTTTGAAGTAGGGAAGCAGGAGGGACGAAGAATTCCCGAGTGTAGTTTATCACTAAAGTTTAATGAGAGGGAAGGTAGACAAATGACTAAGTGCTTAGGGTGACTCCATTTGTGTTGTTTCCTTGGACCATAATGAGAATAGCTGCTGAGAAGTTAGACAAAACAGCGTCAGAAAGAGACCAGAGCTGCCCTTGTCCACCTGACCTCCTGGGCAGCGCAGAGAGTGCAGTTCCCACAAAATACCTGTTTCCCCCTCCTTTGAACTAAGAATCTGAGATAATTAAATTTTAATTCTTGTCCTTTAAAGAGTCATTGGCCACCCAGGGAGAAAGCAGAATCTAGGTTAGTGCAGACTGTTTGCCTGTGAAGTTTTATGTAGGGGAAAGCATTATTTTTAGAGGGGAAAATGCCTCTCTATAACGTACGTATAGTCTCTTGTTAGCTCCCAGTTTATTGCCCAGATTAAACAGAGATTCAGCTGTATTATGCAGAGACAGCCCATTGGCGCAACACTAAAAGGAGGTGAGATCACTGATACAAGAAGACTCATTAATAAGACAAGGGATATCATGGATGCAAAATGTAGCAATTACAAAACAAAAAGAGCAGGGAAATGTCTCCGAATTGAGGCACCAAGTGGCCATCAGTTCAGGGATTATTGTGACCTGGACCTGTGGGGTCAGAGAGACATTCTTGGAGTTTATAGCAGGACCATTCAGTCAGACTTGTTCCCACCTCTGTAGCCCTGAACAGTAGAAAGAAGATAACAGGAGTAGAAAGGGGGGAGAAAGCCAAGAAAATCCCCTAAATCCCAAAGCTCTATTTAAGATTCTCATTAATGACCCAGTGCAGCCCATTATAATATGTTAGGTGTAAATACATTTTGGGGGCTCAGATTCTCAAAGATGCCCACTGAATTCCCTTCTGATCTCTGTGCACTGCAAGGCGGATCCAGAAGGCTGTGGCAGGCTGCAAATGCTCACACTGAAGAGGAAAGGTTGTGTGTACCACAGATACATGGCATGTGCGATTTGTTGTTTGTTTAGAAAGCAGCCAAGGATTCATTTGATTTCTTGCATTGTCTTCCCTGCAACTTCCTTAGGAGAAACATTTTCTTAAGCAAATGACCCTTTGCCTTTCGCAGGAGCTGTGAGACGTGTCTCACTGGCTGCACCCGGTCTCTGTAGCCACGAGTTTTGTCTGCTGTTCACCCATGGAGTTAAACCAGGGATGAATTGAACTCACTGTCTAAGGAGAGCAGCATCCCCTGTGCAAAAGTGCCAACACACTGAAGATTCCTTCCACAATTCTCCCCTGGAATTTACATCTAGCTAAGACCAGGTTCAAACTGGTTAAAGCTTCAAGACCCTAATCATTTCCTTCCGGTTCCTAGTGTGGTGATAGTGTTAACTGAAACTGCTCTGTCTTGTGCCTTCCCAGCACACTGTGGACTCCTGTTCTACAGGAGGCTCTTTAGGTTGGCTTGCTACTGAATGGCCTATTAGGTTACTGTCCTTGGATAGAATTTGCCATAGAAACTCAGTCAGTTGTCATCAGCATGTAACTGATCCAAAGCTTTGAAGCTGCTCTGATGGTCTTATCAGGTAATTTTCCTTGTTCCAATCTGCTACTGGCTAGATCCTGTGAAGAAGAGGTAAGGGTAACGCTTGCATGGGCTGCTTTCATACTGAGTAAAATACTTCTTTTAGTCAAGGAGCATAGCTTCAGAAAGCTGGAAGGTAATATTTTAGAGCAATGGAAACCAGTTCCCTGGTAGATTTCTGACAAGGAAAGTGCCAGCATCGGAGATGGAAAATGCAGCCAAAATATTCGTTTTGGGGCAAAATCCACCTCAAAGTGCGACTCAAAGGTGAGGTGGGCAGTTCTGCAGTCATTTTGTTCCTGTTATCAGAGTGAGGACAAAGACAAGGAACTGCAGGTTCTTACTGCTGGTGGTTACAACCCCTCAGCAAGTTTTGTGCGTGGATTCAAGTGCAAGATGTTCTGGATTATGGATTTGTTTGTGAATGTAACATGTATGTGCAAATTAAGCCAGGCTCTCTCCCCTGCAGAGTTACTAATGGGCCTGTTGGCTGGGCATGGTTTGAGAGCCCTGGTTTAAGTCTAATTTAGATTGTAAGACCCTTGGGACAGGGACTGTCATTTTATTTGTCTGCAGAGTGCCATGCGCACCTACAGAGCTGGTGTGAGAAATAGGAATAATGATCGGAATACGTCAGAGCCACCAAAGCCGTATGTTGGGACAGATGCAGCATCTAAGTATTATTTTTGGGCATGACCTTTCAAACTCCGATAAAAAAAACCACCTGCTCAATATAATCATATTACCAGGAGTCTGAATCTGAAGGAGGTAAAGAGAATTTAATCCAAGGGTTGTGCAGAGCAGTCACCACGTGCTAGGCTGTGGCTCATCCAGAAGTCTGATTGATGGCCTGTTGGGAAACAAAGCGAGCCTTTTTTCTAATGAGGAGTTTTCATTAGCTGAGGGGTTCCATGGCCATTACTAATTTCTGTGCCAGCCCTGTTCGCAGACTAAAGGTCAGAGCCGACAGTCAAGCCCGTGTCCGGTACTTGAAATTACCCAATTGCATGGACAATTTATTGGCAAAGGAGAAAGAGGTTTTTGACTTGGTAAAACAAAAAATCCGTCACAATTATTGACCTTCATATTGAATGGGTTTAATAGCGAAAGAAAATCTCTCCTGGAATTCCTGGTTTTATTTCTGTGGCACCACCAGGGGGCAGTGAACGCACCAGCTAGTGCTCCAAGTCCAGATTGTTTCAGCTGGTTAAAAGATTTTCTGCTAGTTAGGGCCTTGTTTAATGGGGTTCCCACAATTTTCTTCTGCAATTTCAGTGTGTCTTGGCTTTTTCTCTCCATTCTGCAGGTCTCTGCATAAGAATATTCAATTCAGTAGTTTACACGAGACCCGACACCATGTGCTATGTTCCTCAGTGTTGTAATGGAATGGCTGATAAGCAGTGCGGGTTCCCTAGCTCTCCCCTAATCAATAATGCCCCTGCCCTGTTAACTAGGCATGTCGCAGATGCCTCACAAAGATCGGGGTGTCTCTGAGCACAGTGGGTACCCAGAGGCGGGAGCAGTTCTCTACCGGAAACTTGACCTTTAGTTGTGCTCTCGTGTGATTTTAGTGCTGATGACAGTGAGGTGCTAGAACTAAGCCTATTAGGAGAGATGCTGTGCAATCTCCTGCCCACAGCTCTGCCAGTGCGTCTCCGTGTCCTGATCTGGCCCACCCCCTGCTGCTTCGCAATGTGTTCCCCCACAGCTCAACCCGGGGGCTGCAGCCCTGCTGCTGACCCACCACGAGACCTCCCAATTCCGCGAAGTGACCTCAGTCCATAGCGGCAGCACCCCTCACTATTGGAGATGTGGTCAAGAACTCCCTGTGAGTTCAACCCATGCATGTCCCAACCTGCTTAATAGCACCTCATTTTCTAGTCCTGGGCTCCCCAGTCGCCATTCAGTTCTGCCGGGATGCTTTAATACTGGCCTGTTACACACCTGGCTATTTCCAGGTTTATTCAGAGCAGAGATTGACAGTTAGGCCGAATACTGTGCTCTATCATGTGAGCAAACGCCAATCTGGAGCTAGGCTGAGACACCTCCCCACCCTAGCTCTCTATATTTGTGACCTTTCCAAAGCTCAGCATTTCTACTGGGACCCAGATCCCTTACCAGCTTCCTCCATTCCCCGATACACTGGGGATATGCCAGCCTCAGCAGCAGACTGCGTGGATTCCAGAAAGGGAGAGTAATGTCAGATAGACACCCAGGTGCAGACAGGAATGTGCAGGGCAAACAGTCAGTCACCAGCCTTTGATGTTAAATGCTGCCTCGTCCTGCACTAGATATCTTGCAGCAGTGAGAATATTTCATGTCAAAAGAAGAGTGGAGTCAGGAAATGAGCACACACAAACAGTCCTCCAGGAGATAACGCTGCTGTCTGCTGCCGACTTTCTGTGCCTGGCCAGAGACTGAAGCTGCATTAAAAGGGATTAGGGGCACATATGCAGTGTTGTTTCCATGGCAGTCCCAGGATATTAGCGAGGCAAGGTGGGTGGGATCATGTCTTTTATTGAACCAACTTCGCTTGGTGAGAGAGACAAGCTTCCCCGTTCACACAGAGCTTTTCCTCAGGTCTGGGAAACACACAGAGTGTCTCAGCTAAATACAAGGTGGTGCATGGCACACAAACCAGAAAGGACCCATGGCATCTGCACAAAATCAACAGGAACTCCCCCCATTAGCTAGAAAGAAGTGAGACGTCTCAGAGACAGGCCCAAGTGACTGGTGTGAAGTCTAGCTTGTTGAATGCCAGGAGGAATTGGATCTGGATTCACACACTGTGACGCTGCCTATAAAGAGAGACGGCTGTTGGAGTGAGTTACAGCACAGCCAGAGCTTTGACTATTTCTGCACCCCCAAATATATCAAAGGAAGAAAATATTTTTGGAAAAACGGGTCTTCTTGAGTTCAAAGTCAGAAAAAAACCCTCCTATTCTGAATAGACTTTGTTGTGACTATTTTGTACATTTAGTGCAGTCAGTCACATCTGAAAAATCAAACATTGTCCTCCCTTGATTAAGAATGCAGAATTCCTTACGGATTCAATGGGGCAATTTTTCAGATAAGCCTCAAGCCACCTTTAAAATCAGCAGGGTAGTTTTTTACTCCCAGGTGTTGGCACGTCCAATATTTGCAGGACCAAAACTAACCTATTTCTATTTAAGCTGCATTTGTGTATTCAAAATGAGCACATCTAACCACCTGACCTAGGTACACAAGTATAACGTGCACACACAGCATGTTATATGTGAAAAATAGTCCACGTGAAAAATTTGCACGCATAAATTTGGGCCTGCAAGGTTGCATTTGTATCTGCAAAATGTGTGTGCAGTTTGGGTCAATGCACCTAAATGAGATGGGGAAGACAGGGTTTGCTGGGAATTCCCTGAGAGAGCTGAGATTTGTGGGTTCCCAGCCCTATTTCTAGATTTGGCGGGTCAGATACTTTCCAAACAAACATCTCTTTGGGTTGCTTCTCTTACTCAAATTTCCAGGGTCCATGCTTCGCAGCCCATCACTATTTCTGTTTCCCTTTGGTTTCGAATTTGTGTAAATGTGGGCAAAAGTGGCAGTAAAAGCACATTTCTGTTGGGCCAAATTTAGCTCTGGTGCAACTCTGCTGAGGGCCAGACTGTTAAACCAGGGACATGTTTGGCTCCTTGTATGTATGCTGGATAAAAGACTTGTTGCAAAGTTAATGACTGCTGTGGACTCACGAAAGAGAAGTTGATGGGGACAGATGCCTGAGTCTGTTACAGCAGTGCCATATTTATGGCCATTAAGAGATAGATGCAGTTAAAGATGGAGAAAATCAGAAGACAGCAGTTTAGCATTCATCACAGATTTCCCTGCTTTTCTCGCCCTCCTGTGCCTGACTCTCTCAGCCATTCCCAGCCAGAATGGCCATGCTTTCTTTGTCTTGGGGCCAGGTGTGAGTAGAAAGTAGGAAGCACCGTTCTTATTACCCAGATTAGCCAAGATCTCCGCAGTCATTCCAGTGCGGTGCTTGTCTGTGTGCCAGAGGCATATTGGTGCATTGCTACCTAGCACAATCTCTCTGATTTTCTCTCCACCACAGCTGGTGGCAGAAGCAAGCCAGGCCAGGACAGCTCTTCTCTTCTGGCCGTTTTCTAGCTCTGTATTTCTGCTGCTTTGACATCCCATTCTTGCCTATTCTGATTTATTTATACTTATAAATCTGTTAGTCTTTAAAAGTGCCACAGGACTCTGTTGTTTTTCTACAATAGATTAACACGGCCCCCCCTTTGGAATTTGTCTATTCTGATTTGCCTGTGTGGCTGGTAGATTCCCTTGCCTGGGCTCTAATCCATTTTAACTCCTTTCAGATTCTAATTCCACTTACAGGTCTTCAGTCTCAAGGTCAGCATGAGACTCAGCCATTACTAACGTAATTAGGCTGCAGTTCTCTTTGGGGTGACAGTGAGATTAAACAGCGCAAGAGACAATATTCCTGAAGCTAACACACAGCACCTTGAGGGGAACTTCCTCTGTTCTAAGGAGACGGGAAGGTCATTTTAGTGGCAGTCTGATGTGGTGGTGAGTGGGGAAAAATGAAACCCTGCTAGAATGAATTTCTCTTTATATTGTTGATCGCAACACTGTCACCGTTCAGGTGTCTTACGTAAGTGTTTCACCGGTTCAGTCGCTACTGGGGGTCTTAAATACAAAACGAAATGCGTGGGCTATTCTTCCCCACTGACGTGCACCTTGAATGCTGGATGGTGGATGTGGCAGCTGATCAGACACGGCTGTCTGAAGAAGTCAAAAGAATTTGTGTGGATCAGTGATATGTGCTTCCGAGGGAAACCGATGAGAATGAAGATGGTCTCAAAACCTCAGAGGGACAAGCATGCCCTTTGTGAGAGACTGGCTGGCCTGCCTCCCACAGCCACAGATTTCTGTAAGTTTTTCCTCATATCACAGACTCATAGGAGTAGAGCTGGAAAAGGTCACCTGGTCCCTCTCCTGCAGCCAGGGCAGCGTTGTTTCCTACTACATAAGTCAGCGGTGTTTTGCCTCGGTTCATTTCAAATGGCCAGCCTGAGGGACAACTGTCTGCCTGCTTATATGGCCCTTGTCTGGGGTCTCCAGACTTCCCTGGGGGAGATCATTCCACAACCTAATGGAGCTCTTGATACTCAGCCTAAATTTTCCTTTGCTTAATTTCATCCTATTAATTCCAGGCTTGTTCCGCCCTGAACATTTCCACCCTCTCCGTGACATTTTCATCTGTCTGATGCTCATGGACAGCTATGTCTCTTCTGCAGTTACTGCTTAGTTCTTTTAATGCTCCTTTGTAAGACAACCCTCCCATTTCCCTTTACAGCACACTTCCAAGTAACGACTTCCAGCAGCAGACCCAGACAGTGATTATTAATAGAGGTTTCTACAGGAATGGATCAATTGCTGTCTTCCTCCCCTACTCTCCTTTCCCCCGTGAACAAACTTCTCCATGTCATCCCTGCCAAGACAGAGGCTAGCGATTCTTGTTTTTCAGTTACTTGGACTTTAATAGGATATCAGAAATCTTTTACTCTCTTGCTGAATTCCCAGTGATAAAAACACAAGGAGGGCTCCTCTGGACTGAAGTGAAAAAGAGAAAATAGAATTTTAGAGTTACGAGAGCCAAGCTGTTCTGATAGTCCCAGGGTGCAAAAGAGCTGACATTATGGTGCCATTCTTCCTTTCACATATATGCTTCTGTACTGGAGACAAGTGTGGCCCGGAGTAGGACTCTGACCACGAAGGCAAAGGCAGGAGACAGTCACTTGGGAAGATAAATCAAGAATCAATTTATGTACCATCCTTGCCCCCACTATTTTTAATGAAGGAGCTGGCGTAGATGAAGGGTGGCTCCAAATAGTAGGGAAAAATAAGAAGGGGAAGATTTTCAAAGATACGAAGGGGAGTGATGTATCAGTTGGGCACTGAATACACAAAGGGTACAGCAGTTCTCTGCTGACAGCCCTCTGGTATCGTCTCAAAAGGATGGGAGGCAGGGCTTTGGAATACTCTCCTATCACCAGGTGGGAAGATTGAGAGACGCCAGAGTCTGGTTTTCTTTACAGTTTATGTCTGATCGTGGGGATGTCTTTGTCTGTCAGGGTATTGTTCTTGGAGCTTGTCGGGAAGTGGGCCATGGGACTGGTTTTAAAATGTGCATTTTGCTTTTTTGTAATCAGATGTGAACAGTGCAAAAATAAAAACTCATCTCTGATGATAACTGATTAATGAGTCTGAGTACAAATAAGCCTCCATAAATTGTATGTAGAGCAGCTGTAGCGAGGTTGGTTCCAAGATATTAGAGAGAGAAAGTAAGTGAGCTAATAATATCTTTTGCTGAACCAACTCCCGTTGTCTCTCTCACCAGCAGAAGTTAGTTCAATAAATATATTTTGTCACCCGCTTGTCTCTGTAAGTCCCCATCAAGTAATTTATCCAGTCATTTCAGGCAAAACGCTTTTTACTTCCTTTGCAACATTTCGCTTGCAAGGGTCCTGTCTCCGATAGCTCTGCAGACATGCAGACTCCATATTAAATAATGTGTAATGAATAAATCTGAGTAAACAGCATCTTGACAGAGAGGCTGGATCAAAGGAGGGCGGGTGAGTCTGCAAATTATTTAGTGAGTATCAAAGGACAGTTAATGGGTTTCTCTACAAATTATTTACAGAGTTCAGTGCTGCTGAGAAGGAACTTCAAGGTCATTGCTCTGGAGTGTTTTAAAGAAGCCTTGAGGATTCAATGTTCAGTTTCCCCTTAACTGTCTGCTTCTTCCACCACTAGTAATGGCTAATGGGCCCAACACTTCTTTCGGGGCTTGACATTCCCCATTAAGTCGTTGGGAGTTTTGTCATTTGTTACACTGTCTGGAGTGACTCGTGAGTATCTATCTCAGGGACAGACTGTCAGAAAAGGGGGGAGCGCGTCCTTTCCAAAGGGATGAGAACGCAGAGCAGCCTAGAATTCCCACCAGAGGGCACCCCACATCAATATCTTACTGCAGGGGAAACCATTTAACAACTCTTTTTTCTTCCCTCCTTTTCCAGTTATAACCATGCCGGCTACCAATCGGGGGTGGCCTGAAGAATTTGGGTTTAAGATAAGTGGAAATGGTCCATGCTACATCCTTGCAGTAGAAGAAGGCAGCAGCGCCCATGTAGCTGGTCTTCAGCCAGGAGACCAGATCCTGGAAATAGAAGGCCAGCATGTTTCCTCCATGAACTGCGAGACTCTCATCAGCCTGGCGAGACAGTGTGAAAATGTGCCTCCCAGCATTGGGGTGGTCTCGCGCATCCAGCAGATGGACATCAAGCCTGGCCCTGATGGAAAGTTTGGCTTCAGCCTGGTGTGTAACAGTGGCCACCCCCTGCAAATGGAAAGCGTAGTCCCAGACTCGCCTGCTTCTGAGTGCGGAATCAAACCAGGAGATTACGTGTTGGAAGTCAATGGTGTCCCAGTGAAGATTTATGAAGCAGCAGCTGCCATGATCAAATCCTGCCAAGGCAAGGCTTTGAGGCTGGGGCTGCTGCAGCTTGGACGGCTGCAGAGACGGACCAGCAGCAGCGTACGGGGTTTTGTCCAGAGTGTTGACGCAATCCACCAAGAGAGGAAACAGAAGGCTCAGGAATTCAACAGGAAGGTAAAACCAAGGGTACAGGCCCAGGTGGAGTCTGGCAGGGCCCTGTGAGAGGCTGTGGTAAAAGTGTCCAGATGCACATGTGGACAGATGATTGTTATTAGACCACTTAGTGGAGATCTTCACCCAAGGAAGGTGCATGCAGGGTCAACACAGGAAGTATTATTAATGAATGAGCCCTGCTTTACGGATTTGGATAATACAGGTCTATGTTTGCCCCTTTCTCATGTCCTGGGATCAGCGATGTTTGAGTTGAGTGAATCTCGGACACTTCTGGTCTCAGGAATTCAAACCCTTTGAAGTTTTATCATGAGCACAGAAAGCATGCAAAGGCCGTGTCCTCAGCCGATGTAAATCAGTGTAACGCCACTCAGGTCACTGAATTTTATGTGATTTCCTTACACATCTGTCATGTGCTCAAATGTCGGGAGCCAGATATGATTTGGATAAGATCGGGGGGGGGTTCAAACTGCGTAGCATGGGGCACAGCTCACTTGCTAGTGAATTCTCTGTACCTTAAAGTCTTTAAATAATGATGTGAGGATTTTAATAACTCAGTCCTAGGTTAGAGGTTTATTACAGGAGTAGTGGGATGAGGTTTTGTGGCCCGCATTGTGTGGGAAGTCAGACTAGATGATCATACTGGCCCCTTCTGACCTTAGAGTCTATGGCGATGTCTACCCTAGCAATTTAGGTCGACTTAAGAATGCTTAAGTTGACCTAAATTACTGCAGGTCCACACCGGGCTTTCATTAAGTTGACTTAAGGGCGTCCTTAAGTTGACTTAATAATTACCGCCGGTTAGGCTGACTTAAGGTCTAAGTTGACCGTATTAAGTTGACCTAACACTGGTGTGGACGCCCTAGGTCGACTTAATTCCGTAAGTCAATCTAGGGCTGGGGGAAGGGAGCTGCAGCTCAGGGACAAGGGAGCCCCAACTGGCGGCTCTCTTCCCCGGGGCTCCCCTATCCTGGGAGCTGCCGGCGGCTGACTTCCCCGGCGCTCTCCGGACAGGGGAGCCTCCGGGGATCCCCTGTCCGTGGAGCACGGGAGAAGACAGCCACCAGCACTCCACCGACAGGGGAACTTCCAAGGGGGAACCCTGGCAGCCCCCTTCTTGCCCGGACCCACGCGAGTCCTGGCAAGAAGGGAGCTCCAGCCTGCGCTCCCTTCTCCGGGACCCGTACAGGTCCCAGCAAGAAGGGAATCCCGCTCTCTTCTCCCCAGGACCGCACGGGTCCCGGCAAGAAGGGAGTGAGGCTCTCTTCTTGGCGGGGAGCCAAGGCTCTGTCTACACTTAACAGAGTCAACGTAACTGTTTAAGTGTAGACATCACCTACGAGTCTAAGAAGCTGTGGGTTGCAGTCATTTCCTGGTGAGGGCAGGAGCCTACATAATCATGCACAAACAAGGGAACTTACCTGGCCTCTTGGCCAACTCCTGTTATTTCCCTTCCACTGTAGAAGTCACCTGCCCTTTCTGTACCTCAGTTTCCCCATCATTTTACAGGTGAATTAGTGTTTGCAAGGGGCTTAGAGATCCTTGGATGGAAAGCTGTAGAGAGGAGCCAAGTATTATTAATTTGTCACCATTAAAGCATAATTTTTGTCAAGCAATCATCTGTAAGGCCAGATGTCCTTCTCTTCAGTAGCTAAATATTCATTTAGAGTTTTGTCATATCAGCCTTTAAAAATTTAGCTCTTATTTTACAGCAAAGGGAAAAAAAATCCAGGTAATTACATTGTGTTCCTAAGGGTTATCCAGTGGGTAATTTGCCAAACTCATCACATCTTGCTAATTATAAATTTAATCAGAGTTGCTTTTTAATCTTCCTACTTTCCATTTCAAAGTAACCTTTTAAAATACGGTTATGAAATAATCAGACTGTGTTTGTTGATCCCAAGCAGACAAACTCCACAACATTAGTAAAGCAATAAACCAAGTCAGCAGACTCTCCTTCTTCAGTCAGACTTTAAATGAAGGATGCATGAGAATGCATTTAATGTGGGATGCTGAGGACAGTCCCGCTGGATGTTGGACAGACACCTCCTGATGACTGGGGATTAACAAATGGATGAAGATGTCGGTCCATTTTACACTGTCTAGTGCAGCTGAATTAAACCACAGTACATATTACTCGGCAGATAATTGTTTAGATTTAGGAAGCAAGCGTATTAATGATTTTGGAAAGGGCCTTTCTCATGGAACCCGTGACTGTAAGGTCAACGCGGCCGTTTGTGGCAGTGGAGGTGGCGTTAGCCTGGTGGTTGCTGAGTCTCTATGGGACTTTGATTGGCCGGAACAGCTTGCAGGCATGTACCCCTCCACGCATTTTGTTTCTGTACCAGTTTACCCACCTGCGGCCTCTTGTTCCCCAGAGTGTGTGAGTGGGAATGAGTTTGCAGAGCTGTGTGGGTGGCTGGCTTTCAGGAAGGGGAGTGTAATGGCTCCGATGTTTTAAGTAGCCTCATTTTCAACAAGCTGCAGAAAATAATAAACCCCAGTAGAGTGCTTCCCCCATCCTTTGCCTGCCGGTAAATGGTGCTTCAGTCAGAGGCCAAGAAGCTGGGGGCGGGCGGGGTACGCTCGAGAAACTCATCTGCATGTCGTTACCCAGAATGCACTCGTAGCTCACCTCTGTTTCACGGCATTCAGATATTCCCAGTTTCTGAGTCACGGGTCTAGGATCTGTTTCTTGCGTGCTGTTGGACTTGATGTTCCAGTCTGGCCCATTCTAGGGGAGCTACGGAAGTGGATGAGAAGACTGGACTCAGAGATGGGATTCTGGCCCCCTCGCTGGCTGTTCTTTGTCGGAACGGTCAGACTCTTTTTCAGGGATGTTTCTATTGTATTGCGGCTCGTTTCCATCTGAGCTGTGTGAGACGGAGGTGGGGTGTCAGGACATAATGGTGATACTTAGGGTTTTGGTTCCAGGTCCCCTCCGCCGCTGTCATTCCCTGAGCACCCAAGTGTGTGAGAGGCACCAGACAGAACAAAGAAGAAGACCCAGTTCCTCCCTGAAGAATTTACAATGTAAACGGAGCTCACCGGATGGGTGGCCGCTGAGCAGTGACTGAAGCGGCAGGATGCGGTCCCTTTCCCAAAGGGTGGGTGACCACGTTACTGTTTTCACCATTAGGCCCCTCGTTGGCCGTCTCAGCAGAGAGGTCAAGGACTGAACGGGTCATGGACATGGAACGTCTCTTTCATCCCTGGTCATGGCCCCTGCTGGCCACATTTATGTGCTTCAAGCGGCCAAGGAAAGGACACTTGTGTCACTGCCCATCCTGACTCTGCTCTGCGTATTAACACAGGGACTCCCCTCTTCGGGCTGTCAAGCCAGCTCAGCTCCTTTACTCCCAGTTGACCATGGGCCCAAGGGGCCCTTCTGGAAGCTGAGAATTGTAGAGCTATAGAGATGCCCTGTTGACCTCTTCCCCCAAGTCATGTCCCTGCATAGGGAGAAGAAAGGAAAGTGGCTGGAGAGGAGCTGTAGGAGATGCAGGTGCTCCCACCCCAAGGATTCTTCTAGGCAGGGGACTAACTGACTGGACGGCTGGGTTATGGCAGATCCTGGCCCAGAATTTTCATTATCTGACCAGGTTTTGTAATTTCCTTTGGAACAAATCTTGAAGTCCTGGCTCAGGCAAATCTTTAACCGGAAGGCCTCAGGATCCGACCCACTGAGATGCCAGCTTCACTGTAAACGCTGCACTGGCTCTTGAGCGTAAGGAGCTGGAGAGTCATTATGCTGTGTTACTGCGTCTTGACTGCTCCAGATTTATTAACCTTGAAATGCCTCCTGCTTAATGGGGATTTCAGTCGTGGTCATGTGGTGGCTTTCCCAAATTGGCTTGTGATGTAGGTCAGAAACACCTGTGAGAAGTGACTTTGGAGAACTTCAAAGTGGAACACGGACCAGGAAGCGACGGCTCCTTTTCCTTTCCTTATGTAAAGGCCTCTGTCACCCAGCACACGGCACCTCTCAGCTGGGTTCTATTTTCTGCTCATTTTATGGATTGTTGTGGCATGGAGAGAACCTAGCTGCAGGAAAGGTGTATTCCCTTTGTTACTTGGGAGGAAAAGAGGTCTCTGGCCGCTGGATCCAACCTGTGTTTGTAAGTCTGAGGCCTGTAGCATTAGGGGTTCGCTGTTTGGCCCACAAAATCCTCCACCAACGGAAAAGCAACAAAAAAACGAACAGGGACAGTACACAGAATGGATGTCAGTCAGTTTCTGTTTCCTCGGTATTTCTCATATCTGGAGAATATCTGCTTGACGGGCTAGACGCCAGGCTGGGCAGGCTGCTGCAAAGCCAGCTCACACAGCAGGTTCCACCTGTTAGGGTAATTGTAGTAGCTGAGTAACTAGACTAAGATCTTCAACTCAGAGATGTATCTGCCGGTATCGGCTGGTGCCTCTCTTTCGTTTACACATAGATGGGATCTTTCTGGCCTGTCTTAGGGTCACAACCTCCTTGTCAGGCTCCACTGTATGTCTAGTCAGCGACTGAAGGGCAGCCAAGGTGCTCTGAAGATTGGCATCGAGACTCATCATCAAGGCAGAGAAAGGGGGTTCAGAATCTCAGTCACAAAAGCCTGATGTACATATCCAAGTGATTGGGAACCATGAGCTAACATGGCCCCTTCCCACCTTCTGAATCAATGCAGGAGTTCTCTAAGGTTCATCTCCTATTTTTCTGCAGCACTTCAGGAGTTAATAGCAAGAAAATGTCACTCTGTGTAATCAAGAGGTAATTAAAGGTTTAGGATAGAATCGGAAATCTCAGCTGTGTCATATGCCCTGCGCTGCAAATGAAGATTATCTTTGAGTTCATGTGTGGGGGCCCTGTGCTTTTGAATTAGGAGTATTTTGAATTCTGCTGTTCCTGTAACAATCTCTCTGACCATCACGTCACAAAGAACAGCTGTGAAATCCTAAAGAGCCCCGAGTTGTGTCCATAGCATCCCACCAGATCATTTGAGGATGTTCTGAAGGTCAAGAATACAACGAGGTTAAAAAAAGAACTAGAAGAGTTCATGGAGGAGGGTCCATCAATGGCTATTAGCCAGATGGGCAGGAATTGCTGTTTGCCAGCAGCTAGGAATGGGTGATGGGGTGGATCATTGCTGATCACCTGTTCTGTTCATTCCCTCTGAAGCACCTGGCTTTGGCCACTGTCAGAAGACAGATACTGGGTTAGATGGATCATTGGTCTGATCAAGTGTGGCTGTTCATATTTTCTTATGTAACGCATTTGGGTTTTTGTAAGGAAATTGTTTCCTTTCTTTTGGGTTGCTCCATGTATTACAAACATGTACGTGTTCCTTACGATTTTATTTTCATTGCGTTTCACATCAGTTTCTTCCTGTATTAATGTTTGTCTTGCTCCCACTCCTTCACAGGTTGATGAAATTCTCGGGGACCAGCCAGAGATAAAAGAGAAAGTTTTTACTGTCTTGAAACAGTATGCGGCAGAGAGGAAGGTGGAATACTTGGCTTACACTCTTTCCATGATTCTCACCAACGAATCCCATCAACTTCTCCTTGATAATATCAGGTACAAAGCTAACCAGTAACCATCATGCAGACAATTCATACGTGGGATGTCTGTGATGGAGGTGAATGCAGACAAAGGGTTCTGGGCTCTAATTATAAAGTTCCAATCCTTTTTTGCAACCAGCAGCACCCAAAATCTTTCGTTCTCTTGATGTGGGAAGTGTAAGAGTTGCACAGTCACTTTCAGCTGAGACAATATAGTTTTGACTCCTACCAAGGGGAGCAGATTCCTGACAGAGACAGATCAGCTTGCCAGGAGAAACCAACTCACAGCTGAGACCCCAACACAGCGTAGGGGCGGACTGTCAAAAGGACTCAGCTAACATTTACACGTTGTTCTCCATGGGAGCTACGGGGGAGTGAGCTCAGTAGAAAATCTAGCACCTTGTGACCAGCATTTGTGTCCCCACTACTGGTGTAACAGATCTGCTCTTGTGTGTTTAACCATATCACTCTCTGCTGGAGTCCCAGACGTGACTACAGCTGAATGACACTGTCCTGGAGCTGAAGGGAGAGGGCTTGTACATTACAGCAGGAAGGCCTGAATTCTTTCCAGTGTGAAGGTTACAAGGTCACAGATCAGCCATCAAGACATTCTCATTTGACCTACTTGCAACAATTACCGCTTACATATATAGGCTCTTGATTAGCTAAGTACTGTGCAGGATACATTTGCACAGCGAGCGCATGCATTAGGGGGAGGAGTCCATTGGTTAGATACATGGCCGTGTACATGGGCATGTCTCATGCATAGCCCTGCTTGCGGAGGTGACCTTTGTTGTGGTGAGCATCAGTTGAGGGACGGAATCTCTCTCCGCCAGGTTCACGAAAACGTTCTGCTTAGTTTCCTTCCTTGGCGAGTCGCTCCATCTAGCAACAGCATTTTAATTGGATCCCTTTTTTTGGACATCATTTGAAATAGAAACTAAATTAGCTGCAGAATGCCTGGAAATTAACCAAGGCATAATGAAAAATAAACCAAAATCCACAATTAGAAAATGGAGATAATTAGGCTTCAGTTGGGTGGTGATGGATTGACGAGCAGGAGAGGCACACTTTTGTGTAGGGAGGCTGGGAACCAGGGGCTGAATCAGAGTGAAGGGGGCGGGCAAAGCTTTATCTCTGCCAGATTGGCTGGTGACTTTTACTTTATATCTGTCTGCTGCTACTGCAGAGAGCTGCGTCTGAGCTGCAGCTGCCTCTAGACCTGTGCCCCGGCGATGGAACATTGCCATTTCTCTGGGTCACGTTTGCAAATGCTCACGAACACCATGGATTCAGGAAACATGGATGAACAGCTGTGTCAATTCAAGTGAGCCCCTCTCCAAAGCACCACCTTTATGTCAGTCTTTTCAGAAAAGAGGAGAAAATCCCCCCAGTCGCCTTGGTCGTAGAGCAACTGCTAAGTGACTGTGTAATTCTAGGATAGACAGATGGGTCAAATCCCATTCAGGGTTGCTCTCTACTTCTGTGCTTCATCTAATTGTTTAGGTGGGAGGCTGCTTTGTGGGCCAATGCATCTCACTGCCAATATCTTTTCTGCATCTTCCTTTGCTTAATTTTACCCCGTCATCAGGAGTCCTGACTCCCTGGACCACAGTTCCTTTCCCTTACAAATTTTGTAGGGTCTGATTGTGCTGTTACTCCAGTTGTACAGTGGTATAACTCCGCTCACATTGCTCCCAACGTACACTAGGGTAAATGACAGGAGACTGAGGACTAGAGACTTCTCAGGCCAATCTATGGCCCAGCCCTCCGTGTCTTATTCTCTCCTGCCTTCCACTTTTTGTTGTCATTGACATCTCTGCAAAATAGGTATAAAACGCTGCCCTGCCAGAATGGCACTATAGAACCAAGCCTTGCAGGTCTGTTCATTTTTCCTCACAACCCCTCCAGCCCTTTATCCCCCTGGTGCTCTTCTTGCGAGCCACAGTCTCTCTGACAGCCCTCATGTCAGCTTTCCGTGGAGCTAGGTAGAGCCTGCAGTTAATCACTGACCTGCCGCATGCCATCCCAATGCCTGCTGCTTGTCATGAGAAAAACGGTGGGCCGCAGGCTCTGCCAGAGGCCAGAGGTCTCGGCAGGATAATTTGTCTTTCAAAACTTGACGGAAAAAAGCAGCTTGCAGCTCCAGCTCCACTCTAGTGACATTTCCAGACAATCCGGCTTCCCTTCCACGGAGCATGGGGGAGGAAAGGGACAGGGAGGTGGGGCACCAGAAGGGTACAAGCCGGTTCTGCGCTTGGTAATATTAATTTGCTTTTAATGCCACATCATGTTGAATTAGTGGCAAATGCATTATTTCCTGTTTCCCATGGGACATTTCCTCTCAGCTTTCACACCCTGCAGAGCTGGGACACCTAATGAGGGCGCAGTGAGAAAGGCGGAGAGATCACTCGGCACTGAGTCACTACCCCAGTCAAGAGAAAAGGTTTTCTTGACTTTAAATATCAATCCATCCCTGAGCCTCTGGAGGAGATGATGTTCGGCAATGCCGTTTGCTCTACTCTCTGCTTCCTGGTGTGCGTGCGTGCAGAACAGATGGCGCAGAGGTCTGGGGAATGTGGACGTAGTGTCTGCGTGTATGCCGAGGGAAGGTGTATATTTGCATGTGTATGGCACAAAGGTGCTGGGTGTGCATTGCACTTCAAGGGGATACCTGTCCGTGTGTTTGCCCTGCACCTGACTCTCTCCCCACCTGCTGGTAGCATCACTAGATGGCAGCAGTTGGTTCTCCAGGTTTGGCACTGTTCGCACAGATTGAACCCCTACGGAAAGGTTATACACGAAAATGACGGCCCAGGAAGCTACTCTTGTCACAGCGGGGTGGAAAGAGAGTTAGGTCTTCCTGTGAAATGGCCTCTGTGCCCGTCTCTTCAAGCAGAAAGAGTGTGTGTGGGGGCGGGAAGAGCTGAGTCTCATTTACAAAAAAGCCACTTTCTGCCAGTCTGGCAGTGTAAAGAAGCCTTAAAGTAGGCACAAATGACATCCATAGTCACCGCCAGCGCAGTGTGTAAGGGTCTGAGTCATGAATGAGCATCAGGCACAGCGTGTGAGATCTGGCCTCCTTCAGTCACTCATTATATTCCAAAGAGATGTTTCATGCTTTTCGGTCACGTTGCTGTGGGGCCAAAACCACCCCAGGACACTGTGCTCTCAAACTTTCCATCGAGATGCAAAGGGATGGATGCCCCGTCCCGATCCGGCTCTGCCCATGGGCTAGCCAAGAGATTCTGATTCACAGGATTGAGCCAGATCTAGGAAATTCACTACATGACGCCTGGTATTATATACCACCATCAACTGGGGTCCCTCTGGCTGGCAGAACGGCGCTCAGGAGATGCTGCATGGTTCATGCTGATATGGTGTGGGTGTGCACACCACACGCAGACGGATCTTGACTCCCTGCTCAGTCACACCCGTGTGACCCACTGATTTCCATGTGGTCACCCTGCTGCGAGTGAGGTCAGGATTAGGCCCACAGCCTGTATCATAGGTGCTAGCTGTTCTTTTACGGCCAGGCAGTGCGGGTCTGGTTTGCAGTGGGTTGGTGTCTGCATACAAGACACATGACTCTGGGGATTACGGTCTATCAGAGATGATGTTCATTAGGGAATCAGGCCTCCATCTGGCTTCACTCTGGGCCTGGCTTTCCAATTCCCATTTAATCAGAGGAATTGTAAGATATTACGGTTACCATAACAACTGTCCTCCAGGCACAAGGTCTTAGAAACCTTTGCAAAGGGAACGGCGACACAGAGAGCATGGGGGGAGCTCTCAGCCCATCTTACTTGCCTTCCTCCTGCAGTACCACACCACGTTTCAAATGGAAGGACTGTCCCATGACCATGTGCAGGTACCGCACGTCGCTTCCTTTAGAGAAACTGAATCCTTAATGTGGCGACGTGACGGCACCTTTAAAACGTGACTGGGAGGTGTGTTCAGCCACCGGCTACCCACCCATGCTTGTCCCCTTTCATCTACAGCTCCCGGGGCGTGTGGGACTTCTGAATCGCTCCGACCCAGAGGAAAATGCAGCTGGGGAGAAAGTGGGGGAGATTCAGGCCCTGGTGTCTCCTTATTTCAACAGCTGCACATCTCAGACAGGCAGGCCTTGGTGAGAAGGAGCACGCTCAGCATCTGTGCTGAGAAGTGGGGGGGCAGATGTAGCTGATGTTAGGTTTCAGGCTGTGCCTCCCCTGCTGGGTGAAGACCAACTGAACATATTTCCCATGTAATCTTAGTGGAGTTTGTCATATTTCACTAAATTAATGCAGCCTTTCCCGTTAAACCTTGGTCCTAGTAGAATCCCTCAGGGTGCTTAGCTCTGTGACTGTATGGCTTTGGGCAGGTCAGACTCGTTCCATCTCTCTGCCTCTCAGGTAGCTCACCTGGAAAATGGTCCCATCTTCAAAGCGTCTGACGAAGTGGGATTTTCTCCCAAGAAAGCTCATGCGATAAATAAATCTGTTAGCCCTTAAAAGTGCCACAGGACTCTGTTGTTTTTGGAAAATGGAGACAACATTCTCACCTCTTGAGATCTAGGGATGAAAAATCACCATCCAGATGATGAGTGGCGTTATGATTAGATTTTTATGGAAACATAGATACAAAATATAAATGACAGAAAATATATGGGACTCAGTGTACAGAGAGCTGGGCTGGAGACAAGTTGGCCAGTGTGGATAGACTAAAACTCCAGTTGGACCTTCACTCAAAACTCAGATCTGTCCCGATCTTAAAAAAACATAACAAAGCAAAATGTATAGAAAGGACCTTATTCTCTAAGAAATTCTCTGAGGTGTTCACATCATTTCTGTGGAGCCCTGTTCCATTTCTAGAAAATTATATTGTTTTCAACCCTTTGAAATTCCATGCAGGGGATTCAGATGAACACCTGGCCTTTGGTGCTTATGCCATCTGGACCTCCAAGCCCATTGAGCATTGCCTATTGCTTGAGTTCCTCACTGTTCATATTATTCCCTAACACACAGCACATTGTGTCAGTCTGAAGTCAAAGAAAGTAGCTATCATCTATTACTCTCCCGATGCTAATAAAGGAATTTCTGAAGAATAATCAGAGTTTTCACTCCCCAGTGCCTCATTCCTCAAAAGGGCAAAGACATCAAGGCAGCTTCAAATTTTGTCTCCTGTGATTTGGAAAATAACTGATTTTTTAAAAAACAACCCTTAATCGCTCCCCATGCACTCTGTGAAAGGTTAGGGCTGGAGCTTGGGGAAGAAGGCTCAGTGTATGGAGCAGCTAATCTTGGTTTAAAGTGAATGAAATAACTTAGCTAAGGAAAAAGATTTACCATCAGCATGTCCCCTCTTATTTGTCTCCTCACTAAAAACTTAACACAGTCTCAGCCCATTCATTTTCTCTTCAGGAGAAAGTTCCTCCAGATTTTCATGGAGCACCTCTGAGCCCGCTCTAGTTTTGTGTTTTCTTTTTGAGGCAAGGTGACGTGAAGACACAGGAATCCAGGTAGGGACCACTCAGTCAGATAGAGGTATTCGAAGATTTTTAGCATTATTCTCTAGCTCATTGTTTCCATATCCTAATTTTTGTTTGCTTTGTTACTTTTGCTGCTGTTTGAGCAGAGTTTTCCATGAGCTGCCCAGAATGAAAGATAATGAGATGCCCTGATTTGTTGACTGGATGTTGTACATAGTTTTGGATTATTCCTACATGGCTTAAGATGGGTCTATTCCATCAGGTGTCCATCTATCTTTTTTGCTAGGGATGGGTTTAGTTAGATTCTCAGATCCAGACACCCAGACTATGGAGACAGAGGTGTGAAATCTGGATAGAGCTCTACATTTGTAACTTGGGCCAGTCTCTGCTTTTGATGTAGTCTCTTCACTTTGTTGTACCGTGTCCATCACCACCATTCAGTGTTTTAAATGACATGACGAGGATCCGTCTCTCTTCCTTTCTCTTTCCTCTTCTTACGTGGAAATACGTGTATGGCTCCTTTTTTTCTGGTTTGGGTTGTGTGCTGTATTATGAGTTTCTATTAGCAAAAGCACCTGCTATTTGGAGCAGAAGGTAGTGAGGTTTGAAGTAGTTCTTAGTTCTAGAGGAAGTTCATTCCACAGTCTTGGACCAGCCTCTGGAAAGTTCACTGTATAGCACAGGTGAGTTTTTCCTTGCAGTTCCATTGGGCCAGAGGAGCAGAGCTGTCAGCCAGCGTCTTTGTCCTGGAATTTCAGATGATCTTTTAGATATTCTTGGTCCAGACCATTGAGTGTCTTGATGATAAGGGCTGAGACCCTGAATTTGCTGCAGTGTGTAAGAGGTAGGTATCGCTTGTAATAAATGAGATACATGTGTGGATCTGCAGGCTATGTGGGCAGAGTGCACACAGGCTGCAATTCACCTGTTTTCTGCACATTCAAGTGAATGGCGATCAGAGCAGATTGGATAAGGATGTCTGGACGCTGCTTATAGAATCCTATGTTCCTTAACTCTCAGTTACTGTGTAGGGGCAGCAGGGTCCCAAGACTAGCAGATGGAATCCCCTCTCAGCCTGCTAGACTAGCAGATGGGATCTATTCAGCACAGCAGACTTGTGAAGTCTCCAAGGATTTCAAGCCAAGCAGCAGGAAATGGTGAAAGGAGCTGTTCCCCTTGTCACTGGCTTCCTCGCTGTTTAAAAAAAAAACCAGTAAAAAACACCCAGCCCTTTTCCCTCACCCTCTGAGATCAGCCTGAAGACAGGCCATGAAGGCACAGAGATCTTGGAGCGGCCTTGTGGATGGAAGGGGTTGTAATGGTTTGTGCGGAGGGCTGGTAGGTAACATGCATTTGGTTGGCTCTCACCCCTGCCTGAGGATTCCTCTTGTTTTCATATTCAGTGTCCTTTGACTTGCTCCTCCCCTCACTCCACCTCCCTGTTGATAGCATCTGGAATTCTGTCCATCTTTATGGGTCGTGTTACTCATCAAAGGTGCTGCGCATTCTCCATCCCAGTGCCTCTTTCCAGATATCAGAGTCTAGGAACAGGTGGGGAGATTTAGTTTTTCCAGCTTGCTGGTGTTAACCCCAGAGAAGTTTGGCAGCAGTAAACCAGAGAGTCAAACAAACCATCCACAGCAGTTCCCATGTCCCTGAGATGTAATTGTCCTGGCCACCTGTGGACTGTGACCCTGGAGTACAGAGGACAACACACGGGGACAACACAGAGGAAGAAGTTAGATGTGGGAATGGAAGGTGCTGCATTACAAAGCCAGCAGATAGTTTTCCTTTAATTTTAAGCCTCCATACCTGGGGACAAAGAGCAGTAAGGCTACTTTTTCTGTGGTAAGTGGGTTTAATATCTGATTGTGGCTAAATGTTAGACCTAAATGCTCAATCTCATTAGCAACTGGTGACATCATCTGTTAACTGGAGAGCCACTGGGTCCCCCAGGAGGATGTTAGACAGGGGGCAAATCTGGGGAAGTCTTCAAATTCAGCCCAGCTCATAGCTGTCTCTGCAGAGCACTGGAGACCAGAGCCCTGAAGAATGCTCAAGTTTCCTGCGAGGAGCAGCTCAGAATTACATGCACAGAAAATGCATTCTGCTGTGGTGTTTGGTAGCTTTGGGCCTGTCACTGCCAGGTGCCAAGCATCCTCAGCTTCCATTGGCTTCAGTGGGAATTGAGCGCATTCAGCATTTTGCAGGGTTGGGCGCTAGAGACCAGATCTTCAAAGCTATTTAGGCACCTAAGATGTAGGTAGGCGCTTAGTGGGAGTTTCAAAAACACCTGCCAAGGCTTTGAATTCCACCCGTGTGTCTATATTGTTGCCCAGTATATCAAAACATGGTCCTGTAAGACCTTTCCTAGTAGGGTATTGTCCCAAATCAGACTACTTAAGATGCAAATGCCTGGTCTTTAAGAAGACAAAAGTCATTGGCTGTAGCAATCTAAAGATGCACGTCAGTGTGAGCAATACAGAAATATCCAGTATCAACAGGGAGGGTTGGCCGGTTGGATAACTTCTCAGTGCTGTCAGTCACTGCTGAGATTCAGAGTTATGGGGTCGCAAGAGCAGATTCAGCCTTTGTTTTCAGTTCTGTGGGTAGACACCGGGCAGAGATAGAGAGGTTTGAGTCCCCTGAAATGTCTATGTACATGTTTCCATTTTAAAAGTTTGACTTGAAGTTTCCCAACTAATTTTTTTTTTTTGAGAGAGAAAGCAAACTTTCTCAAAGTTCTTGACATCTTCAAAAACAAAACAAAAACCAAACCTACACAGAGGAAGGCTGAGTTCTTTTAAGCATCAGTTTTTCTCTAGCTAGGCCTTTTGTGATTAAAATAATGTCTTCTTTGGAATTTGATGGAGAATGCGCCTTTGAAGACACTGTCCTCAGCATTCACCTGAAACATCAGTTTCTAAGGGAGCCACATCCTGAGGTGTTTACATGGCTTTTGCTCAGTCCTTACAGAAGCAAGACTCCCTGTGACATGATCACCTTATCTTCCACCTCCAGACACTTCAGTCTCCTCTTCTTGCATGAGCCAGTTCCAGTGTTTGATTGATTGAGACTTCTGCCGAGTTGTCACCTCCACCACTTCTCGGGTGAACAAGCAGTCCAACACCACCAAGTCTTTTCAACTCTTCATGCTCAAGTCAAAGTTCCCCATCTCCTTGTGGACTCTCCTGGACTTCCCACTCACACTTAGAGCCAAGATTCACAAGTCCTTTGGATGACTTCCTTCACACCACAGCTTTCTCTGAGCTGCCCAGTGAAAGAGCTCTGCTACTCCCACTCCAGCCCGAGACTCTCTGGAGAGACGTTCCCCAGGCTTCACCTTCCCTATATCTCCCATCAGCCTTTTCTGGCTGTTTCCTAGAGTGTCTCCCTAGCCCATTGCAGAGAGCGTGCCAGCATTTTCTGGGTCTATTATAAGAGATGCAAGCTACTCCCTACAGATCTTGCCTTCTTGTGAGCTCAGAGCTTTCCCAATTATCAGCTGACCCTGTTCAGTCATACAACCTCTCCTTGACTCTCTCCACAACTACTGTTTGCAGCTGATCCCCTTCTGAAGCAGACAGGCTAACCCTTTCCCTGCCTGTCAACAGAATATGCGCACCCAGTCATTCTCCCACTTTGCCTGAGGATAAGCTATGGAAGTAGTTTGGCGCAGGACTGAGAAGAGTGTGATGTAAGTTTTTTTATAAGGCTGAGATGAAGCCAAGGGTTTCCACAATGACAACATCTCACCTGTGCAGAGCTGACTTGGGCTATGTCTACACCAGCAATTTAGGTTGACTTAAGGACCCTTAAGTCGACCTAAATCACTCCCGGTCTACCCTAGACTTTCATTAAGTCAACTTAAGAAATTCCTTAAGTCGATGTAATGAAAGCTTAAGTCGACCTAATAAGAACCGCCCATTAGGTTGACTTAAACCTTAAGTCGACTCCTTACGTCAACTTAAGGATGGTGTGGACGAGGAGTAACCCTTAAATCGACTTTATTAAGTCGACTTAAGGGTGGTTAGGTTGATTTAAAGTGGACTAAGTCGACTTAACTTTTTCTAGTGTAGACATAGCCCTGGAGACGCCCTATGTGGAGTTTTCATTTGACAGTTGAATGTGACCCTCATAAACTGGGCTAAATGGAGCAAACTCAACAAAGCTTTTGGATTGCTAAGAATAGAATAAATGAGATGGAACCTTTTCCTGTTAGCTGTCAGTCTGAATTCAGGTCAGGTTGCTGAACTAACGGTCCCTTATGCTGGGTGCTCACTACTTACGGTAAATAATCCATTCCTCCTTGCATTGTCCTGCAGTGCTGGGAATCCTTCTCTGAAGAAGAGCACTCTGTAGCTTGAAAGCTTCTCTTTTACACCAACAGAAGCTGGTCAAATAAACGATATTACATCTCCCAGCTTGTCTCTCTCATCAGCCTGACGGTCATTTCTTGGCTGACTGAGTGGATGGTTTCAATCCAGTAGGAAAAGTGTCCACACACCAAAAAGCTGTCACCAGAAATGGCACTAATTGGCTCCTTGCTACTATTTGAATCCCAGGAGGTGGGCAATCACAAGCCTGCCCCCTGTTAAATGCCCCTCCCCCAGCTTAAGGGGAGGAGTCACTGGGCCTGGACTCAATTAATTGAAGGGGACAAATGATGAAAACCCAGGACAGGCATGGGTGTCAAATGGAGGGAACCGGAAAGGGACTCTGAGCAGAGAGCCCCGGACAGCTCCCACTGCTCCCTGAAGGTGTCTAGGGAGCCAGCGAACGCTGCCCAGAGGAACTCTGCCCAGATGTATGCATGGATAGAGGAATGGAAATAGGCCCTACAGTCGCAGAGCACCCCCTCAGCCAACCTCTTCTCCTTGCTGGCAGTCTCCAAAGGAGGACCAACAGCTGAATGGGACTGTGACTGAATTCCTTTTGATGGAGCACAGTCGGGGGAGCCTGGCACTGCCCATGCTGTTCTGTACATGTGCTGCAGATGGAAAGAGGAAATTAGTGTCTGAGCCTGGAAATCATTTGCACCATATCACATCACAAGTGTCAGTCCTCTGCAACTCTGCTTCATGGCCAAGTGACTCACAGACTCAGATACTGACGAAGTGGGATTTTCTCCCACCAAAGCTCATGCGATAAATAAATCTGCTAGTCTTTAAAAGTGCCCCAGGACTCTGTTTGTTTTTCTGCAATAGACTAACATGGCTACCCCTTTGGAACTATAGTAACACAGGACAGTGTTTCTAGATCTAGGAGGTATAGATGGACTCTGCTTCTGGGCCATTTCTAAACCAGTGCAGTACCTCTAAGATCTTGGGCCACCCGGTGACTCACTGTGCACCAAGAGTAGAAGATAAAAAAGCAGAATGGAGATTTGTCGCATGAGAATATTCTTGTTTTTCTCTTTGGAATCCAACAGTTTCACAATAAAATATAGTCCTCCATGTGAATTCTCTGGTGAATTATTTTAATAGTAGATTTCAGCACAAGTGTAGTGAATTTTTTCATAGTGAAATGGTGAGATGAGGAGCGTTATAATTGGATACCTCAGCGGGTCTCTGTACGGCATGAGCATGTGGGTTTTCATCTCTCAGCCTACAGTTCAGTGCATGCCCCCTCCCCCAGATCACAGCATCACAAACACCTTCTTTCTCTGGTTAATATACACCTCTGAATGTGGTGCAGAGAGTTTTCTGTGCTGGCATGTGTGCAGAGTACTGCAGCTTGTAAATCCCCAGTTTAACAGTAGCCTGATTGGATTTTTCCTTTGCACTAGCTAGATTTATTATTTTTGGGATGCTGCTGCTGTTGGGTCTCCTCCTTTGATGATTCCTCCATAAGCCCTCTCTGTCTCTCACTTAATAATTTAACATTTCCTGCAAGGTGTCTGCTTATGCCCATCGATTCAGCACACAATCAAATCCCCCTTATGGAGGAATCCTCCTCCCCACATCTCCTTGCTAGGGTTTGAGTTTTCTTTTTTTTCCCTCAAATGGATTTCAGCCCATTTATCCAGAATTAAGCTCCTGTAGATTTTAATTTGCTGACATTTTCTTCATCCGTTTTGTTGTGGCTAGCCGGGATAATGCACGTGCTGTGCCAGTTCCTCAGTGCGCTCATTCCCCCCTGCCCATATGGTTGCTGTCTATAGTAAAAGTGCACAGTTTTATTTCTGCTCAGGAGTGATGAAATACAGCAGCGACGAGAGGGAAAGATGAGCTGCCTTGGGTAAGTAACAAATGAAACCTTTCCTGGGGGAACCAGGGGGTTGAACTGGAATGATTTTTAACAACTCAGTTCCAGAATCTAATGATAACACTGGACACAGCAAAAACTCAGCCCGCTCAGGTTAGTTAACGCTGAACGTTCTCCATACATAAGGTCTTCCATTGGAGGTGACTTGATGGGTCAGTCTCAGCCAAGAAGAGGGAGAGAGGGAAACCTTTTCTTCTTTATTCCTCAGGCACTTGTAAATGTCAGGCGTGTTCTTTCCAAACAGTGACCTCCAAACAATGGTACTCTCTTGTTATTGGGGAACTTGGGTGTGTGGAAGGGGGAATGTCACACATTCCAGTTGGAAAGTGACTGTTGTGATTTGGGTTAGTGCGTGAGCCTCTGGGCTCTTCTTCCATTTCAGTTGTTTTTATATCATGGAGGAGTTGGATATCAGCAGGAAAGTTGCAGTACATCTCTGTATTGAAGGGTACCTTCCAAATGCTTCTCAGAATGACTCAGTACCCTTGTCCAGCGACTTTAAAGGGACACAATTTAAAAATCTTGTGTTGTAAAGAAACATTTCTTTCTTTGGTTACCAACTGCACGTTTAGAGCCTTCAAAAATCCATTGTTCTTGTCACTATTTCCGCTTTCCGTTTACATTTTGCATTTCACGAACACCAGGGAAGTCACTGGCTGTCACTTTTCGTTATTGTCAGTTTCGCTTTTCGGTGCCCAACACGGCACTGTTTGGGTTTATAAACAGCCATTTTCATTAGAATTGTTAAACGCTGGAGAAGTAGAACTGTCTGAGCCTGGACATTAACTGACTTTTTCTATTGCTCTTTGGTGTTAGAAAAGCTTGTTTTTATAAACTGTAAATGTTAATGCCATGCTTACATTGACGTTGTCCCTCTGACTTGGACTTGAATAGCTGAATACGCGTAGCGTAGTATGTTCAGATTCTAATCTTTCTGCCTATTCCACTGGCCTCAGAGCATATTTGCTCTTTAGATGAGAACTCTAGGGATGGTGTGCAGTTTATTAGATATTTTTGTGCACTTTCTTGACGTCTTTTTCATGGGCTGTATTCTGGTGTAAGGGGGAGCTCAGTAGTACTGTATGCTACTTCTACTTGCTTTATCGCAAATTATTTGTCCACTTTTTAAGCAACCTACATTTGTTAGAAGAAAACCAAACGGTGTGTTCCAGGAACATCCCTCCTCTCCCCCCCCCCCCCCGCCTTGCTTCCAGAGGGGTGAGCGTGTGAGTGATTTTTTGATCACAGTCACTTTAGATCTCTGGCAAAGATAAAACCGTTGCCCATCAGGGATTCTTCTGTTCCTGAAGAATTTCCACTAAGTTCATTTTAATGATGGTTCAAACAATCTGTTTTTCTCGGCTTCTTTTCACAGCAATAAAATTGTTTGCAATGTCACAACATTAAAATTCTCCAGCCATCTGTGAAACTCCCCGGATAAGAAATTTCATTTTAGCCAGCAGGATTTATATATTTTAGATTGTGCCGTTTTTCCCACTCCCCCCCCACCCAAAGATCTGCTCCTCTAAGATGTGATGGATTTTCTCCCTCTTTTTACGTGGAAATGCTGCTTGTGAGAGATATAGATAATCTCCTTGTTGGATTTGCTTTATTTTGTCTTGCTGATTTTGTACAGAATTTGGAACGTCAAACAAAGAATATGCTCTCATCTTGTCTAAACATCCATTAAGATCCTCTGTGAAATTTTGTGGACGGCTGAAGAGATAAAGTAGGGAAAAGCAGCTTCTTGCTTGTTTCCCTTAAAAAAAATCACTAATCTTCTAGTTGGGCACATGTTAAATTATCCAAAGGAGGAATTAGGGCACCAGAAAAAAAAGCATCTGCAACTGGATGGCAAGACTAAAATGAAGCTCCTTTCACAGTGGGAAAGTTCAAATAGGTCATGACCAGCATGGCCCAGTGTAAACTCTCCTCTTTTGACATAGTCCAGTCTTGTGGTGTCCTGAATGGTGTGGTCGGAACAGATAGCAGGCTATATCTTTGAAAGGTTAACGTTTATTGGTAACTTATGTCAGAAAGTAATTGTTCAGTCCAAAATGCTTTTGGCTTTCTGTAACTGAAACAGTCATGGGGAGCTAGATTTGTTGTCATTCCCAGACGGTGGAGTTTGAGAATCAGACCAGACCCTGAACAGAGCAATGTGGTTGCACATGCTTGGAAGAAGCCATTGCTGATACACATCAACCCTTTTGAGTTAGACATGGATTTTCATTTCTTTAGTTCCTTGGAGAGATTATCCATGTTCATAAAACCTGGAGCCCCCTTTCTACACTTCTGAAATGTCACTCCTAAAAGCAGAAAGGTGGGGCCCGTGTCCCCCCTCATGTCCAGCAGTTTTATATCACTAAGGCTCCACTGACTTCCATAGGTGGCCTCCAGTTTTTCACCCGTCTGTGAGAAAAGGAGCAGGCTCAGTTTTCTGTTTCATGAGTCGGGGGTGTAACTGCTACATGCGTGTCCCAGGGGAGTGCAGGGTGGTTTGTCCTCTGGGGGAAGGAGGTCCAGGCTGAGTTAAGCAGTCTGCCGAGATCGAAGGCCAGATCCGTGGCGACTGCACACAGCTCCCATGGGGCAGGACAGTCGCAGGTGACACAAGAATTGAGAAGCCAACTCGGGTCAGGTCTACATGAGAAACTTACTTTGGTGTGACGATGTCGCTCGGGTATCAAAAGTCCCTGGATGACAGTGATACTGGCCACTATGGCGACGGGGAACACAATTAGCACCTCTCGCAGAGGTGGGTTAGCTACACTGACCAGAGAGGCTCTCCCATTGGTGTCAGAGCAAAATGCTACACCGGCACCTGGCCTCACTGGGGACTGCTTGGCCTCTGGTGTAAGAGGGCTGCTCTGATTTATGGTGGCAGACACAGCCCGTTAGGGGCTGTTACGGACTGCAGCATGGTCCGGCCACACCTTTGCCAAACGTCCACCTGCTCCGCCTCTGCCCTATCACGCTGGCTACGCTGGCTTCTCAGCAGCTGAATCCCCAGGCTCTTTTGTGCTGGCTGAGGACTGTCAGGCTCTGGCTCTTACTCGGACTCAGATGGGGCCCATGTGTGAATTAAGTAAGAGGAATTTAGACTCTCCGGCGGAGACCCTCTGGGAATGGAGGCATGAGGGAGGATTCAGAGAAGACTCGTGGCCTGATTCCATGTTAATCTTGTCTCTTGTGTAGTGGTTTATGCCAATGGAAAGAGGGTGCAATGCACTACTATTCAGATCAGGTGTATTTACCCCACTTGGCAGTGGGGTAAATGAAGGCATGAGGTGCAGGTGCAGTGGCAAATCAGGCCCTCGTAGTCTGGCACACAGGAGTCAGAACAGAAGGAGCTGCAGATGGTAGTGAGGATGGTGCTGGGCAAAGTGATGTGTGGGAGCTGAGTGCAAAGACTCAATTTCACCAGCGAGGCAGCACCTGTCTGCAGGGACCAGTCAGGCTGCAAGAACATGCTGCTCTGTTATGAGGTAAACAACGCATGCTGCTCGCCTAGCTTTGCGATGTACAGATAAGTCAAACCGGTTCATCTCCAGTGTAACATCCTCTCCACAGAGCCCACAAGCTGTCTCACAAGCTGCCTTTGAGTCCTGCTGGTGCTCTTTCCCAGGGGACTGGTTTCTCACCGCAGATGTATTCCATAGACTGGGAGTGTCTCCATGAAGCCACTGGGTACTGAGATGTTTGGCCCCAGTGTGCTTCCTCCATCATGAACTGAGGGCTTCTTGTCTGGTTCCAGATGAAGGACATAGCAGCACAGGGCCTAGAAAGAGGCAGGAGTGAAGTAGGAAAACCCAGTGATGGTATTGTGTCTGCAGAAGTAACCCCTTCCCCTTCCCCACAAAGACTGGAGGGAGGCCGGCTGCAGTTGTTACTGGTGGAGCCTGCACTCATGGGAAAAGCCAGAATTTTAACTTCACTGCTGCAAAACAGCTCTGAGAAAGTGGCCCTAGGAGACAGGTGGAAGCCTGCATGCGCGACCTGGGCATCTGCTTTGCACTGTGGGAATAAGTTTTGCTTTGGAGTAGGCCATCAGCTGTCCTAGAAGGGGGGGAGGTAAGTCAGCACCATAAGCCCTGCGGGCTAGCCCCCTGCCTGTGTATGTGGCACTTTTCTGTGCGGGGATGGACAAGTTGTCTCTAGGAGTTAATCTGCAGTCTGGCATTGTCATTCTCTAAGCCGCTTAGAACAGAGGGTACAAGAAAACTTTCCTGCTTGTTTGTTTGTTTTGCCTCTAAATAAAACATTGCTGTGTTGCGGGACCGTCTCCGAAACAGGACGGTCAGAATTACCCTTCACAGTAGGACAAAGCCACTTGATCCGAATGTATTAAATTACCTGAGCAGAAGATAACCTCTCTTCCCATTAAAAACCTGACATCACACACATATGCCTCTCTGCTGAGTCCTCCCAGATTGTAGAGCTCATGCAGTGACAAGTGAGAGTGCCCAAGGGACCTGACTCCCTTCTATTAATAGGGAAGGTCATCCATTAATGAACACAAAGTGTTACAGTGGCTCCAGGGAAGCTCTTACTGGCCTTTTGTTCTGGGAGATGGTTCCACTGTGGTAATCAATAGTTATCTGAGCAGAGCACGGCAGGGTATGCGAGCGCAAAGGAGAGTAATATGGTATCTTCCTGCTCTTCCAGAAACATTCGGCCATGCGGGGGATCTAAACTCAAGAAAGAGCTGTAGTCTTGGGTCAGCTGGGACCAGGGATGCTGCAGAATCAGCAGAGTTGTCACCCGGCGTGGGAGACACACCTCGTTCCTCTGGTTTTGCTGCTCAAAGCAAAGTCTATGAAATCAGAATCAAATCACATTCAGCCTTCCCCAGCTGATGGGAGGTGGGGCCATTGCCGCCCAGCAAGTGTGATTCTTCTCTGCACTGTACACCTGTGCTAAGTGAGTAGAGGGCTAGGAGGAAGAAATCCCAGATGAGCTCCCTTTCCTGAAACATATGAATAAAATGGACAATCATTTTTGCTTAAACAATATCTCATGATGACGCCTCCTGCCCAGCACTGAGCTAATCATCTGGGTCAATAAAACCACCCTACCTCAGCTTTACTGCCTAAACAAATGACTCCGCTTGCCTTGGGCTAGTAGCCTATGACATGCTGGACCTCATTTTACCCTTTCCTAGGACTAAACAAGAAATCTGGGGCCTGCTTCTCTGCTCTCTCACCTGAGCCACACAAAGCAGCTGGAGAGTTGCAGTGCAGGGCCTGTGAATCCATTTCCACCTGTGCAACAGGGGTGTATAACTCAGCTGTTCTGGGCTGGCAGCGCTGAGCATCTGCTTTGCACAGGTGGGAATGACGTGAGACAGTGCGAGGCAGTGGAGAGTCAAGCTGCATTTGTATTAGCCAAATGCACTGTGATACCGCAGTTTGCACTGTAAGAATAAGTGACTTTTTAAATCTGGCAGCGTAAATTGAAGGCTGAAGTGTTTTTCCAGACTGGTCACCCTATCAGAGGAATTTACACAGTACAACTCAGCTGTAATCCAAATGTTCAGTGTTTTAATCCACCCTGTGTTTCGCTGCACAGCTGACAAAGTTTACATTACTAGTTGTGGAGATAAAACACACATTTTTCAGTCCCTTGCTAGGCCCCTGCAGAGAAGCTCTTACACTGCCAGCTGGGCACCCTCCTTATTAAATAAAAGAGACAATTTGCTGTGTGGAAAGGCAACATTATTAATATCAAGGGCTTTTTTATATACAGCCTTAAAGATTAGATTTCTTAACATTGCAGAAATGACTAAGGCTGCTTTACATAAACCAAACTTTGTATCTTGGGGCTGCAGTTAGACTTTCTAAAATTATTATCTTTACTGAATAAATAATGCACACAGCAGCATAAATTTACATTTCCAGAGGGGTAGCCGTGTTAGTCTGTGTACAGATTTTCTTCGGCATAAGTTTTCATGGGCTATAACCCACTTTGTTAGATGCAACACAGATGCCCACGAAAGCTTATGCCGGAGACAATCTGTTAGTCTATAAGGTGCCACAGGACTCTCATAAATTTAAATGGCACTTTACAACTATGGATTAAGATACACTCCCTACCATGAAGAGTCTGCAATGTAAAAGCCAAATCAGCTCCTCTTTCTCAGCTGAATCATCTCAAGGGGCCTCCACTGCCTAGCTCCTGGGTTGCCAGCTATCCTTGTGCAAAATGAGTATAAAAGTGCACTGCACACATTTTTGCACATGTGTAAATGACAGCACAGGGGGAAAGCTGTCTTTGACACAAGTGAGAATGCTCCCATGAGTCAGACAACAGGATTTCTCCCTAAATTAGATAAGTCCAGGGTAGGACACTGGCCAAGTGTCAGCTAAGGAAGCGTGTGGGGTCTGCTGATGAAGAGAAGAAAAGTGGGTGGGAAGATTCTTGGAGTAATTGGGTGTGAGGAGACAGAGGGTGCCTGGCAGAGGAAGACATGAACACGGATCCAGTTTTGGGACAGGGCGCTAGAGGCCATGAAGCTGAGAGTAAGAGGTGGAGATAAAGGCCTTTGTAGAGCACTTGCTTCCTGACAGGGGGATGAGGTTAGAGGCAGTTCCTGGCCAACGAGAAAGAGTGGGAAGAGCAGGGAAGGGGGAAGTACTACGCCCTCATGCCTGCTGACGTTGGTGTTGCTGTGCACTCTTGTGCTGTGAGGAACAAGACTGAGCACTGCACGTCACTTGGAACCATGGTGGTCTCAAACTGGATTTTTTCAACAATCATGGAGTGGATTTGCTGGTCATCCCTTGCATTGAGGGATGAGTGTGATGGGTAGAAACACAGGTAGGCCCCTACTGTGTACTTGAAACACCACTAGAAAGGCGGCTGTTTCTTTGGCACCACTTCCCCTTCTGAAATAGTGCTGAAGAATCACACCAGCTCTGTCTTTGGGCAGGAGCCAAGGGGGAGGAAATGCTGTCATGGCTGAGAGGGAGAAGGAAATAGGGCAAGAGGTATACGCTGGCGATCGATCCTGTGTTAGTGCAACACCAGCTCCTGAAGAATCAGGGTTGGCCACGAAGCCGCCTGCTGGAACAGATCTGAACCCACGGCCTCTAGTCAAGAGGGCTCTGAACTGAGTGGCAAGTGTAAAAGCTCTCCAAAAGAGAGGTCTGGAAACAGCTAAGCAATCCAAGACGCTGTTTTCCTTGAAGGTTTCTCACCCGTTATAATGGCATGTAATTTAAACAGAAACACTTTAGAAGTCAACTAATTAGCACTATCAGAGGCATCCCTCTGGAGTTCAGGCAGGGCTGGTGCCCTCCTTTCTTTGCAGCAATGCCACAAACTACTTTCCAGCTGGAACGACGGAGACTGTGTCTGCAGTTTTAGAGAAGGCAGGAAGCTCCTTGCTGAGGTTTGGGGAGGCAGAGGACTGTCAAGTGCATCTCTCGAGCCACGGGGCAAAACAGAAAGCTAAAGCGTACCTTACAAGCAGAACTGCTGGCCCAGGAAGAACTTACTACATGGTAAACCCCCAACTCTGGGGCAGAGAGAGCAAGGAGCTAGACAAGAAGAGAGTGTGAAAGGGGAGAGAGGAGAGACTTCTCCCAGGTACAGTTCATGGGCTAACCATCCATCTGGACACAAATCCCTCAGCACAGGGGGGGGGGGTGTAAAGTAGCAGCGGGTGCACCGACTGGCGTGCTGTTTGCATTTGTTTGGATCTGACCACGTCGTGGATGTGATCCGAGTCGGATGCTCATCTGCATGAAGATCTGAAGAATCTCTCTTTTGTTCCTATCGCACGCTTACCAATGGGAAAGGACCGGCGTTTCTCTCGACATTTTCGGTACGTCTTACTGAGCTCTCTTTTTCTCTCCATTTATAATGCATGATGTTAGATTTAATGAGGATGTCTCATTATCTTTGGCAGGGCAGACTAATGGGTCCCACCCACACAAACAGTCTGAGGCTGATTTTACTAGTGACTTTTATTGCTGCCATTTTATTGAACTATGTTCTTTAAACGGGTTCTCTTGTGTATCATGTTGTGAAGTAGAGAGGGGATTGTCCCTCTCAATACGGCTCTGGGCTGACTGCCCTGGGAATATTGTTGCACATTACCAGAAGGATACTGAGAAACTGGAGAGAGTTCAAAGTAAAAACAACAATAACAAATTCAAGGAGCTAGAAGATTCGGGGGGAAAGATTCATAGAGCTGAATGCATCTGGTTTGGGTAAGCCCAGTACACAATCACAGTCTGCAAATATCTGAGGAGTGTACTCGCTGAAGGTGAGGAAGAATTATTTAGGAGGAGACATAACATCGGCAAAATGGGATGAAACTAGGAAAGGGAAAATGTAAGCTGAATATAGGGGGGAAACATCCTGACAGTGAGAGGAATCAGGTCGGGGAACAGTCTCTCGAAGAGATGGGGTGTAAGCCCATTGCTTGGGATTCTTAGAACTAGACTGCACAGAATGGTAGGGATAAAAATCCTGACGAGAACAATCCTGCACTGGTAGGAAGACGGACTGGATAACTGAATAGATTTTTCCCATCCCTTACTTGGCTGATCGAACCCCGTCTCTCCAGCGGAGGTGTGATAGCTGTAGAGTCAGCCCTAATTGACATGGGGCACTGAAGAAGCTGCAGGCTTCTCCGTTTGCTAACTGGTCAGAACTTCAACAGAGTCTTGTGGCACTTTTAAAGACTAACAGATTTATTAATCGCATGAGCTTTCGTGGGAGAAAATCCCACTTCGTCAGACGCTTCCCACCCCTGCCCGCCATCTGAACCTTACTGGAGGTCAGGGCTATGGAATCTGAACTGCTCTGAAAGTCTGCCGCTCAGAGACCACACCTGACAAGCAATCCGAGCAAGCTGGTTCTGGTTAACTCATTGCTAGTGCATGCCTCTTTCCAGAGAGAAAAAAGCATCTTTTGCAGGATGCTGCATCGGGTATTGGAAACAGTGGGAAGGAAGGAGATGTAGGGTGGACCAATGGGAATACCCTGTATTAAGGGGAACAGATCTCTACAGGCTGTTTGTGATCGTAATACATATTGGACTGTTTACCTCCTGCAAATCTTTTGCTTGTATTAATGAAAGTGTGTGATAGGGGCCTTATAGAGATCTAGGTTAGAAGAAAATGATCATTACTTTTTAAAATAACACCTCCTTGTTATGGGTGCGTTTGGCTCTGGAGCCGAGAACGTACATCACTTCTCAGGTAAGCTATACGAGGAATCCGGGCTGACAACCCTCAAAGGCCTTGTCTGTCCTGAGAAGTGAATGGAGTTAGACCGTGTTTAAACAGCAGTGTGTATGGGCCAGGATGGCCATATTTAACAGTGTGACAGCGGGTCTTGAATAACCCTAATGGCTTTTACACCTGACTATGTTGTCCACACCAAGGGCAAGCTCATTTAAAACACGTTAATTGACACGAATTTTCCCATAATAGACAAGACCAAAGACAGCTCTGCTCTACATTGGTGCTTTAACCAGCCAGTGCGGCATAAGAGATTCAGGCAGAGAGGGCACCGTGTCCTCGGTGGCAGGCCCCGCAGAAGATGAGAGGCATCTAACCCTGACCGTGTCCATGTCTAGGTGTAACATAAAGCCTTCTTGCAGGAATGGCAGCTTCCTGGCCCAGCCAACAACCAGGAAGCTAGCATGGGAGGTGGCACAAGGAAGACAAAAACCTGAACTACTGCCATGCATGTGCACACAGGGAACATTGGGGACTCTGAATACAAACAAGGAAGCGATTACCTTCTTCTTTGTATCGTCAGTCAGCAGTTGGCAGTGCAGAGTGCAGCCAGCCCGGAGAGCCTGGGCCGGAACGTCAGAACCCCTGGCACTGGGTCACGGTATGAATGCAGAGCGTGGAGAGCTTGCATCAGTGGGTCAGTCTGGTAGCAGCTGCGGGAACCTTCCCTAAAGCTGCCCATTAAATACGGCTGCCACGTGGGGTCAGGTGTCCTTCTTTAGGGAAAGTGTAGTAGCCTTCGAGGCTTAGGCTCTGGTGCCCAGCAGCAGGGAAGGACGTGTGATGGGTGCGAGATCCAGGGGAAGGCGCTCTAGTGGCTGCCAGCCCAGGGTGATGGAGGGTGATTTTGGAATTACTTTTTGTCCATGAAATGACACAGGATGAGCGTTTTCAGCTGAGCAGTGACCGTGGAGAGTTAGTTGGGGCTGGGTGGGGTGAGATCAGCACCCAGGGTAGAATGGAGTGATACTCTAGGCCAGAGAAAGACAACACAGCGGAGGGCTTGGAGCAATGTTCCCGTGTCACCGAAGTACTGCAGTAGGTTGGTGAGATCTGGGGACATATCTGCAGTTAAACCATTTGCCTGTCCTCTCTGAACCCTGCTCCGCCATCCCATTCCAGACCTCGGAGCAGAACATTAAGAGGAGACATAAGCAGTCGGCTCAGTTTATTTTGCTGTTGGAATGACTGCATTCTGAAACACACAACGCACAGCCCGCCAGAGAATATCCCAGAAAGAGCCTACAATGAGTTATCATGGGGACTAGCTGGGGCACTTTGGAGCGATGACTCAGTGCAGATGAAGGCTAAATTGTTGAGCTGTCCGTTCAGATTTGTGCCTGTTTAAGGTGAAATGCGCAGAATGAGTTAAGCCCCGGTTGCTGTGAAGAATGTTGCCACGTTGTTCCTTTCTGGGAGAACTTCAGTGGAGCAGGAAGCAGCTGAGGGTTTGATGGAGGGCAGACAAATTTAAATAATCACATTTACATGCTTGTGAATGCCCACATCAAGGTTTCACGGGAGAGAAAAAGGTGCTGGGGGCCTCCCTGAGACTGGATTAGTGGGAGGAGACGGAGAGGGTGCTGAGTGCCCCCTTAGACTTGGTTGAAGGGGATGGGTTGTGTTGAGAGCTCTGACGCGTGGCTACTGGGGTCATTTCAGAAACTGGACAACTCCATTTTCATTGTTGCTTTGAGGTGCCTTGGCAGGGACAGAAACACTTCACAGATACACTGGGTGATCTGAATGGTTTCCAGCACTCCTGATGTTGGCAGGGCCTTCCTAGAGGAAGGTGGCATTCTCTGCGCTGCCACAGAATCACCTCAATTAGCAATGGTGAAAGGTCTGCGGCTCCTGGTTCAGTGGGACAGACCTCAGCGTAGTACCTTGATCGGGATTTTTGTGCCCGGCGCTCTAGGCTCCCCCCTTCCCAGTTTAATGCAGAGTCTGAGTCAGGTCCTTTGGGTCACCACCGCCAGCCTACGCATATTTGCCGTTGTTATTCCTACACATGCAGCACAGAGGCGGATCTTTAGTGACGAGAGGGCCTGATTCTCCCCTGCCTTGGATCTTGCGTCAAAATGGGTGTAGCAGCGGTGAATTCTCATGGGTAGCATTTTTATAGCCCTGCACAGGGCTAAGGGGCAGAGCAAGGTCTAAGATCTTGGGGCTTCAGGGCCCAGAAGCCATGGCAGCTGTGTCAGCATCTGGGCAAAGCAAGTTATGGGGCTGCCCTGTCGCCGGGAGCCTTTGATACATGGAAATGCCCTCTTGCACTCTGAGGCTATGTCTACACTTGTGAATTTAAGTCGACTTTAACTAAGTCGACTTAGTGTGTCCACACTTAAAAATAAAGTCGATTTAAAGGGGAACTTAGAAAGTCGACCTAGAGTGTCCACACTGGATGCTCTAGGTTGACTTTGTGGGGCTTAGGGGGACCTAGGGCAGGTCCATGGGGGCAGGGGGCACCCCTTGCCCAATGCCAGGGGGCTCAGTCTTTGCCCCATTGTACCTAGGTACAATGGGGCAAAGGGGGTCAGGGACCCTGACAGGGCATAGGGGCAGGGCTCTGCCCTGCCTGGTGGGGGGGCATGCCAGGCTACCCCTGTGCCCCCCCACCTGGCAGGGAGGGCATTGGTGTAGTCCTGGGGTAGGCCTAAGTTGACTTAGGGCTACCCCATGGCTACACTGGCTTAAGTCAACTCTAGGGAGTCGACTTAAGCCTTAGGTCTACTAGAAAGCAGATTTAATTAAGTCAACTTTATTTTCCTTAAGTCGACTTAAGCAAGCTGCTTAAGTTGACTTAAGGAAACTGTAGTGTAGACGCAGGGTAAATTAAGTCGACTTAAGCAAGCTTAAGTCGACTTAATTTAGCAGTGTAGACGCAGCCATAAAGAACAAAGATTTCCAGAGCACATTCATCTCGGCTGGAGGCCCCCAGAGATGACTGAGCTCTCCCGTCATGCACGGGGCTTCCTGGGACGCATTCTTTGATGAATATCTCTGCTGCAGTTTTACCGACGTCCTGTGTGGACAGGAAGTGAACGTTTCCTTTCCAGCCTACGCAGGCCTCATGTACTGGGTTACAAGGCCAACACAGCAGCCTGCGTAACGAGTCGCTCTGAGCAGACACATGGATATGCCCCAAGTAGCTTTTCCTGGACATTACTGTGCCCTCTAACGGCCGCTCCCTGCTCAACGGCACAAGTTCTGTGATGCTCAGGCAGAATCCAGCCCAGAGCTGAGCTGTGGGCCGTGCTGCCCCTTTGCGGTGCTCTCCAGTGCCCTTCTCGGATACACTCTCTGCTCTGAGGAGGCTGCAGGGCACTTATGGCTTAATATGGACTCCGCCACCCCAAATGGGAGTCTTGAGCCACTTCTTAGTTGTATTTTTCGTCCAGGCGCTGGCTTTTGATAACCTGGCGCATTACTGCCAACAAGGAGACTCAGCAATGTGTATGCAGACGGGGAGATGCAGGGTACACACCTATTGTGAGCACGTGCAAGAGCCACTGACTCCGCCACCAGCACAGCAATCACTCTTCCACTGGGCGTTCCCAGATCAGAGACTCTGCGGAGCAACAACGGGCGACATACCGCACAGGCTCATCCCGAGGCATTCATCGGCTGGTGTCGAATCTCTTCCATGCACAGGTGGATTTGGTAATGACTGCTCCTTTCTGACCATTACGAAGGGTTCAGACCACATCACCGTTCCACTTCCTTAGATACCAACTCTCGGTGTGCGGAGAACAGCGTCTGAACTCCACTGACCCGTGGGAGCTAAAGGGAGTCCTGGCACGCTTTGCTTCCCTAGTGAGTGGAGTTGGGGGTCACCTCGGTTAATGACATTCAGCCGGCTAACGAACAGCTTTTGGATTTGGGGACAGTATTCACGCTGCACTCTGCACCGCTGTGTAGTGTTACTGATCACTGCGAAATGGCTCCATCCCAGCCCTGAGCCAGACGCATTGCAGTGGTGAGAGATGGGATTCTGGAGTAGACAGGCTCCATTGTCATGGTCTGGAAAGCACTCTGAAGATGAAAAACACTGCGTATGATATTAGGGAAACTATCAGACCAGTCTCCTACCCTTAACTCTTGTAACAACCACAAATTCTTTTCCACTGAATAAGTTAATAGACTAGCGCAACATTTACAACTTCTTCCTGCACGTTTACAGGGCTAGCTGTAGCTTCTGTTGTGATTAGCTGTAATTTCTCTCTGTTATGGTTTTCATTTGTTAAAGAATGTGGTGTGAACTGGAATAGCCACAATGGCTTTGCTAGTTTACACCAATAGAGGTTCTGGCCCCCAAAATATAACAGCAAAAAGAAATGTTTTTATTTTGCTTGCAGAGTCCAGAGTTTACCCTTACATGGGAAAACCACCACAACCTAGTGGTCAGAGCAGAGGACAGGGAGGTCTGTTCCTAAATCTGAGACCACCTTGCTGTCTGGATCTCAGTTTCCTCATCTGAGAAATGGGGATGATGCTGTCCTACTTTCCAGGAGGGTGCAGTTGGTGCCAAGTGAAGTATGTGTGGCCAGCTTTTAAAAAAGAGATGTAATCCTCATTTCTTTTGCCATTGTGGGCTGATGCACTGATTTCCCAGCCCACAAAACACAGCAGTCAGGCAGCTGGCAGTCAGTTTTGGTCCCTTCTTCCCAGGGCCTCTTTTAGAAGAATTTAGAGAGAGTCCAGATGGAACAAAACCAGCAATAGCAGAACAGAGACAGCACTACACCCACTGTCCCCACATGCAGACCTGTGACCAGGGATCCCGCAATGCTCTCCAGCCTCTTAGCCCTTCCCTGGTCTCTAGGCTGCTTATTAGCCCTTTAGGCTCTGGATAGCAGTGCCCTCGGACCTTGTCCCAGCTGCTCGTTCACACACGGACCGTGATTTTTATGAATGTGTTCATTCTTTTCTTTTTAAATCACCAAATGTTTCAGTCCCAGGTGCTTGTGAGCAGGCTGTTGATCCTTATTATTCATGTCTGACTCTGCGCACTGGTTCTGATTTCTGCATTTCACTGTGCGGGAATTAAAGCCATCACTGTACTTGGTGGATGTGGGATGTAGAGGCCTCCCCTCTCCCACTACCCTGAATTCATCCTTTTTTTTTTTGGCTTAAATAAAGGGGGACAACACTCCTGGGAGCTTGATCCCTTTGACAGGTGCAGCTGCAAATGCCAGGCATTCCTGTTGCAGCAGGGACACTCCTTATTCCCTAAGCACAGTCAACCATCGGATCCTTTTCCTTTTAAATGTTTGGGAGTAAATGTTAATGCTGCAGAAGGAGCCAGATTGCGGCCTGGAGTCCTTTGCCTTTCCACAGATGGGCACAGCACAGGGAACAGGATTGCTAATCCCCACCAGTAGGGATTACGTCTGACCTGGAGGAACCACGGCTACGGTTGAGAGAGTAACTTAGTCTTTATGGTCCAGTCAGTCCTGGAGTCGAGATTACCAGCTAATGCCACTAACAATGGGAGTGTGAGTGAGTGGAGGACTGCATCTCAGAACTGGGCTGAGACACACAAACTCATTTCACAGAAGGCCCCAAACAGCAACCAGACAGTAATGAAATGCCCTGGGCTGATTACCTGATTCTACATCCCATCTTTCATTCCCTTGAACTATCCAGTCAGTTTCTCTGTTGCTGTTCAGTCGTTCTATCAGCTTCTTCCCCAATTGATTTTTGTTCACTGATAGATGGCTGTCAGATAGTGAGCAAAATTCAACACCAGGATAAGGGGCATAACTCTACTGAAATAATGGAACTGAGCCCTGTGAAACTATCACTGAATTTGGCCCAATAATTCTGCTTATAATTCAGCAAAACCGTGATGTGTATTATTGGTGATCTTTAATCTAGATTATTTGGAAGCAATAAACCATGTTACCCTAGGTACTGTAGATATCCGAATTTTTCTTTAGGCACTGCGTTCATTTCTATTATCAAAAGACAGCAAGGTTGCAGCATAATATAGAACTATCGAACCTACCAGGAATGTATTGGGGAGTCAGCAAACACAACTGTGGAAGAATAGCTGATAATAATGGAGGTTTTGAGTTAGAAGGATGGTTACTATAGAAACACTAAAGGATTCCACTTTCCCAAGGAGCTCCTAACTAGTGCAAACCAAAGGGTGGGAGTGGGATGAATCGGGATGTCAGTAATTCGCGATCCCAGTCAGCAATGGAAAGCCAAATTGCTCCACAGACTGCAACAAATCAGTGATATTTCCCTGCGGCCCAGAAGCTGTCGCCTGAAGATTTTATCTGGGAAGGGAGGTCTCTGACTAGCTGATGTGTGTATCTTTGAAAGGACAGCCCATGGGCTCTAGAATAAATGGGCAAACCCCGTGGGGCTGCCTGCATGGAACTGAAGTAAGGGCCCAGAATGAAGGGTAAAGAGCCAGTTACTGGCAAAGCAGCTCAGAAACGGAATGGAGACCAGTCTTCTATGTGAACTGGTCTGTACTGGAAAGCTAAGGCCCTTGGGAGTCAGCCAGGCAGTCAGTGTTGAAGAGGGGACCCTCCTCCTCCTCCTCCCTGTACACCCCGAGAGTTTACTGACCTCCGAATGGGAACATGCTCATTAGCCCCATGAGTCCCCTTGACTGAATGGCAAGAGAAGGGGGACACGACACCAGAGGGGGGCAGGTGCAGAAGAACGTTTAAGGCTTTTGAGTTTTTGTAGCTCGTTTTCTCATATGTTCAAAACCTGAATGAATGTTTTTCTCCTGGGGGAGTTCTGTGTTTGCTGATGGATCCTTGAAGATGGAGAGGACATAGAATATTTATCCTAGAGATATGTTCTTCATGCGGTCAGCGGTTGGCATTGAACCGAATGCAACGAAGAGAAGAGGGTGGCCTGTACTGTACCCAAATCCCATAGGCAAACCTGTCTGAGGAAACTGGTTTCAGCCAAAGCGACCCCCGCAGTAGAGCTCACAGCACGGCGTTCGCTCTGATCCTGAGCTACTGAGTGGAGTTGTGTCAGGTGAGCATCAGGACAGAGCTTGGCTGTGGGTCTGGGCTGATGATCCATGCTGCGAAGCAGGATGCAGGGACAAGCCCTGCGGTGCAGTCACCTCGCTCAGAAGAGCGGGTCACTGAGCAGCAGATGGCGTGGGGCACAGCTGATTGCTGCTGCCAGCAGGCACAGGCTGTAATCCCCCTGGGGAGGAGAGGTTCCCTCAGCTGCTCTACAGTGTAGTGCTATGAAGCCCCCTGCCGGCCTCCACAGGTCCCTATAAGGAAATCAACGTCCTCAGAGGTAACAAGATTGAACTTACGCGGGCATGGCTGGAGGGGCGATTTCAGAGACGCTGCCATCGCTGCCAAAGGAAAGCAGTTGGGTTCCACACTGTTTCCTGCATAAGACCTGAAAAATCGAGACCATGTCTCTTTGGTGCAGACCCGGAAGTTCCTGGGGGCACTTTTCACACCTGTCAGGTATTGCTCTGATTTCCATGACCAAAATTTCTCTTTTTCCCAAGATTGTTGTGCTGGTTGCTGCCCTCCAGCCCAGAAGTGGCTGCATTTTAATCGTATTGTATGGATAGAGTTTGGGTAGCGCTCTGGGATTCCTTAGGATTAAGTAGGCTACAGAGACAGAAATTGTTATAGAAAATCATTTGGCGTTTTTTAGATATCAAATGCTAAAGCTAATGTGACTGATATGGTGTGACTTTAAAAGCTGCCTGGCTAGTATCTCTCTCCTTTCTCCACACCTGTGACAAACCTGCCTTTCAGTTCTTGGGAATCTCTTTCTTCCTGTCTAATACTATTACACTGGTACCAAAATCATAACATCAGAGCCTCTTCCAAGAGTAAACAAGGCAACAGTATCTGTCTCTTCCATCCCCGTAGCCAAACAGAGAAGTGTAGGAGCACCTGTTGCAGGAATGTTAGGGGCAGGTGAGTATCCAAATTCTGGACGGTAGGTGGACAGTCCCCGTAAAAACCATAAAATATCTGGTGGTGGTGTCTGGAGGTTAGTATGGAGCGGCTGTGCACCTGAACATCAGGAGTATGGAGAATGCCGGGAGGAAAGCAGATGATTTTCTCCAGCTTCTGCTGTCAAAACATTATTGCTAGAAAATACCATCTGGCTGATTAACTTAAAAAATCCTTTTTTACTACAAAACACGCTGTAGAGCTACAGCATTTCATATACACAGCAAATACCATCGTGCTTTCCAGACACTGATGGGAAAAAAAGAAATCAGTGGAGTTTTGAACTGCCAGAAGCCAAGGAACCAGATCCTATTGGTCTGCAGGGGTAAAACTCTTCATCACTCATTCCTGGCTGGTTGGGGAGATCCTGGAGGGAGGCAAGTATTTAACTTGGGATTTGAGTTGAACCTTGTCATTACCAGAAGAGAGGGACAGGCAGCTGACGGAGAGGCAGAGATCAGGGGTGTGATGGGGGGAAATGGAGTTGTTTAAATCCATCTCTGCTGGATGAAATCCTCCTGTTTTTGCAGTCGTCGCTTCTAAATTGTGGCCGCCCTACAGAGGATGGCATTAGAGGCTTTTCAGGCTGAACTGGAGCTGTGAGGAGGTGTGGGGAGAACTTTGCAACAGAAGCCTACAAAAATACCCAGCAGGTGACACACCAAAGACATGATAATGGTGCTCACTGGGTGTGGTCCTGGTTGCTGTTTGGAAGGCTGATGGCTTTATGGTGCAATGGGGTTTAGTGCCCCATGGGGACCACTTTGAACTTTTCTGCAAATGCCACTGAACCCAGAGCCCTGCCGCCCCAACGGGGCACTGTCGGCTTTGCTCCTCTTTGATTTGCCTCCTCTGTCGTGTTGACCAGGATCTTCATCCCCAAGAAGCACCGTCAGCGCTTTGACGAGGTGGTGTCCCAAAGCCTGATCAGCAAACTCTGCCGGTCGAAGAGCGAGCAGCACACCAATCGGCTGAGGCGCAGCCGCAGCGAAGACCACCAGGAGCGGCTGCTAGTGTCTACCAGGGCAAGCTCGGTGCCTCGGACCCACGAGGAAGCTAGCAAGGGCTTGCGGAAGACGACGTCTCTGATCGCTAGCAGTGTGGGATCAGGGGCTGCCCGCAGGTAACACGATTCCTTCCCATCAAGTATAAAGCAGGCTGGTCTGCAGCAAGACGAAGCTGGGTTACTGCGTGGAGCAGTGCGCTGTAACGGGGAGGAAAGGGGCAGTGATGGGAAAAGGAAAGGAGGGAAAAGACGGGTCTTTGGTGGCTCATAGCAAGTGAATTCAGTATAGAAATGAGACTGAATTGTGGCCTTTTTGCAACCCGTGCCCCTTTGAACTCTGGGAAAGTTTGAGCTCCATGTCATAGCTCAGGCCCAGCTCTTGGTGCATCCTTTCATCTCCGTAGGTTTTCTAAATCTTGTTTTGATGAAGAGATGGGCCTGCTAATTCCACCCAGCACTGACCAGCTGAGGCGATGCAGTTCCCCATCCTAGACTGCATCTGCGTACCATGTTCGGTTTCTCAGAACCCATGCTGGATCGTACAATTGCTGGGAACCCCTCAGCACTGTCGATGGAACACCACTAGACACTGTGGCGGAAACTGGAGGAGGGGATGAGAGGCCGTAGACATTTCCATGGCAGCGTGTGGCTAGATCTTGGCAACTTCAAGGAGCCTGACTGCACCACTCCCCCATGACTAGCAGGACATTCCCTTCCCTTCCCCTCTGATCTCGCTTCATACGTCACAAGAGAGTGTGCTGGCTTCTTTTTAATTTGTTGCTGTAATCGCCGTTGGGGAGCCTTCCTACCGAGTGACTGTAACACCACCCTGAGATGCTGTCATCGGTTACACTCCTACCAGTGTCTTACTGATGGGCAAAACCACAGATCAAATCCCTCTGCAGGGAGGATTCCCTGGGCATTGGGATGAACCTGTTCCCCCTCCAGCGATAAAGAAGTGCCCCAGGCTTCTCCTGTAGTCTTGAGGTCTCCCCTCCTTATCAGTCTCAGAGTGACTGGCCCTCCCCTGGTTGAGCAGGGCTGAATGCGGCTCCCTCCAGACCTTATGCATGTTCTGCCTAAAGAAGTGACCAGAAGTGTCTCCAGATTGACATAAGACTCTGTTGCTCTGGTTCCAGCACGTAGCCCCCATAGTTCTCCCGGTTCCCACCAGGCCAAAGCGAGGACTGAGTTCACATCTCAGGCTTGTGCTAACTATAAGGAGATGTCCATGGTAACACCAGCGTGCTGGGTCGGTTCAGACCATTCATCATTTTCAATCCCAAACTGTCTTGCCTTTACCAAAGGTCACGAAAAGCCCCATCCTGCTCTATCCAGGGAAGCCAGAGATTACAGAGAGAATGTTGCAAGCAAGGTGGAGTGGAGTGAACGTGATGCATTGCTATCTCCCAAGGAGGGCTATATCACAGATTGCCCCTTGCTATTGCATCCAGCCTGTATTTCACAGAAGCAGCAAGCTAAATTTTTCCCTGATTTGAATTTCCATCAAATAGAACCTGACCCAAATTGCAAGTAAAAAATTTAATCATCATTTGGTAAAAAAAAGAAATGCATCATTCACCATTTTCTAGCGTAATAAAAATGTTAAAATGTAGGATCTGAATAAATGTGTGTTAAACTTTATAACTGCTTAAAAAGATGTGTAAATATATAGTGTATCTTCCTGATTAGCAAAGAGAAGCATCAAATTCAGTGTACAGGTTGTATTTAGTAGTAAATCAACATGTTTTAATGGTTACCACCAATGAATAATATCAACCTTGCTTTAGGAAAATAACTGAAAGATGCAAATGCAAAAGATGATTAGAACTGCTGATTTAAATCAAGGTTTTCTGATTGCTGATTTAAATCACGAGTAAGATCAGAGATTTAAATCACTGATTCCCATAATTCCCTGCCCATATTTCATCAGCTGATTTGCCTTTGACTTCATTCGGAGCAGGATTGGGAACGATGGCCAACTTTTTCTCACATGGCCACTTCTTTGGTGAGCTTTGATTTCTGGATGCCCCAGTTGAGGCAGTTGAGTGCAAGAGCTGTTGAAGCTCTAAAGCCTACGGTGGCAGGAGACCCTAGTTTGAGACACCCCCGTGTAAGGAGTGGCAAGCTTTGCTGTTCACCAATGCCTGAGAATTTTCTGAAGACACTCTTTAGCTAGCTAGTTAGCTGGGGTATTCATAGGGCTCCAAGCATCAAAGTGCCCTTCCACTCGCCCTCTTGCTGATGATGGACTGAGGATGTAGCAGTGGGGACAGCGGATGTACGGCTGGGGCAGGGCTTAATTTGTAATGAAAGGTGCCAGGGCTCCAGCAACTTTCTGACATTTGTAACTGACGTGGCAAGACCGGAGGTGCCCGGGTTATGAACTGCTGAGACTAGAGGTGCTGGGGCTCAGCCCTGGCACAAATTAAGCACTATCTAAGGGAGTTCTCTCTTGTCTCCTTGCCCACACCCTCAGCTGCTGTCATGTCTGCTCTCCCTCTAGATTGGCTATAATTAAAGCTTCCCCCAGTGACATCACTGTTTCCTCCTCCAGACTACATTTCTTTTCCTCTCCAGTTTGCTTCTCCAGCACCGCGTGAACTGGAGATTACATGGGAAGTGGGGACTGGGCAATCCGATGGTCTGCAGAGGGCCCAGGAGATCCTTGAATTGGGCCTTCCTGGGCGGAGGCAGGAGGGGAGACATAGCAGCTGATTCCAAATGTGTTACTCAGGGCCATGGAGGGAGCTAGCAAGCTCATGGGATCTCAGAGTGATGTGAATTCTACTATGTGCCACCACCAAGCTCCTTTGGCGCATCCACAAACTCCGGTCCAGGTGCCTACCCAGGAACTCTGGGGAACTTTCCTTAAAATTTGGCAGCAAACATTTAAGGCTTAGTATTATTTTTCTATATTTAATGGCAATAATTTAAACAGGTTACAATAAATTTAGGCTGAAGCATTGTTTGACAATTTTAAAATTCATTTTAAATGGGTTTAAGTTTAAAAAATAAACCTGCCTGTCATTTAAACCCAAAACTAAGATTTAAATTTTAAAAAATCCAATTTAAATTTTAAAAGTTCTGAATTATTTTATTTTTTTAAAATAATCGTTTTTTATCCCCCCTAAATAGGGATGCCCAACACGGTGTTAATGGAAAAAAAGGGCCTTCTGAGACTCCGTATGGGTGCTGAGTGGGCCGGACAGCCTTAGTTCAATAACCCTCCTATCCTGAGTCCCAAGCTATCCCCAGGCAAAATGTGCTGTGGTGGAGGAAGGGAATATGCGACAGGAACCAAATACTTGTTGGAATTTGATTTCATTCCTTTTGGGTTTTGATTTTCCATGTGCAGAACTGTTCGAGTTTACAAAGGCAGCACAAGTTTTGGCTTGACATTACGTGGACATGCGCCCGTGTGGATTGAGTCCGTCCTGCCTGGTAAGGAAACCTGAGGTTCCAGGTGACGTTGAGCTTTACACCCGAGATCTAGTCTGAATGGTTGCCAGAAACATGATTTGTTTTAATTGTGTCAGCGTAAACTCTCGTCCCTTTGACGCTGTCCAGCTTCTTTGCCCCAGAGTATCTTTATGACTGGGGCCTTTTCTAGTGAAGTCCCTCTTTCAACAGTCCAACTTCCCTCTGAGCAGAGGTCTCCTGTAACTGTACCCACACGCAGTCTGCATGTCACTTTGTCGGCATCCCTAATGCAGTCCACCTCAAAGACCATATTTCATTTCCTCTTCAATGTAGGGAGCCCAGCTGAGAAGGCTGCTCTCAGAGCTGGAGATCGCATTTTATTTCTCAATGGGCTGGATATGAGGTAAGATGCTGGCTGTTCAAACAGGCAGCAAGTTTAAGGCAAACTAAGAAGTACTTCACACAACACACAGTCAGCCTGTAGAACTCATGGCTGGGGGGTGTTGTAAAGGCCCAAAGTATTAGTGGGTTCAAAAAAGATAAGTTCATGGAGGAAAGGTCCACAAGTGGCTATTAGCCAAGACAGTCATGGATGCAGCCCCATGCTCAGGGTAAAGTGCTAGAACGGTCTGTCTGGCAAAAGAGTGATTAATATTTAATGGCTAAACATCCAATGCTTCTCTGACTGCTTCCTGAGGTCTCGGTTTTCAGCTGATCCAGCAAACTTTTGGCTGAAGCAGCATCCCCAGGAAAAAGATGAGACCTATTTGTGGATTGTCCTCTGAGCCTGCATTTTAGCAAACACGTCTCGGGTCTGCTTGTCCTTTACCCAAAATGGTTATACCAGCAGCAGGAAAAATGTGTTGGGATCTTCTCTTTATGTAGAAAGAGAAGCACCGTGAAAGTGCATCATACTCGCTGGAAAGATCAGTTAAGGGATTTGTTGGCATGAGGTACAGAAGTGCCTGCATCTCTGTTGGCCACGGCAGACTCCTTGACTCCTTCCATGAACATGCTCCGCCGTTATTCCACACGGCAGGCCAGGCTGAGAACATCCCTCAGGAGTTCTACAATGAGGTCCACCACTGCTGACCAGCTAGATTCGGGTCCGCACGGGATAGATGTAACCGTGAGTGGAACTGGCTATAGCTCAGGGAGATTAGAGCTAGAGTACCATACTCCACTTGGTCTGGGCGGCAGGCTGATTCGTAGTCTCTGTCATAGAGATGGAGGCAGCTGTGATCTTCTCCGCTGTACATCCGTGGGGTGCAGCTGTCAAACTCCTGCCACTGTGCCCGTTTGGGGGTCCCTGCCGGAGCGGTTATGTTCCTGAGAGAGAAGTTCTGCTTTTCACCCTTAGGAGACTCCCAAGGTGTCCATGTCGCAGAGAGTGGGTGCACTGCAGACTCTGGACCTGTTCTTTATGTGGGTTCTCTCTGTCTGGTTCTGCAGGAACTGTTCCCATGACAAGGTGGTGTCCATGCTGCAGGGCAGTGGGGCGATGCCTACCCTGGTTGTGGAAGAAGGGGTGGTCCATTTCCCAGTTGGTAAGACTCCTAAAAAGGAAATGCACAACAGGCAGACAGAACTGAAAGCCTGGACTTCACTCTTGAATTTGCCACATTAGTGCATGTTGGGATTATTCGGCACATCCTCTGACCCTGGTGGAGGACTCGGCCAGGTCTCTCTTATGCTCCCCATCACATCTCACAGACTGGCTTGAGCCTGACAGTGCTGCTGAGTTAGCCAGAGAGATACTGGATAAAAAGGACAGGTAGTTTTTCTCCCAAGGGCTCAGTGCTCTTCATCTGCAATCACTCCCAGCTCTTTAAATCACTTCCCCTCTTAGTGCAGCTTCCCCAGGGTTACCATGGCTGCAACGAGCTTCAGCTGCCGGCTTCCTAACCTGATGCTAAGATTCTGGGTTGCCTCCTCTTCTTTATCCATTTAATAATCTCTTTCCTTTGTGCCCATGTGCTGCAGACCCTGAGAGTGCAGACTCCCCGAACCCCTCCTCAGCCCTCACCTCCCTGCAGTGGGTGGCAGAGATACTTCCCTCCAGCATCAAGATCCAAGGGAGGACCTTCAATCAACAGCTGGAACATCTGCTGACGCCGCCTGAGCGCTATACCATCTGCAAAGCCCTGGAAGGCTTCTTCCAGCATCGGTACCTTACTAATGGCTCCGTCGTTTAGTTGCTTGGGAGGGGGATGGGGGTGTCCCTGGTTACAGTCTGCTTCTTGAATCAAAGCTCTGAGCCTTGGCGTTGGGTTTATTGACCATATCAGCATTGCCTAGATACCTGCACTGCACTGATCACGGGGTTTAAGGACTTGCTTCTGTAAAATGCAGAAGTGGAGCGCTGAAGTCACTCAGCACCTTGTTGAGGGCTTAATGCTGTGCAGGATCAAGCCCTAGGCTTTGTTCTTTCCCATCGGGCTAGGTCCCAGAGTAAACCTGGGATGGATTCGCTGAGTTGTTAGAAGGCCTGGTCAGGGACTGTCCCAGAACGCTGTGAAGAACTCAGCTGAGCCTTCCGTGCTTTCGTGGCTATTTTCCCCAACTCTCCGTGGGACCCTGACCACAGCCACTGTCACCACACTCAGGGCTGCTGTGTAAGCAGCAGCTAGAAAAGGCTACCGGAAGGCACTATGGGCTGCAGTTTCCCTTCTGCCACATAGGATGAGCATCCACTCGGGTACTGAGCTGTATTCTTAGCATACCCTGTATATAGCCAGCAGAGGAAGCACCAAGGTAATAGGGTGGAAGCACCCTCTGGCCAGATGCCCGGGACAGAGATCACCTAAGCCTCTTACCTTTGGAATTTCACCCATAACTGCCCGTTAATCCACACTAAAAATGACTTTCTTTTCATGCATTGAAGTGTTCTCTGGCTGTCTGGACAGCCCCCGAGCTAACAGCACACCCTGCTCTTGCAGTCAGCCCCTTTCCTGCAATTTCCATTGTGTTTTATTCCTCCTTTCTGCATTTTGACTAACACGTTCCCTTGGCCTCAGCACAGGATTGCCTCCCGCGCTGCTGGCAAACTTTTCTTCCTGTAACAGAATACATCCCCTTTGCCCTGCGCAGGCCCTGAAACTGATCCTGTGGAGGCCTTGAGGCTTCAATAACGCACTTGTTTTTCCACTTGACCCTTCACCTTTTTCATACAATGCTGGTAAAGCCATCACCAGGCCGGACATTTGGATATCGGGCGTGATAATGGCCCCGGATGTTCAGGATCCTCTTTCTTAGAGCCTGGCAGTCACTGGGAAAAGCACGCTGGCTTCCTTCTCCCTTCCACTCGATATTCTTTACTAGGGTGGGTTTACAAGTGTAAATATCAGGGGCCAAATCCTGAACTCCTGCCCAGCGTCAGTAAGGGAATGCCTGCTGACTTCACTGGGAGCTTTGCCTAAGGACTGAGCACAAATGGAGTAGGGAGCTGACTGGCCCATTGGCTTTACTGGGAGATGAGGGAAGCTCTCAGAATGTAGCCCCGTGGAAGAAGAGGGACTGTCCACGGTGATGTGACTACTAAATAAAAATGCAGGTAACAGGCCTGTTCAGAGCACGGCCCCCTCCTTTCTTCTGCACTGTCAGGGCACAGTGCTGCGCTGGGATTAGATCACCGGGAGTGTGACCACCTGCGCCAGGGAGTGCCGGATCAGGTCCTTACTTGGCGGTGCCTCAGAGCTCCGGATTCCACCCCCATCAGATACCTTTTACCCTGCTCGTCCTGCCCTGGGTATACGCTGAACTCTCATGAGGCAAAGCGGTTGTGTCTGGATTCCCTGGTCACACTCCCTGGCAGAGCAGGGCATGGCTCTTCTGCACTGTGTTTTGACACCGTGCGTGACTGATCTGCAGTTCTGCAGCCTCTAAGCCTGACCCTACTGGAACTGGAGCTTTGTCCTCGGCTTCAGTGGCAGCAGGATTGTGTCCACAAATACTCAAGGTAATGAGTCTAACTCTTCGTCTCCCAGTTGCTGCCCTGCACCTGCGGCCCGTCCTTCTGATACACCAGCCCTACGGCAAGAGACGGGGAGACAGGCTTGATGGACCAATGGTCTGATGAGCTGTGGCACTCCTCTGTTCCCATTTATACATGCTTTGCTAGAGCTGTCTGGAAACGATGGACAGGAAACCAGCGTTACCTGCTCAGTAACATGCTAAAACGCTGGAAAGGTCGGAGCTGTGTAACCTAACATGGCCTGTCGCCGACTAACACAGCAGATGTTCTAACTCCAGCGTCCCCTTGTCTGACAGTGACGACTGCAAATCCCAAGCCAAGAATATCCATTGCCTCCATTCTCAGCATCTCTTGGGAGGCGTGTGCAGCTGACGGGTAGTCAAGAGCCTCCCTCCCTCATTTTGTTTTTCACCTCTGCCATCAATTTGCTGAGCGACTCTGGATGAGGCACTTCCCCTCAAACACTGGTTAACATGTTAGTAAAATAGGGGTAGGATCTACCTCACGGTGGAATAGGATGGCCTCATTAATTAATGCCAATAACCCTCCCAGAGATCCTCAAGGGAACATGTGTTTGAGATGGACCAAGCAGGGTTGTCTCCTGTCTCAGGTGCTGTGCCAGGGAGCCAGAACAGTGACAATCTTGGCCTTCACTCAAAGCTAGAAATGACCCTTGAAGTTTATAATATTCAAAATCTTTGGGTAACTTTTTGCTTCTTCCTCATCTTTCAGGCTTCTCACTAATGTAAACAGCCTCCACATTTCTGGTGAACACAGCACTGGGATGGACTAGTAAATGGACACTTTCTCCCAGGAATTCTTTGCTACCCCATGCCAATTACAGTCTGGGCTTGTAAGAAATCAGGGAAGTTACTCATCTTTTAAACCAGCATAACAGAGAGCAGAATCAGGCCCTATATGAAGAGTTCCCTTCCACTGATGCAGGCTAGAGTCCATCAGTTACCAGGCCTAATAATCCTTTCTATTTGGTAGAGAGATTTCTACACTGTCTTTTGAAGATCCACTCCAGCCTTCCCAGCAGGCTGCAGCTCAAGGATCTTAATTCTCTCACTCAGAACTCCCTACTTTACTTTGCCCTGGGCTACTTCCTACTTCTCCAAATCTTACTTCTCCCTGGGGTTTCTTCTTCGTCCACCCACTTTTAGGCCTCCTCCCTAGCCCTTTCCCATAATCTCTCCAGGCCTGTTTCCCTAGCTCTGAGGGGTCAGGGCCGTAGCTCTAGATTTTTAGCTCATGCTCACTCAAACTGACCCACAAAAGCAGTGCTTTTTATAGCCTGGCCATCACATGATTCCCCGCGTCACATGATCTGGCGCTGCACTGTGCAGAACTACATTTCCCAGAATTCTGTTGCTTAAAGTGTCAGGCCCCAGTGCCAGATGGGCTGGCAGTTTCTGCTTATAAAGGGCCCCGCACAGTTACACAGCCCAATCAGAGAGAAGGCCCTGCCTGCATGAGCGGACACCTAAGTTAGATATAGGACAGAAAGGGATGGAACCCAGAGGTGTTTTCACGGGAAGGAATACCGCAGCAAAAGTGTTTGATCACTGTCTTCCCTTCTCTTTTCAACTGTGCAGGAACATCGATACCCTCATAGTGAATGTGTACTCTGTGCTGGACACGCCAGCCAAGCAGGTCATTTGGCAGTTTATCTACCAGCTATTGACATACGAAGAGCAGGAACACTGCCAGCAAAAGATTGCCAGGTTCCTGGGTTACAAGTCAGTGGCAGGTGAGAAGAAAGGTCCTGCACTAAGTGCACGCTGTGTCCCATGACTTCCCGGGGGATCAGCACTTGCTGAATGCTGTGTTGTGCAGAGCTGCCCCAGATTAGTGGAGGTCAGGGCTGGCTATCTTGAGTTGGGCCATGCTCGAGAAAAGTGGTGAATTCTCATAGGAAAGGTGGCTTCCCAGCCTTTCTTGAATAGGACTGAGCCTGACCTGGTAGAGTCAAGTGACTCAGACCTGTGCAGAGCAGGTGTCAAATATTGCCTGATCAGAATGGAAGTGTGCATCCACTTTGCACAGGTGAAAAGACTATGCAGGGTATATTGCAGCGTAGAATCAGGGCCCTCTGTTTCTAGTCCTGATCATTCACTTTTCTTCTTCTTTAAACCTATGCCTAATCCAGGACTAAAGGCTGTTCTTCCTGCACCTTGGGCCACTGTAATTTTGGGAGGAAACCCTATGTTTGGGGGAAGAAATATTTTTGTGGCAGGTTGTCTTAAAAAATGGTGGCTCTTTGAAAGCTGCATGAGAGAGGTCCCAGAAGGAGATGGATAGCTTGGTGGGCAGAGAGCAGGCAAGACAGTTAAAGACAAGAAATGGTGTGGTGTCTCTCTTGACATCATCAACGTGGCATAAATAAATGTATACAATTAAGGTTCAGTTAAAATGAAGGACATCAAAAGATCACACAAAGAAACTGAGGAACATCCTTGATTCCAGCCATTAAGGTCTCTGTCTAAGAGGTTTTGTTCTGTCAGAGATTGAGGGTGGCATTAGCAAATCGCATTACACCCTGCAGTGAAAGAGTCCCCACCTATCTCTTCTTCCTTGTCCCTGTTAATCGTTGCTGTAGCAACATACAGCCCAACTGGGGTTTGCTGTGGATTATGGGCTTCAGATTCAGACAGCAAAAAGGCAGAGGGTAAATTTAGAATGAAAGGTTTTAATCTTTGTCTTGAGATTGGTTAATTACTTTTAAATTCCTGTGTTTTAAGCCATTTACATTTTGCTGATAAGTTTATTTTAAACTCATCACAATCAAAACTGCAGGAAAGAATTTCCAATTAGAAGAGGGGGGAGAGGTTTTTGAAGCACACATTTTTAACACAATCTTTATTTACAAAAGAAAAGGAATTTGTGTAGGGACTAGCAGCCCTTGCAATCTAGGCACAAATGTTCTGAATTGTGCATGCAAAAATGCTTGTGTTTGCGCTCACATAAGTGGCACGTGCAATTAACATGACTGCATTTGTGCACTCAATAAGTGAGCAAATGCACATTTCTACATGAGCATTCATTGGATGAACATACATGCTGGGTGCCTGTCCCCACATGGGGGTGGGGTGGGTGGATTTCAGGCTTGCAGAACTTTCTGGTCAACAGCAGCTGCAAACCTGAATGGCCCTGAGCTGTCTCTCTGCAATGACTAGGAAGAGGGTAGGTGAGGATCACTGGGAGCTTGTGCCCCTCCCAAAGACAGACCATAATTTATAAAAAGTCTCTTTGCCACCACAGCAGAGCCAAAGGCAGAAGAGCGGCACTGGACTTCGGTTCGAGGGGCCTCAGTGTGTCGGGGAAGCATTCGAACCCAAGGTCCTGAGGAAGTTGGAACAGGGGGTAAGTAATTTATTGCTCTATTAAGGTTCCCTCTGGAGAGCTCCTGTGGCTGCTTCCCATTTATCCTGGGCAAAGATAGCCTGGTTCTTAAGACACACACCCAAGAGTCAAGATTTCTAGCTCCTGTTCCAGCTCAGTCCCTGATGTGGCACCGAGAACAAGCCAGCAGGGAGTCATTCTCACAGCTGCGGCAGAAAATTCACATTTGTTCAGACAAGAAACAAGTTGTTTGACAGCAGAAAGTCCTAATGTAAAGAAGGCCTGGGCTGTAATGACTTGTATAGAGTCCCTGCTGTTTGGAGGGACAGCTAGACAGAATTACCATGGGCTGCCAGGCTGGGGGAGTCACCATAATTGAAACTATTAATTTCTGCACACTCTCCCCCACCCCGGCTCTTTCTGGGATAAGCCTCATGCAGCATTAAGGGAGGTGGCTCACTGCTGTCTGTCTGGATCCATGGTTCTTTCTGAATCTCATCAGTACGTGTCCAGAGCTCCCCAGGCTCACGCCTGAAATGTTTGGGAAGTCCCAGGAACCAGAGACGCTGGTTCTGAAGGGGGTCATGGTACGTTAAGCCTTTGAAGTGCTCTGTAGCCTCCCCTCTGTCTCAGCCAACGCCTCATTCCCCCTCCCACTGATAAAGCACAACCTCCTAACAGCGCCTCTTCTAGCACCCTAAAACTCCTGCGGCTCTCCCCAGAGAGCATCGCACTCTTGCTGGTTCCACCCCTCACTTCATTCACAGCTCCGCCACCTCTTTCACAGCTGGCACCCAGCGCTGAACAGGAGCTGTCTCATGCATCAGCTTCTCAACATCATGCCACTCGCCACAACTAGCCATATTCCTCTGCTGTAATAGCCTCATGGGCCCCTAACATGGGGGGTGACGGGGCTTTTAAAAATGGGAACCCAAGTCCTCATCTGAACATGTCACCACTAACAGGGACTCTCGTCTTACAGCTGTCAGAGCGGCCACTTCTAAGACATTTCTACAGGGAGAATCCAGTAACTTGCTGCTGAGGGGGATTTTCTGTGTCTGACATTAATGTATGGAATCCAAGACAACTGCTTCAGCCAGAGGGAAGCCTCCCATTCCAGACAGATGTTTGGCAGCTGTTAGATTAGAAATTGCGTCCTCAGATGCCCTGGGGAAAAACCAAAGCAGGAGGAAACTGTGACCTGTTGTCCTAATGATATTTGCAGTTGACTCAGTCCCGCACCCAATGGAGGGTGCTGGGAATAGCCCCAACCCAGCAGATTTCCAGTTCTCTCTATTGCACAAATGCTTGCTTGACTAAGGGTGTTCTCGGGCAGGGTGACAAAGAATCTAAACTAGATGGTAGCAGCCTGCTGTTTATTACTAGTGAGAGGAGGCAAAAGGGACTTCTTTTAACTTCACACAAGCTATGCACATCTATGGTATTTGCAGAAGTGGGGTGAAACCTCATGAGAACAGAGTGCATGATGCATTTCTGCCTATTGAGCTGCGAATCCCAAATTCCTTATCCAGATTTTACTCTGGTTTTGCTCAGGCAAAACGCCTATTGATTTCAGTGGGCCAACGCCCAGAGGCCTGCATGTACCCAGGAAAGCTTCACTGAAAGCAAAGGGCTGAGAGAGGACCCCAGGTTCCCAGCCCCTGTAAGTAACGCCCTTGGATCAGATCCTTGGGTCCAGCTGCAGATGTGCAGTGCAGGCCCTAAGAAGGGGAGCAAAGCTGGCGTTACACATGAAGCCTCCGTGACCCTGTCAGGGCCCTGCGGCTGGCCAGGATCATTCACAGCTGGTGTTCCAGCCACATCTCCCTCCTGCCCCCACATACAGCGGAGCTGGCTCTGCTCGATCGGGTCCTAATGTAGTACCAGAGGATGGGATGGGGATCTGGCCCTTGGGCTCTATTGTCACTCCAACAGGAAGCTGGGACTCCTGCGATCTAGCTCGTGGCCTGAGGTTAACGGTGTGACTGGCTCTCGTGGCCACTTCCCTTAAGAGCAGGCTCAGACCCCCGATTCCATTTAGAAAGACAGTGGGTGACTGTCAGGGAGGAACCGCTTTTTAATCCCTGCCTTCTTCCAACTGTTAGAGAGCAGATGGAGAGATTTACATTTCCTCTCAGCTCAAATCTCTCCACCTCAGCCTTAGGGCCAAATCCAACCCTGGTGCAAGCAGGCACGCCCCCAAGAAAGCAGGGAGTGCCACCCGCTCACACCAGGGCTGACTTTGACCCATTTGCTCTGAACGGACGAAGTCCAGCTATTAATGGCATCTGCTGAAGAACACCTCTGACACATTAGCCACAAAGGAAAAGGAGTTGGGAACTATGCCTTAAGGCCGGTTACGAGTGGAGCGGCTGTCCTAGGCAAGCTGTCCTATCTGCATGCTGGTCCACCGTCACCCTGTGAGTTCCAGCCCTCACTCTTCAGGCTCCTGCCTTTGTTCTGGTGGCAGCTCAGAATCGGTGCCAGGGGTTTTTCATTCGTAATGACTATGGATCCATCTGCTGTCCAGCGCGTGACAACTAGCTGACGTGTCCTAATGAAAAACTAGCCACGGATTTATTAAAAAAGGAAAAGCCTTTGGTGTGGCAGGAACAAGGTGTCTTGGTGACACGATGATGGAAACATTACAAATGTCTATTCGCAGGTGGGATAATGCTTCTTCCTCCTAACATTGTAGTAGACACTGAAAACCTGGCACTGAAAATCTGCAACACCAGTGAAGTGCTCAATGCTTATACTGTAATAATGCGAGGCAGCTTTCAAAGAGGGAGAAATTACAGGCATCCTGACATCAACCCACTGGCGAGGGAGGCAGAGTAATAATATCCTTATTTTATAAACTGGGAAACTGAGGCACAGAGCAGCAACGTGTCTTGCCCCCAAGCACAGGAGTAGCGGTTGGAAATGCAGTTAGCGCTCTGTTGTCCCTGTCTGCTAGGCCCGTGCTCCGATCACTAGACGCATCTAAGTGCTCCTGTGATGTCTGGTGTCTCTCAGTTCCATATCATAATCAAAACACTTTGGGATATTTGCCTGGTCTCCACACATATTTCCTGCAATGGGTGACCCAGTCCTACAGTGTAGATGGCAATTTAAATGAGGCTTTTAACAAATTATCAACAGTGCCTCTGGAAATGTCATTTTCCTCATCATTCATTCTGGATTTGGGGCCGGTACAGTCCGTTAGTGGGAACGATCCTTGTTACGCACCCAAGGATCCCGCTGAAGGGAGAGAGCTACTTGGGTCCACCAGGAGGATGGGATCAGACCAGTCTCTTGTGAGTGGATATTTCCGTTTCTCTGAGTAGGGAGAGAGGAGTGGGCAGGTGTGGCAGTGAGATCAAAGGATGCTCAGACAGGGACATCACTGGCACATTTCTCCTTTCCCAGCAGGACACAGTGACACCGGGGAGGTATCGGTTCGGCTGACCTCTGGAGAGAGGCAAGCGGGTGACGGCACATCCCTTCCAGAGACTCCCAACCCCAAAATGGTTCGCACCTTCGCTCTCTATGTGTGAATCTGCTTGGCTCCATCCAGCACAGGGGACGTGTGTTTTCTGTGAGGGAGGCAGCGGCTGGGAGAGAGGAGTTTTCCAGGCAGCGTCTTGTTGATGAATGTATAACGTTTTGACTTCGCAGGGAAGTGGAACACTTTGACTTTGTGTTCACATGAAGAAGGGAATGGTAGGAAGGAGGCTGCATGCAGATTTATCACCTTGACATCTGCTTCCCCTCCTGACATAATCCCTTCAGCACCTCAGCGGAGCTGTTCTCTAAACACATTACCTGGGCAACAGAGTCTTGCGGCACTTTTAAAGACTAAGTGCCGCAAGACTCTGTTGTCTTTCTACAATAGACTAACACGGCTACCCCTTTGGAATTACCTGGGCAGTTAGTGGCTTTAACAGGACTGGCCTCTTTCAAAGCCTTGGTCCCACCGAATCTGGGGCGAGAACTATGTGAGATTCAGAAAAGAGGGAAGCATCTTTCCTTACTGCCCAATGCTCCTTAAAAAGGGGCAAGATTTTGAATGCAATCAATACACAGAGCAGTTCGGATCAGGGATGGGACACAGAGCCTTCCTTCTTTACATCACTGGTTTTCAGACCTTCCAGGGGTGGATGTTTACGGCTGTTCTTTCCCTTTTGCTTTCAGATGTCAGCTGTCTACGCAGAGTTAGAAAATCGCCTCATCAGCAGCTTTGCAGGAAAGATGGCTAATGCTGCCACACAGAGAGATTCACCCGCTGCCCCAGACCAGGCAAACACTGCAGGTGAGGCTTTCTGGGATGGAGGCAGTTCATGTGCTCTATGAGGACCTGCACCATGCAGGCTTGGTACTAGCTATGCAGTCCCAGGATTCGTTTTCCTTTCTCTCTGCACCCGCAATCAAGTCCCTTGAGGTCTCAAGACACATTGCTGTGTGGGCTTCAGCAGGGTGAAACCAACGAAGATCCATTGCAGGAAGCCGGCCCCTTGTGGGAGCAGGAGGGTGAAGAGACTGCTGGTTCCCCTGGACGTACTCTGGCCTTAGACAGGGTCTGGGCAGGCCACAAGCATGATTTCCCAGGTCCAAAAGAGAACCACATTTGCGGCCTGAAGTGTAACAGCCCCTCTCTATCCCCAGGGAGATTCTTTCTATTCTAGAGACTGCTGGACGCTACATCCTGGCCCCAGCCGGACCTTCCTTCAGGCAGGCTCTAAATATTCCCTCCCCCAGGCCCTCTCTCAAGGAGCTAGTTAGTACAAGAGGTCCACTTCCTCTCCTGGGCAGCCACTACTGAGCTGGCCTGTCCCCCTTTCAGCCCTCCTGCCAGGCTGGACACCTCTCCCAGGTGTAATGGGGCAGGGCTCACTGAGCCCACAGGCTCCAGCTAACCCCTTCTTGGCCAGTGTGGGGGCTGCGTACCCCATTACAGCCACTTTGTACCCCAAGGGCGGCGAAGGTGCAGGCAGTGTCTGATGCAGATCGAGTTCTGGCAACCTGCACCTTCAGTGGGGACGCGTGGCCTGGGGAGTTGCCATGCTCTGGTTTGGTCCACGAAGCTTCGGCTCAGATCAGGAAGGAGCTCGGCATGCTGGGCTCTAGCATCTCTGCAGGATGCCCCTTTATTTCAAGGTTGCTCCCGGCAGTTTGCTCTGGTGGCCCATGGCTCGGTGAAGTCTAGAGATCTCGGGCCACACTATGGCCCCGCTTTTAATGGAGGTGTTGGTTTGAAGATGTCCATTCTGTGGCCCTGCCTCTTTCCTGCAGGTGTTCGGAAGCCAGGGCTGACGATCTCCTGGCAAACTGACCCTTTGCCCTCCCAACAGTGTTCCTACCACCCCCACGGCAGCATCCCCTCCCCCAGCAGCACAGAGTCCAACCCCTACGTGAGCCTGGACAGCAGCCCAGCTCCTTCCCCCCAGCACATGGACTATGCTCTCAGCCCCCTGTCTCGACGGAAGAAGCTCTTCACTTTCTCCAGGCCCCCCCGCAGCCGGGACACAGATCGCTTCTTGGATGCCTTGAGTGAGCAGCTGGGACACAGGATCACCACGGTGGATGACTTCCTCACAGCTGAGAATGACTACGAGGAGGTAAGCCTGGAGACCTGGGCAGGGCTGCTGCCCTCAGGGGACTGGTTCCGTTGGGACCGTCAGACTCAGACAGCAGGAGGGTGGAGCTTGCTGGGCAGATCTCGGGGAGGCTTCTGCGGAAATAGCTGGACAGAGACAGTGAAGGAGAGTTCTGTGGTCCTAGGGAGGGAGCTCCTGGGGGCCTGACCCACTGCAGAGTTACTCACGTTATCCACTCTCGCATTACTCTCCAGTCAGCCGAGTGCAAGCGGCCAGCCAGCTGCTGAATGCACGTGGGTGCAGCACTCGCTCGCGTGAGGCACGAAGACATCTGGCGGCTTACCCCACTGCCCGCTGCATTGCAGGAAGCTGGGAATTGTTTCCCGGTGAATTGTGTCCTTTCTGGGCAGCCGGGAATTGTGGGAAGGTGTTGGAGGACTGGAAGCACTCGCGTGGCGCTGGCCAGCATCCACACGAAGGAGCGGTCATGTTAACTGCTGACGAGTGGGGCTGACTCAGGCTTCCGCCCCTGAGGGCTGTTTGTGCCCCGTGGCTGGGAAGAGAAGCCTTTCTCATGGTCTCCTTACCTTCTCTTTTTCCCAAACCAGATGAGTTTCCATGATGACCAGGGCAGCTACATCACCAATGAGAGGAGCAGCACCAGCGAGTACATCAGCAGCAGCGATGAAGGGAGCTCTCTGACCTACTCCACCCTATCCGATCACATCCCCCCGCCCCCACTCAGTCCTCCCCCACCCCCACCCCCTCTGCAGGTCCATGACCCCAGACCGGTCACGCTGAGCTCAGAAGCCACGAGAAATAGCCCCTCCCCACTCTTCAAAACCCCAGGGAGTCTCTCACACCCAGTTCCTCCCCCTCCTCCTCCCCCCCCACCCCCACCAGTGCCATGTGCACCCCCCCTGCTGCATCGGGGTCTCGTGCATCGCAGGAGTGAGTCCAGCCACATGAGTGTCAAAAGGCTGCGGTGGGAGCAAGTGGAGAACTCGGAAGGAACCATCTGGGGGCAGGTACAGTATGGAACCCAGCCACTGGAAAGCTGGCACAGGCTGTCAGTCAGGGCGGGATGACATGGTGCTCGTTAGTCACTCTGATGCCTACATCAGCAAAGTTACCAGCCAGGTAAACAAATCTCAGGCTTCAAGGCGTAAACTATAGGGGTCAGGAAGGAAGATTTCCTCATGTGTGGCAGCATTTTCCAGTTGGCCAGGTGCATTCCAGAGGGGCATCCTTCTCTTCGCCTGGACTGTCAAGGCTTGGCCTATCCTTAGGCATGAAACAGAAACAGGTGGACTCACTGGTCCGTCCCAAGACAGCAGTTCTTATGCTGCTGTATTACACGGTGGCCCTCACTAATATCATCCTCTCTGTTCGGGTCAGAACCCAAAGGACCACATAAGGGTCAAGTGTGATTATCACTAGAAGAGATGACATGAAATCTGCCCTAGAGGCACGCTGCGGAATATTCCTGTGTACCCGTCTGGCTGGGTCAGTGTGGGCTGCAGCTGTCATCAGAATCAATCACCAGCCATAGGAAATGGCAGCTGTATCCAGGGGGTGAGTTCAAAGTTGTGAACATGCTGCAAAGCAGAGGACTCACAAGACCAGTGGCACCCAGGTCTCACTGATAACGGGGAGACGGAGGGGAGGCTGGACCCAAAAGTGCTGTTAGACGCTGTTATTGACCTGAGCCAGACAGACTACGACTTGCCTCCTGGTGGTGACACACACAACTCAGCTGCTTATCTCAGCTAAGCGGAGAGGATTTGACTGGATGGAGGTGGATTTTAGTTGCTGTGAACTGATCTGGAAAAAGCTGAGCCCGACGAGATTTAAATTTCAAACTCTGGGTTTCCCACTTAGAAATGAACCCCTAGACCGTCTCTCAAGCAGATCCCTAATTCACCAACCAACCTTATTCTGATTAACCTGGAGCACTTTTCCTGTCCATTTGCTTCTTGTTCCCCTTTGGGGGGTGTGGGAATGAAGTATTTCTTTTCAGTGATTTTTGTTTAATGCAAAAGGCCTGTGAGATTCCTGTAATTCCCACCTTGTGGCTTAGTGAATAATATCTGCCCAACGAACATGCACAGGCCAGAGAGTATTACTACTTCGAACTTCATCCAGCTTGTTAACTTGAAGGGGACTGTACTAGCAGCAACAGGAAAAGGAAATGCTGGAGGAATGAATCACCTGGTTCCTTCCTTTCTTCTGAACACAGAACGGGTCCCAGGGGATGGAGTCAGACTGTTATAAAAATACCTAAGTTCTAGGCCATGGTAAGAGGGAAACTGATGACCAGAAATAACATAAGCTCCAGTGTCTGGAACGGTTTTGTAGTGGGCAGGCCCCACTAACAAGGAAAATGCTCTTGCTTCTAGGTGTTCTGGGGCTGCACCGGTTAGGGCTTTGGGGAGTGCAGTGTAGAAGGGGGATATGTGCTGCAGGCAGATCTCCTCACAGGACAGGGTTTTACTGACCACATTCCTCTTCCTGCAGCTTGGAGAAGACTCTGATTATGACAAGCTGAGTGATATGGTCAAATACCTCGACCTGGAGCTTCATTTTGGAACTCAAAAGCCTGCAAGTAAGTAAACCAATTCTTGTGACCAGTCATCCTGCCACGGAACAGGCCCAGAGATCGCTGAGAGGGAAAGAGCTGTGATCAGTAGGACACTGTCAGCACAGAAAGGAACAGACAGCGGTTACCAATAATTCTTCCACGCCCCACTAGCAACATCTTGGAGTATGAAAGTGGAAATTATTTTAAAAACTCCCTTCATTGCCTCCAGTGATGCTCTTTGTTTACTTTCTGCATTTCAATCAAGTGTGGCCATGAAACTCAGCTGGATAGTTTCCCTTTCTATGTTCAGTGTCACTTACTGGTTCCCGTGCGCTAACCCACTGTAGCCGCACTCAGCTCCCCACACTCCATGGGACAGCTAACATGCACAAGCCTCTTTTCCTTTTCATTAAAGACCTGGTTTTCAAAAGATCGGCAACTTAAATCCATACCAAAAAATACCTGCATAACTTTGTATCTAAATATCCAACACAATTCCTGCAGATCCATGCACATTAGGGTACTGGAAAGTGCAAATGGCCAATCCGGCATATAATTGGCCGGCTGCGTGCACAAATACCTGATCTGTGCTCACAATAGTGGTAACTGAGTGTGCAAACTGGATGCAGAATTGCAGCTTTGACCTTCTGCCTTGTTGAGAACCAGGCCCTGAAAAGGGTACAAAAGCATTTCTGTGCATAGTAAGCCTTGGAACCCTTTCTCCTTTTATGTAATGTTTCAAATGTCAAGATTTTAAAATAAAATATCTAAATGTTGGCCCTAAACCAAGTGGGCAGAGTCCCATTAAATCATGACTTTGCTAGAGACACAGACAGCATCTATGCCCACTCAGGTTACCTGCCACCACAGCTAGGTGTCTTGGGTCAAGTCTGCATCTGCAGATCATGGATGGAGGGAGGGTCGGAGGCTAAGAGCACTGAATGGGCTATTCCAATTGGGGCTCGAAATATGAGCCCAGGAGGCCTGGTCTGCCTTCCCCAACCTTTAATGAATGAAAATCAGTTCCACAGCTGAAAGTGTGTGAAAGAGAGAGAGAGAGAGAGAGAGAGAGAGAGAGAGAGAGAGAGAGAGGGTATATATGTGTAAGGGGAGGGAAAAGTAGGTCTGTCTCTTGAGGGACACCAGGGAGCAATTACCCATTTGTCTCCTGGGAGATGGGTAACTTCCTACTGCTCTCCTGCATGGGGAAGAAGTGATGACCAGCCATGAGAAAGATAGTTCATGACTCACTTTAACTGAAAAGCATAAAACCTGAGTGGGATTTCTGTGCTAACCTGGAATGAATCTGATGAGGGAACATCGGGTTATGGAGGGTCAGTCAAGGGCGCTAGTGTGGGGGGCGTTTTGTCAGGGTAAGGGCGGGAAGGTGGTACTAACTAATCCAGATAAATTTCTGGAGCAATCTGGGATTATCTGTGTACCTCACCTCTTGTTTTACCTTTTTCAGCTCAGCGTGAGTCTTCCATTCAGGAGATCTTTGAATTACAGAATTCAAGGATTCCCGGAGCCATTCTTGTGTCCAAAGCACCATGTCTTCTCACTCTCATTCATTCAGCCCCGTTTCCGTGCTGGCGTCAGCCAAGCCCGTCCTTACCTCTGATTAAATCTTTCAGTTTCTCTTCCAGAGCCAACTCTGTTGCCTGAGTCATTTAAAAAGAAAGACGTGGTTGAAATTTTATCTCACAAAAAGGCCTACAACACATGTAAGTAAATGTCAGAGTGGAATCAAGACCCTAAACATGTCCTGAGATGGAACAGCAGTGCCTGGCAGTGTAGAGAATTGGAAAGGTAAAAGGAGGGCAAAGATGAGTAGATATATCTCAGCATGCCCAGGTACAGTGGTCAGGATGCAGGCCAAGGGAGATCATGGAAAAACAGTATCCTTTGTAGGCTAGCAGAGATTCAACCCAAGCTACCGTGGGAGAAGAAGGCTCAAAGGAGAATTCTAGAGATGGGATGTGACTCACTGGCTTGCAGTAGGGTGGACAGAGCTCCAGGTAAATGGGACTGCCCAGGAAAGAGTCACTTCTCCCCACATTGTGGAGAGTGGCAGGCAGGGAGGCCGGGAAAAGCAGAGGATGGTGTAGACTGGTCAGAAGCTCCTGAGGCATCACACGCAGCTGATCTACCCAGCTGCCCCAGTAGGACCATCTGCATGGCCCCATTGCCTGCCTCTGGATGAGGCACCTGCACCCCAGACAACATGGCCACTCCCCCATGAAATGCATTCAGCAGAGTGACAGGGTCACTATTCTGCTTGGGAATGCTGTGGGGTGCAGAGGAGGAAGAGGCTTCATGTGTCTCCTTCCCATGCCCCCTCCTTCCCCCCTGTGCACTGCACAGGACGAGGCAAGATGGTGCCATTAGGTGTGACTTCACATACACTGGAACCCCATTAATCCCAGGCGAGCCCTGAGGGGAGACTAGACCTGACATGCATGTACCACCCATGCTAATCCTCTGTGTTGCTTCTACTCAGATCTGGTAAATGAGCCATATTCCCAACATGCTTTGGATAAAGGGGGCTGGGAACGGGACACAAAGTCTCCTGCCTCTGGATCACATCTTCTGACCCAGCGCAGCTGGGTGGTGACTGGATGTTTCACCTGATGGCTGTGTGGTGGCCCAGGTGAAAAGATGCAGTTGTCCTGTGAGCAGGGGTCCACATCGCAAACACAACTCCTCTTGCCAACTGTCTCAGCAGAGGCCAAGACGCTGCCCTCCCACCCCACACAGCTTCTCTTTGGGGGTCAACCTGGCAGCTTTTCCCTGACACCAAAATTACATAGACTGTAACTAGCCTTTGGAGTCTTCTTCCTCCTCGTGCCCCAGCTGATAATCTTCCTCCTCCTCCCCAGCCATCCTGATAGCCCACCTGAAGCTCTCACACATCGAGCTGCGCCAGATTCTCATGACCATGGAGAGCGACCGCCTAGAGTCCTCGCACATCAAGCAGCTCCTGCTGTTCGCACCTGATGCAGAGGAGGTCCAGCAATACCAGAACTTCCAGGACAATCCCAGCAAGCTGAGTGAGCCAGACCAATTTGTCCTGCAGGTAACTGCATCCTGCCACGTGCCTGGGGACTGCAGTGTCATGGGGGGTGGTCATCAGTGCACGTGGGATCATGTCACCCAGCTGCCAGAGATTAATGGCAGGTTGTTGCATGGACTAACTGGCGCCCAGTCAAACAGCTGCAGCTACTAGGTGCCAAATTGTGTAGCACCAGCAGTGTGCTGGGCCCTTTGCACTCACAGGTGGAGACACCTCAGCCCTGAGCAGACAATAGCCTAAACACACACTATGCAGCCCCTGGCAGGGAGGTGGCGCAGTAGGGAATCCATGTGGTTAATCAGGCATGGTTAAATCACACCTTGGCATCTCCAGGATTATTGACTGGACTTGGATTTTAATTGTGCGTTTTCTCTTGTCTACTTTGCCAGTGTTTTATGGGGCAGGATGAGGGCTCGTTGGGCTCTGAAGGCAGTATTTAAAGACGGGGTTTACTGAGAGGAGGGTGGAGGAGAATCAGGGGGTGCATTTCCATGATGGTTAGTAGATTTCACAGAGCTGGCTTCTTTCATTATGGAAATAAACAACATTCTGGCTAGTTTTCAAACTTACAGCCCCGGAACACAAGGCCGAGAGGAAAAGGGGTCAGGTTTCTGTGCCCCACTCGGATGCACAGCACTGTTGGAGGTGGGGTGTACAGTGGGAAGGTCAGAGCTCCTTCTGAGTTCGGGTTCAGCTGATGACATATAAGCACGTGGCCAGGCACTGGGAGCTGCCCTGCATTCAGATACCTAAGTGAAGTGTATCGACCCCTGGTGCGGCCACGTGGGTCTCCCAAATCTCCCTTGCCATGTGCTTACTGCTTTATAAATGGCTGGGGCTTGTGACAGATCCATGCTAGCAAACACCTCAGCTTGGGCTTTGACAGCGCGGTTTTGCGCAGCTGTGTTTCTTCCTGGTGGATACTGACGTTAAACCTGTGTCAGTCTGTGACAGTGATCTGAGAGTGATTGCTGCCCACAGCTACCACCCAGTGATACCTGAGAGAGGGCAAGCAAGTGCTGTTTCCAAGTGGAGGGAAATTCTGCAATATTTCAGGGAACACTCCATGGTAAGTGAGAGGGAGGGGGATAATCAACGGTGACCCCAGTAATATTTTGCCTTTTTTTTCTCAGATGTTATCGGTACCAGAATATAAAACCCGGCTACGCAGCCTTTACTGTAAGACCACCCTGCAGGAGAAGGCAGAGGAGATCAAGGCCAGCTATGAGTGTATCTGCAAGGCCTCGCTGGAGCTGAAGAGCAGCAAGAAATTGGCTAAGATCTTAGAGGTCAGGGAACAAGCCTTATTGCTAATAATGGCCACTGGGCGGCATTCAGCTTCCACCAACCTGGGAAAGCACCTGTGGACTGCTGGGGCATCACAGTTCTCCTGAGAAGTGGAGAGACAGATGGAAACTGTACCAGGTCCAAAGGGGGAACTGTGTTAGTCTAGGTCAGCAAAACAAACGGAGTCCTGTGGCACTTAACACATTTATTTATCGCATGAGCTTTTCTCCCACTTAAGCTCATGTGATAAATAGATTTGTTAGTCTTTAAAAGTGCCACAGGACTCGTTTGTTTTTATGGAAGCTGTACAGGCTCTCTGAGGCCTTCCACTGGCCACAGTAGGAAAGGGCAGTGGCTTAGCTCCTGAACTGTCCAGGAGCTCCTGTAAAGTGGGGCCAGCCTCGCGTCTGTAAGGCCCAGTCTGCCAGAAGAGACACTCTGTTCTGCTCCTGACTTCCAGAATGGGGAGCTGTCAGTGGATGGTTTCCTTCTCTTTTGGTCTCACTGCTGAAGAGGAAGATGGGTTTGAGCATGAGCTCTGCCTGGACTGAGGCTGGACAGAGGTGCCAGGGAGAGGAAGAGGCTGGCTGTACATTCACACGAGCAGGCAGAATTTGGCCTTTAATGTGTATTCTTCTGTCTAACGCGCTGCAATGAATTCCTGGAGGTTTCCGAGTGCCCGCATGCCAGGGCCCTGATCTGGCGCAGGCGTAGGCTTGTTTTCTCAGGGATGCTCTCCATGATTCAGGCGCTGCACTGAAAGGAGCTTCCCTGCTGAGTTCTTGCTGTGTCTGCTCCTGCCCAGCACCAGGCACAGCGGGAAGGGAAGAGTAGGAGCGAAGGGCAGTAAGAGCTGAGGGTTCGGGGACTCATTCACGGCAGATTCTCTTTGCAGTTTGTGCTGGCAATGGGGAACTATCTGAACAACGGGCAGCCCAAGACCAACAAAACGACAGGCTTTAAAATCAACTTCCTCACTGAGGTACGTGCTTTTCTCATGGTTCGAGCTCTGAGAGCTGCGGGGGTAACGGTACTGGGTGCATTTCCCAAGATGGCTTTTGGGTGCTGTGGCCGTTCCAGGCCCCTCGAAGGGAGCATGTCAGTGGCTGGGTAGGGTGCCAAGGCAGGGATTGTAAAGCAGGGCTGGGCTAGAGGTGACACAGCATGCTCCCCTCTCGGGCCGGAGACTCGCAGGCAGTTCCAAGGTTGGCAGGAGCTAACAGTGCTGGGCTGGCACCATGGACTTCTCCTGGCAGAGGGCCTTCTAGTCTATATCGGTTCCTATGCCACACTCATCACTGCCCTCATGCAGCCCAGGTGTGCTGCATCTGTGGGGGGCACAGAGAGAGCCTGCCTATGGGGTGGGAGGTCGACTCGCTGGGCCCCCGAGGTGTGAAAAATGTTCATTTAGTTTCTCCATTTCACTAATCTGGGTTTAACCTACTGTGTAAACATTAAACCCCACCTTTAAACATTAATCGGCAATGTGCTGCTGCTGCTGGGGGAGTTGTTGTGAATGTGAGTGCAGAGTGATCCCAGCAGAGGCACGTGGGTGTTTCTGCCACTATTTTGGAAACCAGACGTCCAGGCTGAATGGGCACCACCCACCCTCCCGCGTATAGGAATCTCCTTACCTCTTTTGCTTTGTTCCAGCTGAACACCACGAAGACCGTTGATGGAAAATCCACTTTCCTGCATATTCTTGCCAAATCACTTAGCCAACACTTCCCAGAACTTCTAGGCTTTGCCAAGGACCTTCCTACAGTGCCGCTCTCTGCCAAAGGTAAATAAAAAAGGAGAATCCTCAGAAACCTGTCCTGATACGGGCCAATGAAGGACTCCCTCCCTGTTGCGTCTCTGCACCCCCTCCTGGTTCCATGCCACCATCAGGCACAGTCTATGAACTGCAGAACTTGGGCACACGGAGAGACAGGGAAAGCAGCTTGGGTGAGTAAGAACCAGTGAGGGGCTGGAGCCAGAAGGCAGGGAAGTGTCTGGATCTGGGCTCTAGTTTGGACCCGTGTCTAAAGGGAACCTTTCTTGTGACCTGAAAATGTTTGCTTCACATGTTAATAGGAGTTGCTCCTTCCACTGTGCCTTGGCCCTTTCGGGCCCTGATGAGCAATGGAGAAGTACTGTAATGTCATGAGGCCGGTTCTGTCCATGGTGTTTCTGGCCCCAGGAGGACATTGGAGGGCCCAGAAGAGAGCCTGCACCTGAGATTTCCAGCTCAGCTGAGGAGGCTCGGAGCTCAGGTGCCCAGGTAGAGCAGTCCAACAGCCAGGCATGTATTGTAACTCAGCCCAGACTCTGCCCATTGGACAGTGCAGCTGTCGCTGGAGCCCAAAGAAGATTCACGTACAGTGGGAGTTGTGTTTACTTTGCATCTTTGCTTTTGCTGGTTTTAACCCGGACCCTTAATGCTGACCTGGCCTAGTGTATCTCCAATCAAACCAAAGTGCCTTGGACAGTGTTCGGTCTCAGGATTGCTCCTTGCGTTAGTTACCTGCAGGGAAAACCACACCTTTTAGCAGTGCAGATGAGGCTCCAGCTGTTTCTATTGAATAGCCACCGACATCAGTTGGGTTGGTTTATTGTCATGGCGGCTGTCAGGAGAGAACGGCTGAACAATGCTGGTGGAGTGGTATCGAGCTAGCTCACCAGCGCCCCAGACACTGGGCTGCTGCTGGTCTTCTCACAGCCATGCTGCGAGGCTGATCTGCAGCCCCCTCTTCCTGGGTGTGCAGGTGTGAGGAAGGTGGCTGTGACGATTACAGATCCCAGTGGTTTATTATTCACGGTGCCTTAGCAACAACAGAACTGCACCACTCTTTGCTCCGAGGAGTTTGTGTTGACCCAAGGAGTGGCATGCCAAGCATTGCCGAGTTACAATTGAAGGATCCCACGGTGCCCCATCATACAGCACAGGCATGCTGGGTATCAGACAGAGGGCCTAAGACACCTCAGTCAAAATCAGTGGAGGTGGACTAGCAGGAAACTGGTGTAGTGTCAGACACAGGAGATTCAGGCTCCTCCACATCTGTCTGCACCTGTAATATTCCTGCCCAGACCTTCAGTTGGCCTAACTTTTCTTAAATAATTCTCTTCCTTTATTACTAATCCTTTCACCCCAACTCCTTTACGCCCCGTATCCTTCCTTCCATCCATTCGTTCTGTGGCCAAACTCACTAAATTCCCCTCCAAAATTGAAGTCCCATTTACCCTGAACTGCCCTTCTCCTGTGCTACTGATTCCCTTGGCAAGACCCAGTTTCTCTTCCGTGTCTCTGCCTGGCCATCACCAATTCCCTCTGCACTAATGAGCAGCTCACTCACCTGGCAGAGGTCAGTAAGAAAGTCTCTGTCCCCTCCTGGAGGCCTGGCTTCACTTCGAATGCAATGCAGCGTGGTGACACAGGCCAAAAGGGAGCTGCACGTCTACCTCCAAAGAACCACCTCTGTTACCACATGTGAAGCCCCTTGGTGTCTTTCTGACCTGTGGATTTCACTTCTGTTGCTCTTGGGTTAGCATCCACCGCCGCCGAGTCTGAACTGCCTCAATAACACTGTCTCAAACTCTCCTCCTTATTAGTGAACCAGAGAACGCTAACAGCCGATCTCAACGACCTTCACACCACCATCAGTGAAATAGAGGCTGCCTGCCGCAGCATGCCAGCTGCTGACGAGGACAAATTTGCTGTTGTGATGAATGTATCCTTCTGTAGAAGGGACCGATCACAAATATCACTATCTGCCTCCTTTCTCCTGGCGTTCGGTAAGCGGCAAGTGTTCTGGCCAGCTAGTGAGAAGGCCCCATCGCTGCATTTGGTGCAGAACGCCACCCGTGTATCCCTGTGACCCAGAGGTGAGTGGGCCCAGTGGACCCATGCTGAGATTGCTTGTGCCGTTGCGGAGTTATCATGTGGGCAGAAGGCTTTCTCTTGATGTTGTCTCTCCCCGTGTTGTAGATGGATGCGGAGACGCCTCCTGCGCAACCCAAACTCTGTTTGTGGGTTTATCCGCCTGTGGTTTCTGTTCTAAAGATGCAGGGGATCCTTTGCTGGGCTATAGGTGAAGACCCACCCTTTTATAAGCAGCATTGATGAGAATCTCTTTGGGATCTTGCCTTGATATGGTGTCGTTTTCCCTTAAACCACTGCTCTCAGTCGTTCCTGGAGAGCGCCCATCCCACTATACAGTCTCTGGATGACCTGCAGCATAAAGCCATGCTGGAATTCAGCAATGTGCTGTCCTTTTTTGGGGAAGACTCCAAAGTGACTACATCGGAAGTGTTTTTTGGTATTTTTGCTGAGTTCATGAGCAAGTTTGAGGTGAGCTGCAGTGCTATGGCGCCAGCAGGCGTGGGCCGGCTCTCCCTGTAAAGGTTGATTTGGGTTTTGCTCTATCCCCAGCTAGGGGGGTTAGGTTAGCTTTAATGCAGTATTTGCTTCCGAATGTCAGTAAAATCAAAATCTTTACAGAAAAGCGAGTCAGGTGGGCTCAGGAGACTAGGGTGACACTTCGGAGTCTTTCTGCTTTCAGGTCACCTGAGGGCACAGAGATAGCGGGACCCTCAGACAACCCTCCCAGCAAGCTCTGAAGTTCTCCCACGGGGCGCTGTGGCAGGAAGTGGGCTTTTGTAGAGCCCATGCCGGGCTAGTTCTGTGGAAGAGAGGACGTCAGCCTGGGAGGCTCAGTTCTAAACTCACTGTAGAAGAGAAACCCGGGGCACAGACTGGATCCCGTTGACGCAATCAGTGTAGACAGATTTCGGGGCACTTTCTGCCCTCAGATGCTCATGCCCAACACCCGTGGGCTGCGGTCACATTTACATAGAGCAGTTTGAGGGCAGAGTTCAGTCCTTAGTGTTTCCGTGAGTCTGAAGCGTTCTCCTTCTCTGGGGTGAGCTGGCTTTGCCTGATGACACTTCTCATCTTGTTTCCTTCTCTCCCTGCAGCGGGCGCTCAGTGATGTGCAGGCCGGCGAAAGCCAGCGCAGTCCCAGGATGACCTCACCACTTGCCTGGTGACGTTTGGTGCAACCCTTTATAGCCAACACGGTGCAGTTGGTTCCTATTGAGTTTGGTTGTAAATATGCTGCTGTCATGTTAGCGCCGATCAGAACCGTGGACCAAGGCAAAGGGCTTGTTGGGCGGTAATCTGGACACTAGGAAAATCTTCTGTGAAAAGGCACCACGGGATGGTATGCTGGGGTGGGGGAGGGGATACAGAGTTAAGACAAACACTGTGTTAGTCCTAACTACAGGATCCTCCTTTTGCGATGTATTGTTGAATCAGGTTTGAAGACACATCTCGTGCTTTCAGAGTCTGTGTACATCAGCAGGAGCAAACCCTGGAACCCCAGCCCAGGGCTCGGTTGTGGGTGCACGAAGAGTTTTTGTCTCCCCGCATAACAGGGGCACAGCACTCTCCCAGTGTGGAGCAAAGGAGTTGGGGGAGAGCAGGGCCGGGGCCTGCCTCTTACTCAGTGAGCAAGAGCTAGTCAAGCACAGACTGGAGCACATGCCATACTCCTTGAATGGACGATGGAGCTGCCATGGAGTGTGCTCTCCAGGGAACCTCGGGAGGAACCGCTGATGAGTCTGGCTGAATTCCTTTTTAGAGTCCCTGCCGTGCTGCAGGCCCTCCAGCCTTATAACCCCCCAGCTGGCACTGAATTTTACACAGTCCTGAGCGATGCAGCACCAGCTGAGTGAAGGCATCAGGGTTTGGCTCGGAGTCTTTCACCCTGGCCTTCAGCAGGGAGAGCCCAGTGATGACGGTTGGAAATTAACTCCCAGAATTGAGCAGAGTGTGGCCACTTTGTTCCCAAACATGGGTCCAGTCTGAGTCCCTCCCGTTGCTTTATACAATGGGACAATCCTGACATTCCTGCCTGGTGTCATGGCTCCTTAGGTGTGTGGCAGTGATCTGCAGGGACTTGCCAGGAGAGGTCACTGAACATCCTGCAGCCTATGAGGAAAGCGTAAAACCTGGGGCCCTCTAAAAGTCGAGCAGACAGTGCAAGTCCCACAAGCAGCGTAGCTTTGGAGGCCAGCAGGAAGCGGCAGTATGTGCTCTATCTTTCATCATCTGCCGAGGGCCTGTCTTTCTGTAGTAACATCACAGCCAAGGTAGGAGTCAGTCAGTCCTTCATGCCAAGCATAGTCTGTGAAATGCAGATCTGCACACACCACGTGTCTCTGTGTGATACAGCTTGCTAAGAGCCTTAGAGCAGGAAACATCAGTGCGTTAACACTGTGGGGCATTAGTTTGTGCAAAAAGCAGTCGTTGCCTTTCAGCTATGATGTGCTCTAACTTCCCGCTCCTTGAAACACTCCAGCAACACCTGGAGCACCTTAGACAACATTTCTCAGCCAGATGCTTCTCCTCACTTGCTGCCAGAGCAAGAGGTCCTGTCATAGCCTGTGGCGAGAAGACAGACTCACCAACTGGTGCATTATTTACAGGAGATCTTATGTGCATCAAATCCTTTGTTTGCTGTACTTTTTAAAACTCCCTGCTGAAGAGTGTTCTCTATTTCCACAAGTGTTTTCAGTTTTTACAGCTTTAAGTGCCAGCTAGCTTCCAGCGTTGCATTATCAGATCTGTGTTTTTAACTCCTGGTTTACGATGACAGGACAATGCATATTGGTCTCCGTTCTGTATTTCAGATGCTGCATCCTGTGTATAGCTGATCTTTTTTTAAAGCACATATAAAATATTTAAACCCTTTGAGATTATTTTGAAACTGTCATTAATGAAAATGCTGTACATAGTCTTTGCTACCTGTTGTAACTTGACAAAATAGCTAAAATTCCCAGCATCCCTTTGTTTCCAGACAGTATTTTTATGTGAAACTTTTCAGAGAACCAGAATTTCTGAGATGTGGTTTTATTATTTGGTAACAGGACTATATGTATAGTCACAATTCAGTCTCTACCCAAAACTTGTGTTGTCCCCCCAAATAAAGCTACTGCCTTCTGCCTCCCCACTGCATTCAAGTCCATTCTAGGTAAGAATTTCTGTGTAACACACCCTAGTTTTCGACAACAGCTTTATAAAGAGGGTGTATCTCTGTGTTTGGGAGCTTTTATAACAGCATATTTTAAGACTGAATATTCTGTATGGCCCTTCTTATTTTCTTGAGACATAATTGCCCCACTTAGGAGAGGTTTAACTTATTTAACCATCTCAGTAGCAGCAGCAGGACATAAGAGTTGACTGAACAATTATCTCTGAAGGAGGCTCCCTGTGAATCAGTGTCCAGGGTGGGGTGGGGAATGACACTGGAGTGTTTGGTTTAAAATAGTGCTGCCATTTTGCATTGCTCACCAGTAAATACTTAGTGTGAGCATGATGAGCCAGTGAATTGCCGTCTTCTCAAAAGCTATTTGAGCAAGTGAGGTCACATTCCCTGGCAGATTTCTTTGGTATCGCAATTGCTATATTTGCATTAGCGGGAAATAAACCAAGACTGATTTCCCATCCAGTTCGCTGGCACTTTGCATAGTTATAATGGTGTAATCACCATAAGCCTACAGTGTAAACGGAATTTGAAAGAGTTTTACAAATGCCACAGATAAAAGCTATTCAGTGAAGAAGGCCTCAGGTTCATAGACATGTCCAGTAAACACACCTGTCTCCTAGCGCTGTGAGCCCTTCATGGCTTTTAAGTGACAGACTGCTCCTCCGGAAGCGCGCCGCTGTCCAAGCCGACACAGTGCACGCCTCCCACCGTCCAGCGGGGGATTCCAAGCAGCAGTAACATCTAGCCCCCCCGCCCACCTCGGTTTGTCATGGAAGAGCACTTTCAAAAGCGCCCTCAATTAATGAGAGTGGCTGCAGCTGAGGTGAGCTACAGGGTGTCGCTGAATATGCTGAATTAAAGCCACCACTGCAGCAATCACATCACGCAGGCTGAAACTGGTTATTGCACCTCAACATGATGGAAGTCGCATGTTCTTGAAACCCATTGATTCTTTGCTGATAACCTCGAACATCCTAGAAAAGCACCATATCATTTGAGAGCTGCCTCTGCAGCCCTGCACAGCTAATCAGTAACAGAGTTTGTGCCTGGCCCACTTCGGGAACCTGCGCCCCTTGTAAGGAAACACTAAATGGCTGAAGCAGTCTTTGATCTGTGGCAGACACGTTGCCATGGCCCAATTTCCTCCCCTGCCTGGCTCAGCAATAAAATGTCTCCCTCTTCCACCAAGAATAAAATCATCCCCACCTAAGCAGAGGTTAGATTTCAAATCTGGGACTGGGTTTCACTGCAGCACAAAAGGAAATGCTAGAAAAAACTGAATGGCCTCAGTGGAGATGAGTCTGGTTCAGTAAAGCTCCAGCAGGAAGAGTAGCTAGATTAAAATGGTACCTGACCACCATCTGTGCCCCAAACCTGAACCTTTCCTCTAATTATCTTTAAAGGGATCCAGAGTCACTGCTCTGCATTTCCTGGCGTCCCATGTGCTGAGACAGGGGCTTGGATACCATGGTGGTGGATGCTGTGAAAGAACTTGACTAGAAATCCCAGGGGAAATTACCGTTCTCACGTATTTTCTGGCCCAGCTCCAACCGGGAAGGGCTGGAAATCAGGCTAGGTTCAGCGTTTAGGTGCATGAGTCAGGAGGCTGGCAGAAGGATCTGGATGCTGAACTCAGAACTTTTTGAGGATCTGCCAGTCACTGGTTACAAACACGATTCTATAAAATCACAGCTATTGAATCCTAGGAGAGCCAATTAAAATATTGTGAACTCTGAGCCAGGCCCCTCAAAATCATGTGACTGGCAACAAAATCATAAGCTTAAATTTTTTAAAAGTGGGGTTCTTTTCCTTTGTCTTCTGGTTTCTGAGCCTCTGGGATTCACTCAAGTCACATTTCCAAGCCTTTCTTCAGAACTGGAAAGGTGAGAATTTACCTTTTTAGAAACCTAGGAGCTGAGATTCTACTGCTGTTTCTTGCGTCCAGCTGAGGGGCCAGAGAAAGACCAAATACACAGAGAGGTGCAGTAACATCATTAGAGTTGGCAAGGCTGGAATTAACGAGGAGATGAAGGAGAGAAACAAATGGATGACATAGGTTCAGTAAAGTCTATCTTGGCAGGAAATGCTTTCCCACTTTGCTGTGGGAGGAGCTGGGACTCCAACAGCTCTCCTCTGGCCAGGTAATGATGGTTCACCACAGCCAGAGTGGAACAGAGACCGCCCAGCTAACAGGCCTGCAAAACACAACCTACGAGACTGAAAGAGATTAAACATACTTCAGCCCACAGCCTCGAAGTGGATCCTGCCTGGGCTAACCACGTGACTGGGTCAGGGCCAGTGTTCTGAGTAGCACTGGTAGCAGATATTTCTGAAGCAGACATCATATTGTGCCATGGGACCTGCCTGGCCAGCGGTCTGGTCTGCAGTCATGTCCATCGCAGAGGGGTGTACAGCACCTCCTGCCGCAGCAGCTCAATGCCCTGAGTTCTGGTTCCTCCCGAAGGTTTTCAATCCATGTTTTATTTGACATTAGTGTGTCATTTCTTGGAGTCTATTTCTGTCAGAGCTGATACCCAAGACAGAAGTCAAATCCAGATTAAGGCTGGGACCCGAGTGTGAAATTAACGTCCAGCTTTGGACTTTTGTTCTGAACACTCACCCGGCCCCAAGACCTGCGTGCAGAGGAGATGGATTTGCTCCTGCTTTTCTACAGATTGAAGCCACACCTGTGACATTAGATACAGAGCAAGATTTCAGCTCCCCCTCAGGTCTGGGGAGTTCGGCCTGTGGAGCTGGCAGAACCCATTCCCCCACGTAACTCATCATCCTTTTAGTTGGACCGATTGCTTAAGAGATTCGCACACTTTGGAGTTTGACCCACAAGCCCTGATAGTGAGAAGAGCAAAGACACCAGAGGAACGAGGAACTTGAAACAGTAACTACGTTAATTAGTTTAACTACCCCTACACATTTTTCCTCTCATTCCTTGTGAAACTGTTAACGTCTTTGCTGGCAATTCCTGGTTCCGGGGACGCTTTAAGCTGTCCCGTGGGTTGGCAGGCAGTGGGTCAGTGGTGTCTATTGCAAGTGAACAGAATGAGACCCAGCTGAACATGGTAAGTTCCTTTTCAGCTTCTTTCTTGTGCCTGGGATGGTCTTGGTTGGTAGGTGGGTTTGGTTCCGGTTGTGGGCTCAGTTTTATCCCTTCCATTTCGGTGGTGTTTTTAGCAGAGGAAAGGAATGAAGAATGTTTAACAATCCTGTTTGAGAAGCAGTAGGTGTGATACAATCCTGGCAGTTCACGAGATAGCCACGTGGGCTGCCATCTCTCCCAGGCCACTGATAAACGGCTGGCTTCGGCAGATTCATTTCAATGCCACAGATGTTCTTTGCTCTGAATCCCTGAGTAGTGAAGCACTGCAGCCGATGCGAAGAAAACTACGGGAGACTAGGCTGTGATCTGAATTAAACAGTCAACTTTCCACCGGCCCAAGGCGCACATAGAATTTGAAATCAGATGCAGCAGAGTTTACTAAATATCTCCCTGCCTCCCTCCACGCTGTCCTACCAGGACAGAAAGACCCGTAAACAAATACCTTTCAATCCATCTCTATCAACACAGCAGCTGCATTTCGGTGGGGGTGAAGGAACTCTTGTATTGAAAGCAAACTCCTGCATCATGCTGAGCACGTGCAGTCCACGCTCATTTCAATCGCAGCTGCAGGCGTTGGGCATCCCTTGCTTGCAAATGGTTTGGCATGGGAGGGGCTATACGCGTGTCAGACAGACACGGCAGTAAGTACAATGCGCAGGTAATGGATCATCACCGTGATGTGGGTGGTGTTCACCATCCAACCTCTCCCCAAGTTGCACGAACTGAACGCTGCGTCTTCCAAAGCAGGATGTGCTGGAGGACTGAGCCCAAGAAGGGGCAGAGGCTAAAGCCGGCACCTTTGACTGGTTGGCTGACAGGCTGAAATGACTCGTGACGCGGTTCTGCAGTGCCGTGAGGCCATCACTCAGTGCGCGATGATGTTGGCTAAGCTGTGAGAATCCACACACTCTCCAGGTTCTTTCATTCACCCCGGCTCTGGAGTCTGGCAGTGCCAGAGACGGCTATGGCTCGGTACCATTCCAGGCCGTTCTTTAGGTGGTAGCTGATGTTTGGCACAGGCTGTTCTCGGGGAGAGGCTACTTTATTTCCTTGTATCAGCAAGCGGGCGAGGCCAGTGGCCATGGTGAAACTGACACCCACGGACAAGGAGCGCTTTCCGCTCTCACCTCCTCAGGGTTTTCCGAGGCAGAACTTGTTTGCCTGCTTCTGGTTTCCACAGCACAAGGCAATAAGAGCCTCTGTCAGAGCAGCTGAGCGCTGGAGCAAAGCACACTCCGGGGCCTTTTGGGTGAGGCAGCCCACGTCTCCCGCTCGAGGGATCGGTTTTCCCCCAGGCCCAGGCGCAACCATAAGCTGCCCCATTTTGGGAACAAGAGGCCAAAGGATCCAGCCTGCAGGTGACGAGGGAGTGAGGAGAAGCAGACGCTGCATCCAACCATCCTTGAAAACCATTGTCAGAAAGGTGCTAAAGCTATCCCGCACGCCAGCTTTCTGACCCGTTACAAGGGGGCAGAGGGAGCCCCGGAGAATGGAAGCTCTGTCCCCACTGAAAGGAACCAGCTCATTGGCACAACAGGGAAAGGAAAGGTAAATCACCAGTGAGCTAGGGAGCAGAGCAGTGATGTGCTGTGGGGGAATTATGGTGGCTCCCTAGCAAAGTGACCGGGAAACTGCTTGGAGGTGCCCCCTCGCTTGCTAGGGCTGACTCAGCCCTGTGGAGAGGGCATGGGAGTCCCAGGAGAGCAAACGTTTTGCCTTTGGAGGGGACACAAGTGACTGAAAGGTAGATTGGCTCAGCTCGTTCTCACAGCAGGTTGCCTCTCCTGCCTCCCCGCAACCGGAGGCCTTTGCCCTGTTCCCTTGCTCCCCAGGGTGGAAGCTGGATGCTGCACCAGGACACTCCCAGCTCACTCGCAGAGCTCTCAGATCCCAGCACACGCAGCTCAGCCAGGACACACACTGATTTGTTCACCCTCCGGTGCCACCTCCTCCTGGGCTGGGCTTACAAGAAAGAGCTTTTGTTTAAAGGGAAAACAAACAAATATATCAAGTGGGGCTGTGGCAGGCAGAGAGAGGAATGTTTGTGAAAGCCCCTGGGTAGGGTTGGCAGCTGATCCCTTTGGAACCCACCAGCGCCGTTCTGTTCTCTCCGGTGTCTCAGCGCCTGCTGATACGCTTTCCTTTCCCCCTCCTGCCATGCTGGCTGATAAAGGAATGGCACGGGCAGTGCCTGATGCGAGCCATTTGGGCCCACCCATGAGAGCTTCAAACGTTCTCCTCTTGGGCCCACGTCCAACTCCGCGTCAAGGCCAACAGAACGACTCCCACACTCTTCAGTGGAATCTGGGTCGGGCCCCTTTGATTGTAGCACGGCGCGACCGACCGCCAGGATTCTGGCCGCTCACATTCACCCCACTCTCCTGGTTTCCATGGAAGGAATTGCTCAGCTCTTGTTTATTTAATTCTTTCTGGCATTTCTGTGGCTGCAGCTTCTCTCTAAGGTCAGTACATACAGTGCTGCCAAACCTGCAACCACCGCCCCCCACCCCCCTCGCCGGTCCCCACCCCACCTGGCAGAGGTCACTTTCTTTGCACAGCATGGGGTACCGCGAGACCCTCCAGGGGAAAAGCCCACACACAAGTTTGAGACGCCATCCTTGGCTGCCCACCCCATGATTCAAGATGGGGGCAACATCCGCAGTGTGCGGCTGTCGCAACACCGGTCCCTATAACGCTGTATCCCACTTTCAAACAGATAAATGCATCCAGAAAGAGAGGAACTCAATCTGTGTGAGACCCGATGGAGACCCCTGCTAACACTCCGCCCTCTGTCACTCCCAACGGGAATGCATCTCCCCAGCAGAACTTGGAGGCCGTGGACATTGTTGTTCTTGTTCTGTACTTTCTATTCGTCCTGGCGGTTGGATTGTGGGTAAGGAGATACTCTTAGAGCTTTTCTTATGTGTCCTGTTGTATTTAAAAGTACTGGCTGCACAAACAGCACAACTTTTTACTTAGGATCTCACCAGGCCTAACTTCACTGACATCAACTGGCCAGCTCAAAAGGCATGACATTTTGTGTTTTTACACCCATTCCCCCAGATCTGGGTTATAATCTCAGCCAGGCTGCTCAGGTTTAATGTTTTGGAAACGCTTGAGTGTTCTTCGATGGAAGGGTCCGTAGACATGCAGCCTAATATTAGATATCCAGCCTGGACAGATCCAATACACATTAGGTTGCTCCAAAGCTATCCCCGAGATCATATTTGCTTGACAATATGATTCTGATAGCGGATCCTACAAACTCAAATACTCTTAACTGCAGATGGGCCATAAATCAACTTTCTGGCATGGCTTCTGTCACAGGAAAAGGCCAACGTAACTGCCATGAGATGGGACAGGAATTGCTGCTCTCCCCGGAGATGAGTGCATAATTCATTTAGGGTGAGATAAGATAAGGAAGACCATAACAAGTGAGAGTCCAGAGTTCGAAGTCAAACCCTGGGAATCTCTCTCAGTGACATCTAACAAGTGATGTCCCTAATTCAGGACTCAACTCTGCTGGCATTCCTTGTGCATCAGTGACCTTGACAGTGGGTGCAGCTGACATTGTAGAAAACTTTGCACATAGTATAGAATCAAACATCTCCGTGCTGGCAGTTCTCTTCTTCCCTCAAGAACTATTTTTCATAGTATCCCTCATTTCAGATCTTTGCCGTACAGGATCCTGTAACCGCAGCAATTGAGGGTTCTGCAGCCATAACAAACTCACCCCCATCTAACGGGAGGATGGCACAGAGTGTCCTTCTGGGGAACCTGCTGTTTGCTCTGTCATGTTCTGAGCGGCAGCTGGAGCGGTCTAAAGCTTTTGTCCTGTTTTTCTGCTTTCCCAGTCCATGTGGAAGACAAAGAGAAGCACGGTGAAGGGTTATTTCCTGGCTGGAGGAAAGATGGTTTGGTGGCCTGTAAGTGTCTCCATTAAATTGCCTGTACCACTCCGTCATAGCAAGACTGAAAAGTTCCAAAGGGGGAGCCCTGTTAGTCTAGTTCAGCAAAACAAACAAGACGCCCTGTGGCACTTTTAAAGTCTAACAAATGTATTTATCTCCTGAGCTTTTGTGGGAGAAATCCCACTTCGTCAGACGCTTGAAAAACATTTTTCAAGCGTCTGACAAAGTGGGATTTCTCCCATGAAAGCTCAGGCAATAAATAAATTTTAGTCTTTAAAAGTGCCACAGGACTCCTTGTCTGTTTGGCAAGACTGAAAGGTGCTTTTGTCCCACTGGAATGTGCATCTCTGGTCAGAACTGGAGACCTCTCTCATGTTTTGCACATGCAAAAGATCAGAGCCTGTGACCTGCTTTTCCTTCATTTCTAAAGCCTGGGGGAGGGGACACCTTCCATCCAATAATATACCTGTCAAAGCCCTTGCCCCATGATAGTTCCTGTTTGCTGACTTGCAAGACACATCTATTTCCTCAAGCTCTGGGGTTGGCGCTTCAGTCTCCAGCAAGGATGGGGCATTTCCCATTGAGCTGGTCTGCTAGGTATAGGGGTTTGATTTGGGATGCGTTGATCACAAGTAAATCAAGCTATAAGCAGCTGACTGATCACCTGGCATTTCTGTTTGTTTCATCTCATGCCCCTTTGCTTGTTTTTGAGGCTCCCCGGTGGAGGGACCGTGAGGCGCGGCTAGGAAGCAGGCCGCTTCCATGCAACCTCACAGCTGACTGACAGAGCTGAAGGGGAGGAATGAGGTCTGTCACCAGGACCGGTGTCAGCGAGTGAATGGGGGGAAAAGAAGGCAGCAGAGGCTAGGAGGAGGGAGGGGATTTCAATTCCCACAGGATGTGAGGAAATAACAGTCTGGCATTTGGGAACCGGATCTCTGGAAGGTCTATATGGAGTGGATCCAATGGAGGTTGAGAGAGAGCTAAATACAGTGGGAGACACTGGCCCACTCCATTTATTTATATACGGCTCTCTTCTGAGAGCCCTCCGCTGGGGTCTGAGAATCTTCCGAGCCTCTGAGACTGATGCCTTATGCCGAACACAGAACTAGCTTCCTCCTTATCTCTGCAGGTGGGTGCATCCCTGTTTGCTAGTAATGTTGGGAGTGGACATTTCATAGGCCTGGCTGGATCAGGGGCAGCTTCAGGAATCGCTGCTACAGCCTATGAGTGGAATGTAAGTATTGTACTGCAGAAACGTCTCTCTGTAATGTTGGAAGATGGCTTGGTCCTTTCTAGCTTTTACCATATTGCACCAACATGGCCCCATTGGCAGCTATGTAAGAGGCAAAAACAGTTTCCACACGGAATATTAATGTTGTATTCTAATAAACGAGGAAAATGTATTATTTGAGTTGGGGCCCTCAGTCTCTCAAGCTGGAGGGAGGTTGCTAGTGGAGTTCCTCAGGGATCGGTCTTGGGACTGATCTTATTTAACCTTTTTCTTACTGACCTTGGCACAAAAAGTGGGAATGTGCTCATTAAGTTTGCAGGTGATACCAAGTTGGGAGGGATTGCCAATACAAACAAGGACCGGGATATCATACAGAACGATCTGGATGACTTTGTTAACTGGAGTATTAGGAGGTCAGACTAGATGAACATATTGGTCCCCTCTGACCTTTGAGTCTCTGAGTCTGCTTCATTCTGTTTGGCACTGCAGCTCATATGGGTGCACAAATGTTGGGCAACATTACGTCCTTGGTCAGCATTGTAACCAGCCTGTGGCTCTGTAGGTCTTCGTGATTGTCACTATGCTTCCTTCAGCCAGTCGCTCCTTGGAACTTCACGGGGCAGGAGAATTCAGATCTCCGAGCTCCAGGGCCCGTGACCCTACTAGAGGAGCCAGAGACTCTCTTTTAGCTGTTGGCGATAGAGAGCCCTCCAGGAAGCAGACAGAGGCATGCAGGAACATTACCTGGCTGATGACAGCATTTATCAGTATCGCTGATGTGTTTCCTTTGCCTCTAGGGAATGTTTTGTGTTTTGGTGCTGGCCTGGCTATTTCTTCCTATTTACATAGCCGCAGGGGTAAGTAAATGGGCCACACTGTATAGCAGTGATTTGCTTGTTTAATGTCCTTTTAGATGTATGGGGTTTTTTCAGTGCTGAACCTATTAGGAAGCCCTGAGCTCCAGGTAATGAAATGGGGATGAGAGAGGTGACTGGAGAACCCACTTGCGTCAAACCCACCAGAGCAATGCCATGTTCTGCTGCCAAGAGCAAGCGCTTCTTTCAAAGCTGCACCTCCTGAGAACTGAGACTTCGGTGACAGATGTTAGCATTCGGGGGAGATGGCACTTCCCTGACACTCGACATTCCAGAGACGCTAGGGGCGAGTCTGGCTTTAGCGAGGCAGTGGGACAGGGGGTGGCTTGGAACTGCTAGGTAGGGAAATGACACGGGGTTCACAAATCCCAGGCGAAGCAGGGAACAAGGAGGATGAGTCTCTAAAGGGTGTGAAGTCTCCCTTATCAAGCTATTGCCAGACCCTCGGGGCAAACATTGGTGACGGTTCATTGCACAAGAGCATGGAGCTGAGAGGGACAGACATTGCCCAGCAGATATCTCAAGACCCAGCAGTTGGGCAGGGTTTATCAACCACACAGGGTCTCTACCAATGCTTCTGTGTATTCTGCCTCCTCTGATACAATCTCCTTTTCTACAGGTTACAACCATGCCTGAATATTTACAGAAACGCTTCGGCGGCAAAAGAATACAGATATTCCTGGCAATTCTCTATTTGTTTATCTATATATTCACCAAAATATCAGTAAGTAAGAAGAATGAAAGAAGAGTGACTAGAATTCACGATGAAAGGTTGTATTAGTATTAATCTATGGGATTGAGAAATGCAACTGAGTCTTGTCCACCTTGCTAATATAAACAGAGTCCCGGGGCACTTTTAAAGACTAACATTTATTTATCGCATGAGCTTTCATCGGAGAAAATCTCACTGTGTCTGATGAAGTGAGATTTCTCCCACGAAAGCTCATGCGATAAATAAATCCGTTAGTCTTTAGAAGTGCCACAGGACTCTGTTTGTTTTTCTGCAATAAATTACCACGACTCCCCCTTTGGAACTTGTTCATACAGTGAGAGTGATATTAAAGGAAGTCTTGGAAGAGTGGCTAACAGGGACAGTTTTCAATGATTTCAAGAAGTTAGACCTCACGCCAAATCCAAGCTCTGTCATGAATGATTTGAACATTTGGTGCTGTAGGAAGGAGAGCTCAGTAACATATCCAAGCACATCAGTCAAGTCAAAGGGAAGGAGTCGTTTTCTCTGGAGTCTGTTGTTAGATTTTCTGCATTGCTCAGATAATTTGGTTTGTCCTCCCTCTGCAGAGCAGGATATATGAGCATACATGAGTGGGATGCACCATCCAGCAGAAGGAATGAGCTTGCTGGCTGGCTAGTTTAGTGATTTATTGTTCCTATTTGTTCTAATGCTTGAAATGAGTGATGTATTCACCCTACGCAGTGACTGGCCAGCTATTAATTAACTACCAAACACTGCTTGAATTGACAAAATAAGAAAAAAACTCCTAGCTGTGTTTTTCCTTTTACAGGCAGTGGTAGGAAAGGTAGACTGGTGAATGCCTCTTCCACACTTGAAACTGAAGATGCCCACAGTGCCAGATTAGGGGCAGGTGCCTAGTCCTTGGAAGGGTTTTGTTTTTTTTAATGGAAACAATCAATTATTTTATTCAAATCCCTGATGGCAGGTTTTCCAGGTCATTCCAATGTCCAGTTGTTGGGTAATGGGACAGGCCTATTTATTTCACTAAGGCTTTGCACATATACACGTTTTCATGGTCTGCAGGTTACATTTACACCTAGCTCTTTTGCAGTGTGACGACCTCAGGCAGCTGGGACACAAGCAGGTTGTTCAGTTAATAAAGAGGGAAGAGAAGGATATGAGGCTGGGTTAGGATTTATATGCTGATTGGAGCAGCTGCCCTGAAGATTGATAGAAAACTGGGAGCCATGAGAAGTGAATCAAACAGGCTGGTTCTTGAGAAACATGTTTGGTGGTCTTAGAACTCACTGTGCGACCACTGGGCAATCTGGCATTAGCTGGCACCATCGTAACCCTTCTAAATATCTTTCCCATTAGGTTGATATGTATGCTGGGGCCCTGTTCATTCAGCAAGCCTTACGGTGGGACCTCTATGTTGCTGTCTCAGGTCTGCTGGCAATCACTGCTCTTTACACTGTTGCAGGTACGTCTGTACGTTTCAAGTCAGAGAAAGGGTGCCAGGCAATGTCATACATCATTGTTACAGTGTTGAGAACAGCCGTACAATGTACCATCCCTCTCCACATGGGAAATACGCATTCAGCCATTTCTACAAGGTACTATTAAGATACTTCCTTCTTACTAGGCAAAGCACTGAACCTGTCCATCTGCCCTTCACCAAGATGACTGTTGCTAATGAAGAAAATAATTATAATAATATACCGTAGTAATAAAAATAATAATAGTGCACTTATCAAATAAATAACTCTCCAGGTGAGAGTGGGTGAGTGTCCTTTTACAAGGCTGATGGAAAGTGCCAGCTTAAAGCCAGGCCAGGTCTTGGCATAGCACTTTCTTGACTGAAAGAGGCACCACACTGAAGGTTTTTGCTCAGCACTTTTCTTCCTTTGGGCTTTATGTGGGTGTGAGTGAGAGCTGCACGTGGCACTCAGCAAGGTGACATGGGAAATATCTTCACAGCTTGGAGGGAAAGGGAAGTTTCTCTCCCTGCTGTGCTCACCACCAGCAATATGGGCCAGACAGCTACTTCCTATTGGTGTAATTGTTATGTTGTCTTTTTGAAGCAGCTTCTGTTTCAGTCAGGTCCTTCCTGTTTGTGATTTTCAGTGCATCTCCCATGGAGATTTCTGCTCCAGGGTTTGGATTTCTAGTGACAAAATACAGACTCACTGTGGTTCAAAACATACAGCATTTCAGCCAAGGTATCAGCCATGGGAGTTGGCCACACCACTGCACAAAGTGGTCAAACCAACCCACAAAACATCCCAGCATCAGGCCAAACATTGTGGTTATGCTACTGGCCAACTTACTTCTGCAAAGCAGGAGATATTCCATAGAGCAAAGCCACTTCCTGACAATTTGTTCCTCTGATTTTTTTCTTTAGGTGGGCTGGCAGCTGTGATTTACACAGACACTCTGCAAACTCTCATCATGCTGGCTGGGGCACTAACTCTGATGGGGTTCAGTGAGTACTTTTCTGGGTTTAATGTTTTATTCGGTGCATCTCATGTGAAATGTACCTTCGTGTTATAATGTTTTCTCCACATAGAACCTTGTGATAGTCCTTCAGAGAGTGAAAAGGGTAGGGGTGTTCCATGAAAGATAAGAAACCCCTCAAAACAAACTGGAAACATGCTTGTGCTCTGAGATTCAAACCAAAGCAAACATCTACCTCCTCTAGCCAAATAATTTATGGTATTAAACCAGATTTATCATTGTAGGTCTTAATCCAACTCCCACCGTAGGAGACCTTCCATTGACTTCAATGGACACTGAATCAGGATCACACAGGGCAAATTGCAGAGAGTGAAAATAATAGCATGAACCTGATCAATGTGGTAACTGCTTCCTATTCCCATTTTAGGCTTTGTTAAAATTGGTGGCCTTGAAAGTTTGCAGGCCAAGTACTTTAAAGCCATTGCTAGTAGCCACAAAGGGAACAGTAGCTGTGGCTTACCAAGAGAAGATGCCTTCCACATTTTCCGAGACCCTGTCACCTCTGATCTTCCCTGGCCAGGAGTTCTGATTGGAATGACCATCCCATCTCTGTGGTACTGGTGTACAGATCAGGTAGATCAATGTTTACTTCACCAGATTAACCCTTAGGTTGGGTTATGAGACATGCCATCTGTAGAACCATGCAGAATTTACATAAGCAAGCAGCTAAGGACAAGTTTCATTACAAACCCAACTCAGGACAAAACCTGGGCTGAATTGTGAGGGGACGAAGACTGATTTACTGTTTCTGGTGGAAATCATGTGAAATTAGATTATTTCAGTCCCACACCAGACAAAACTTGACTTTTGGAGATCATTTGAACTCAGAAATGTAATCTGAGGGGAATGCCAACACCGACTCTGAAGAGGGCATGTCTGAATCCTGTGTGAACCCATGCCCATCAGGCTGTGCAGGGCTAGAGTTGCCTTTTCTCCAATTGCAAACAGCAGTGCCAGGAAGAGAAGACTCATAGCAAAATCTGTATCAGATGTTTCTGGGGTATTTGTTTATCAAACTCTTTTTACAGAATGAGGGCCAGTTTAGGAGTTGTCCACACGTTTCTCCCTGTGCCCTGCCTTGTGAGACAGTAGTGCTGTTGACTTGACAAGCCACATCAAGGCATTTAAGACACATGGGGTACAACAAAGAACGAACTATAGAGAAAAACGACTGTGACTTCCATAGCTTAGAAGAGAACACAGTGGGATTTCTCTTGCAGAAAAGGAAAAAGCCTTAGGTAAAGCACTACAGGTGAGTTAGCTAATTTAGGGCATGATCGTACCAGGTTCTGAGTGATGACTGGTAGTTAAAAAGACTCAGCACCTTACAGGATCAGTTCCTTCATGGTGATGATCATCCGAGTTCCCTCTCAGGTAAATCAATGCAATCCAGAACAGTGTCTGGCCCTAGAGTCTGCTGCTTCCACACCAGCATGGCCAATTATAATATCTTGTATCTACTGACTTTCCCTGCAAGACACTGCATCAAACTCTCTTCCTCATTTACAGGTCATTGTTCAACGGTCCCTGGCAGCTAAAAACCTCTCTCATGCCAAAGGAGGTTCTTTGTTGGCCTCTTATCTGAAAGTTTTACCTCTCTTTATGATGGTGCTGCCAGGCATGATCAGCCGGGTTCTCTTCCCAGGTAAGAGTTGAAGGAGAGAAATATTCCTCGTGTCTGTCACTACAGATTGTGATCTCCATATGGTGCGTAGGGGACAGAACTGACAGAATAAACTAAAAGGTTGTAAGAGCTCAAGTGTCAGGACCGCGAACTTGCAGTTCAGGACTGAATGTCTTTTTCAGCCAACGCTCTGTCACTCTACTCTCACCTTGCTGCTCAGGGGCCACACCCCTTTATGCAAACAGAAGTCCCAGATCTCAGGTGCTTCTTCTATCACTGCAGTTTGAAGGGCTGCCCCAATGGTGTTCCCTCTGGGATTCATGCTTGTGGCACTGAGAAAAAAAAAAAGACAAAATCCTAAACCGTCTGCTCCCTGAATGTTCGAACCGTCTGAGGGCAGGCCTACACCACAGAGTTTTGGCGAGACAAGTCAGTGTTTGACGACAAAAAAGGGATGGTGTACTCTCTAATCATGCTCTGCTCGCCAACATAACTCCCCTGCTTTCTTGACAAAATTTAACCACCGCAACAAAAGGCGGGGACCATTTTGCGGCAAAGTTAGAGTAACAGAGCGTCAGTGTAGACACTGTGCCTTAACTGAGCTCCGGGAGCAATCCCACAACGCGCACCTTGGCTGCTCTGCGCCCCGGTTTGAACCCTGCAGGCCAGTTACACAGGAATGCATCCCTCCCCAGTAAAGGGCGGGGGACTGACACTTGGAGCAGAGTGAGGACATGCACTGCTGGGTTAATCACAGTGTTGCCTCTGTGTGTCAGCAAAACTGTAGTGTAGACAAGGCCAGCCAAGGAGGGCAGCTCTTCATTTATATCCAGACAATCAACTCCTATTTGCAGTCCCTTGTGGCCATGGTTTTCATCCTGGGCTGTTTCTGGAGTGAGCAGACATGTCTGTGTGTATTAGTACATGTTGGGAGGGGTCACAACATTACAGCATTCATTTTTAAAAGGATGGGGTTTAGGGAGGACACTCAGGAAGACAAGAAAAATCAGCTGTTGAGGACAAAGCTCTTGATTAACTTGATTTAAGTTGGAAGGATCTTTTACACAGAAGATAAGAAAAGGGGAAAGTTCGAATTACACTTGTGTATGTGTGCAGTGTGCTTCATTATCTGCTGGATGGGTTTTGCTCCATGTCTATTGTCTGGACATATTTCTTCCTTGCAACTACTGATTGCTTCCTCTCCCGTTTATTGTAGATCAGGTGGCTTGTGCAGACCCAGAAATCTGTCGAGAAATCTGTGGCAACCCATCTGGCTGTTCTGATATCGCTTATCCCAAACTGGTCATAGAACTGCTGCCCATAGGTAAGGACCAACCCTAATGTGGACATGGCCTACACCAACCAAAAGAACGATTGTAGAAAACGTACGGAGAAAAGAATAGACTACAGTTGTGATACTGGGTCTGATGGGATAGTGACAAATAAGGAATAACATGCTGCGGCAAATATGCCTCTGCAGGGGAGCAAGGCACCCAGCCCTCTAGAAGTCTACTGCTATCACCTGGACACGACCAGTTGGCCAAAGGATGGTGACATTGTATTGTCCAAGCGCACTGAGTTACACATAACCCTATGGGGAGTCCCGTCACTATACACATAGGAGTGAGCAGATGGTGCGGATCTCCTCCTTGCCCCTTAGCTCCCTCTCTGGCATGCACTGAAACGTCCCCTTCCCAGCTCCCAGAGGAGAGGAACGACTGTGCCGACACAGACAGAGCTGCGGCAGCCCAAGAGGAAAGAAGACTAACAAGTTCATATGGCCACTGAGGTCACCTGTTGAGGAAGGGACAGGTTCAGAAGGAAGCTGCAGCCATTAGTCGGAGAGGTCAGATTCACAAGGCCAAAGGGTGAAAATGGACCCATAGCACTTTCCACACATCTGTACGTTCATTGTCACCAGAGAAAACATGCCCCTCCCTTTGTTTTCAGGGCTCAGGGGACTCATGATGTCGGTGATGATTTCAGCACTTATGTCCTCCCTGACTTCCATCTTCAACAGCTCCAGCACCATATTCACCATGGACCTCTGGCGGCACTTCCGGCCCCGTTCTTCTGAGTGGGAACTCATGATTGTCGGCAGGTATGGAGCTCTAGGGGGTGGTGTGTGAAATGGGTTCATCTTCAGGAGAGGTTTCACACCACTCTCTGGAGCCCCGGTATAACTGAGAGCAACTCTGCCTTCAGAGCACAGACCTAGAGTGCAATGACAGAGCAGATTTGGCCCTTCCAGTCCATGGTATTTATTTTTTTGGTTGCCAGTGTTATATTTCCTTACCTGGCTGTTCATGAGAACCAACCTGGCTGCATAGACTGATGTGAATTACAGCCGCAGAACCAACCAGGATTTAGGAAGTGAAGGTGGCAGAAAGGGACACATGGGCAACAGCATGTAGATTTGGATGTTCGTGTAAGGCTGGACTCCAACAGAAGACAGGCACGGGGATACGATGAGATGAACAAGGGTTCGATGCTGGGGAATCCCTTGCCATTGGGCAGATCTGTGAGAGGGAGGCTCTCCTGGGAAGGGAGGGTGGCAGGCATCGCTTGTGCAGAGGAAAGCCAAAGACCAGCAATAACACTGTCTTCTCCTTGGGCAGGGTGTTTGTGCTGCTACTTGTGGGTGTTTCCATTCTGTGGATCCCGCTGGTGCAGGCCAGCCAAGGAGGGCAGCTCTTCATTTATATCCAGACAATCAGCTCCTACTTGCAGCCCCCTGTGGCCATGGTTTTCATCCTGGGCTGTTTCTGGAAGAGAACGAATGAGAAGGTAACACTTGGGCAAGGTCTGACACACCCTCCTCTGTGTGCTGGGCATTCAGCTTGTCCTGCTGTCTACACAGACAAACAGCCAGGCAGTTTGATCACCTGCACTGTATCACTGCTCTGCTTCTCCCTTGTGGGATCTCTGTGGAGTGACTGCACTCACGCTTGGGGCATCCTGTGGAGGCCATGTGCCCATGCAGCAAGGAATGAGTGACTCTGTTGGCTGCACTAGGAGAGAGGCTGAAGTTGCAAGGCGCCCTTCACAAACCTTGGAGCAGAGCTTTACAAGCTATGTCACCTGGACTTGGAGACCATGGGGATGGAGAGTCGGTTGGAGGTGGGGAGGGAAAGGTTGGCATTTGGTCAAGATGCCCACAACTTCCACTCTTCGGGGGAAATTGAAACCGGTTAGTGCAACCCCAAAGAAGGGTGGCGCTGTCTGGAGGACGAATCCCCTGGGTGCAGCAGCCTCTGACGGCACAAATGGGGAGCACTTGGCACCTCTCCTGTGCCGAAATGTGGTGAAACTAGCACTCACTTAATCCTCCTCCTCCCGCCCCCACCAGGTGGGAGTAACAACACCAGCTGGCCTAAACAGCAGTTCTCCGCTGGAAGGGCAGGTCACAGAACGTGGGATGCTATGTGTACAACAGAGAACAGCATAAGGAGAAAATGGAGGGGATCTCAGAAACTCCACAGACCAAAAGCCCAATAAACCTTCCCTCATCCCCACAGAATGTGCCAGTAAGCATGTCACAGCTGTGACGATGGCATACTTCGCTCTTGCTAGCCCTCAGCCTGAGCACCAGCCTGGGCTTCCTCACCAGGTTCCCTCAAGGAATATCTTCATTTCCTAGGGTGCATTCTGGGGCCTGCTGGCTGGAATACTGCTGGGCTTCATCCGGCTGGTGCTGGACTTCATCTACCTGCAGCCACAGTGCGGTGAGCCAGACCTCCGGCCAGCTGTGGTGAAATATGTGCACTACCTGTACTTCTCCATGATCCTCGGTATCATCACGACAGTCACTGTGGTGGTTGTGAGCCTGCTCACGGAACCTCCCTCGCAAGAAATGGTACGTCACCCCAGCAGGTTTCTTTCACTCTTCTTTGATGGCTGTCTGGTAAAGGCCCCATTACACGCCCATGGGGTGGACATTCTCATTGGGAACACCTGCAATGCCATACCAGATCATGCCACGGTGGTCTCTCTAGTCTGGCATCCTGCCTCTCTGTCATAGCAGATGACAGTACACGTCCCTCAAATCCAGAATCCCACCTCCTGCGTGTTGGTTAATGCCCAGATGCTCCAGGACAAGGGTCTCAAACACCAACGGGAGTATTTTAATCCATGACAGATTTGCCCCTTTGCTCATATTTATTATCAGAGGGGCTTTGGCTACTAGGTCACCTGATTAACCTTCTCAAAGAACTGCAATCGATCAGTAAGTTGCAGCTTTTCCTTAAGGAATCTCTTACCTAGTTATTGCCTGACTGGCCACAAAAGAGGCAACCAGCCTGCTTCCTGAGGAGTAGGATCCTGCCAATGTGCCTAACTCCACCATACTTGCAGAGACGATAAACCCATACCCAATGCGGGATCCATGTGAGGATGTAATATCCCAGATCCTACAAGATGAAAGACCACCCCAAAGATTATACGCTCTGCTCTGATATACCATCCACAAGTAAAAGCAGAGAACGGAGTTTGAGCAGTAATTATCATCAGGGAGGTAGCAGTGAAGTAGAACAGGCACATTTGTGATAAAGTTTAAACTGGATTTTAAAGCTGTTCTCTTTCTTGCTTCATTTGGCCTCCTCCATATCTATTTCTATAGCATGGGATTGGTGCTTTACCTCTTCCACAGGCGCTGACTAGGTGGGAGCACAGAATTTGGCCCCAAGTATGCCGAAAATATAAGAACCCTTCAAAACTATTGTACTGCTGAGGTGTCCCCGTTAAACAAAGATAGATCCAATTTTCTTTAACAATTTTCTTCATGCCACCAGATCAGTCACCTCACCTGGTTCACACGCTGGGATCCACCAGCCAAGAGGCACCCAGCAGTCAGTACTTCTCCTGATTCTGGAAGTGGCATACGCAAGTCTAAGGGTCTGCCTGTCCAGCTCGATATCAGCGTTGTTCCAGAAAATACTCCCACTGACAATACAGGTAAGTGCCCTCTTACTGTAGACTGCATGCACTACAATTGAAGCCAGCCCTTTGCATTTTGTAAAGCTTATAAAACAGGAAATGCTAAATGAATCTTGCTACTTCTTTCGGATTTGTGCACCTTCAAGGTGATGAAACATTTTTTATCTGCAAAGACCAAAGATCACGGCTGTGTTTCTTCTGCAGCTTTTTATGGTATCACACATGCTCACAATGCAGCAGGGAACCCATTGATCTGCACCGGGGAACACTGCTTTAGTATCTGCTGCAGGGAGGGTGGGTTGGAAAATAATTCCCAACATTTTCACAAAATTCCATTTCCGTTTTCACTGGTGTTTTCTCACCAGCTCTCGTGGCTGGAAAAACCCAGAACCCTAAGCTGAGTTCTTGGCAGGTCGCGAAGGAGAGTTTGCAAACTCTTATTAATGCGCATTGATGGGCCAGCATTAAGTGCACAGTTGTGTAGACCCTCATCCTAGGTGTCTCCAACTTCCAGAGATGATTACCAAGTTTTTCCAGCGCTTGCAATACTTTTTATGTAGCTTTGCAGCCATGGCTGGTGCATCTTCCTTTAACGGTGATGAAACTGGGCAAAGACTTAATGCACTAGACTGCTGGTTCCCAGCTGCTGGGACATTAGCCTTTTGTGATGGGCATTCTAATTCCCTCCTTTTATTCTGCCCTCCAGTGCAACACTGTTATTCGCTTACTGTTGGATTATGGTTGCATACCTTAATATTCAATAGGGTTTGGGGAACTTGCCTTCATGACAAGCCCTAGCCCTGCCCAAAGTGCATGAGAGCATTCAGAAACAACTGGAAGGTGATGAGCATGGTCAAGATCTTTAGACTTGGCTAACTGATATCATTCCTTAAACTTGGTCATGGCAGGATTTGAATTTAGATCGCTAGAGAAAAGTGACACTGAGGTGACAAACAGAAATTACTTTAATGGCTACCTGGAGCTTTGAAGAGTTCTAATGTGTTTTCTGTGTAGTTCTGTCAAAATGGTTTGCACAAAATTGTAACACTGGTGTGTTACTGGGGTTTGTTCCTGGGCAGAATTTTTGCCTCACTATTTACTATGATTGTAGGTGCGACAGGTATCCAAAAAGAGTCTAAACTGATGAGAATCTTCTTGTGGCTTTGTGGCATGGAGCGCAAACAAGCACATCCTCCTGAGAACACAGCTCCTTCTAGCTCTGAAAATGCCGTGGCTTCATTGGAGGAGAAGCCTTTGGTGAAACACATTCTGAACATCAACTTGCTACTGTGCATATGTGCTGGCATTTTTCTCTGGGGATACTTTGCATAGCAGCTTGCCAGAGGGTCAAGGGTCACTGTCAATCAATTTTAGGCCCCCAAATTAAGATTGGTGTAAAATAATAATATAATTAATGAAGGTTTGATGTGATTTGTTATCCATTATTACCTTTCGTAGGAAACAAACTTCAATATTTTAGTTACACTTAATGAAGGGCTCAGTCTGCAAGGTGCTGAAACCCTTATCTTCTGCCTCAGCACCAATGAGATCAGTCAGTCCCCAAACAACATGCTATCCATGTTTAAGGGGCTAAGAGAGGTTTGGAAGGCAGAAGGGATTTGTTTAGTTATATTTCACATCTTAAAGGTTTTGCAATTAAAACACTAGGGACTCAGAAGAACTGCCACAAACACATGTAAAGCACTTAATTTCTCTGGCTATGTTTACACTAGAAAAGTTAAGTCGACTTAAAGTCGACCGTATTAAGTCGAATTAACAAAGTTGACTTAACTTTTCTAGTGTAGACACAGCCCCTTGTCAACCTTATTAAGTCAACTTAACGCTTTAAGTTGACTTAATACAGTCAATTTAGGCGCTAATCCCCGTCCACACTGGCTTAAGTCAACCTAATAAAGTTGATTTAAGCGTTAAGTCGACCTAGAAGGAAGGGTTATAAAGTCGAGTTAAGGAAATGCTTATGTCGACTTAATAAAAGCCCAGTGTGGATGCGGCTTTGTTTAGGTCAACTTAAGCCTCTTTAAGTCAATCTAACTTGTAAGTGTAGATGCTCCCTCAGTGCCTTAACTCCCCACTCTGTAAAATGGGGGAATTATCCTTTCGCACTGCAAGTGGTAGTGTGAGGATCAAGATTTGTTTGCAAGATGCTTAGATGCTGCAGCGAGGGGGACAGTATTGGCATACAGAGATACATTTTGGTGTAATGCTTTCTTTTTTCTAATTGACATGTGTCTACATTTACAGTGGATAAATATGCAAGTGCATAGGCATATAACATACAGCTCATTGGATTCCCTTGGCATTTCTGTAATACTGTTGGCACTAAAATAAATAGTTTTATAAAAAATTGTTTGCATACATTTAAAAAGTTGATGCGTTTGTTGGGGGGGGGGGGCGGAGGGGGGGAGGTTACACCTTCTGCAGAGCTGTACATCCAAACACAGCGCTGAGGTTGTGTACATGGACTAGAAAATTAAACTGACTTCAAAATACAATATGACAGCATAATTTCACTATGCCTCAGAAAGTAAAAGTATATTAGGCTAATTAAATCCTTTCAGTTTTAATGCCATGTGTTGTTGGTACATAGACAGAGATTATTTTATGTATACAGTGCCCCTTTAGGTTTTTTTAAAAATGAGGTATTTATTACAGCCAGAGTATTTCATGAGCACTGTACAGTAATGCATTTCTTGTCCTTTTTCCAGTGTTAATAGAAACATGTTTATTTATTATGCTGAATGGAATCAGTAGCCAGCAGGAAAACGTATTCACTGATTGCATTCCTACTTTACCGCACAATAGCGAATCTAACCCAATGACATGTTCACTTGCTCCTGTCAAGAGGAGAGGTGATGGAACGAACATTCAGCTATGCACTTGCATTCGCTGGAACGAATACATGCAGCACTGCAAATAAAGGAGAGTTCAGAAGCACTGACATGAAATGCGTCCTGAGTGAGGGTATCTGAAGCAGGCTTTGGCCCTGGGCAGCACCTCCTCTCTCTGAGGAAGGTCCCAGCTTACTCCCACCAGCTGCTCAGGGCAGGCAGCCTGCACTTCTTGCTGGAGCAGGATTCAGGGCTGGAGGCTGCTACGACCAGGCTGAAATCTGACAAAGGAAGAGCAGAGCCAGGAAAACCCAACGTCTCCCTCGCTGTTCTCCTGCCCATGGCCACATGGCTGGCGGTCACCTTCCTGTCCCCATTCGCCACCGTCCCGCTTTGCACCCGAGTGACCTCCCCTACCCCTGACCCCGCTGCCCCCACCTCCCCTGCCCCTGATCCCGCTGCCCCCACCTCCCCTGCCCCTGGCCCCGCTGCCCCCACCTCCCCTGCCCCTGGCCCTGCTGCCCTCCTTTCGCCCGGCGCCCTCAGAGCTTGTGTCTTGCCAGGAGCCTGCTGGGCCCGGGGCTGCCTGGCTGAGCACCAGCCATTCCCGCCCTGGGCATGAGCGCAGTGTGCACCCATAGTCGGGAGCCGACTGTCCCCCATGGGGGAAGGGGTCCGTCCACCGCGCCTGGGGTCCTGGGTGCATGGCCCGTGCCCCTCCCCCAGCCCCGCCCCTCCCCCACCCAGGG
>ML685786.1:2232040-2280661 GCA_007922175.1 Pelusios castaneus | reverse complement strand
GGGAACAGCACATAGAGGAGGGGGAGGTCAATTCACTTGATGTAATGTGAGAAAAATCCATAGTCCCTGTTTAACCCCAAGACAACTGAGTCAAATTTGCATATAATTTGCATATATGTGCTGTTCCCCAGTGTTTTGAATCCTAACACCTATTTTGATTTGCTGTTACAGCCTGACCTGATGCTATGTCATACACTCCCCTGCATTTAATTTCCTCCCACTCTGTAACTTTCCTATCTTCAAAGCGTCTGACGAAGTGGGATTTTCTCCCACGAAAGCTCATGCGATAAATAAATCTGTTAGTCTTTAAAAGTGCCACAGGACTCTGTTGTCTTTCTACAATAGACTAACACGGCTCCCCCTTTGGAATTTGACTTAAAGGAAGAGAGTAATCTTCCTGCGTGCCCCTTGTGTTTGTATTTATCCTGTGTTGTTCCAAACAGCTGGAAAAAAAAACTCCAATCAACAAAAGCCCAACACACTTCAAAACTCAAACCTGAGAAGCAGCTGGCACTTCCTTCCATAAGCACACTGTGCTACTGGTTTGAGCGATTAATTTTTTCTGTACTTTTACAGGAAATGGTGATTGTTCAGTTACACACCAGAGGGAGCTGGATTTATCCTCAGTGAGAGCAGACTTAGCATGAACTCAGATAAAATATGAAAAGCAGCACTTACTGTAATGCATTCACAATGGTGTAACAGTTTTAAGACTTATGTTACTGGGCATCAGCCTGTTGTTAAGGATCCACCCTTGGCTGTAGATGCTACACAGTCTAACAAGTGTTTCATACAAGGCATAAGCAACCTACAGATAATGGACTGGCTAATGCAATAAAAAGTCATCGCTTGCCGAGAGCTCCTGCTTAGTACTAAATAGTGGAGCAAATGAGACACAGCCATCAATAAGCAACCCTGAAGGGGGAGGGGATACCTTTATCGTCAAAGGAGGCAACTGATTTTGTGACCAATTATAGCGGTTTCTGTTAAACCAAATGATTGGTGTACATTGAATACTTTGGCGAATGAGGATGCAGAAATTATTGGTGGTGTTATCCAAGTTACATCTAACTCCAACAGCCAAAGGCAAGGATTCTTCTCCATGAGCATTTGCAAAACTCCCAGAGATCTTTTCTAAAGCGTACCCGCCCCGATGGCTTTTTGAGTGCTACACAGTTAAAAACCACCACCACCAAGACAGGGTTGAGTATTCAACACACATAATTGTTAGGGCCAATTCTGGGCACTCTTTGCCACGTCTCAGCCAGTATGCCAAATAGTACAGGTTTAGGTGCACCACATTCTGAATAAGTCTATTGCTGAGCGGCTGACTACTTATGTTCATGGTATTAGTCACTAATCAATCTGATTAGTTTGCTCAAGTATCATGGTCAGTAAAATTGGGACTCGGCCAATTTCCGAAAATGTAGGAGCCTTGTTTCCTTTCCCTTTGTAACTGAGTCCTGCGTGGTAAGGAGAAGACTAGACTCTCCAGCCAATGCCTATTTTTAATGTTTCTTCGTGGGGGTTTTGGTTTTTTAAAGTCTGTTCATTCACCTAGTTAGTGATGGCCTGTGACAGTAGCGAGTCTGGCGCAGGATGGGGTGGAATGCTAGTCTTTTGAAGTTGTGCACTGCATTCCCATATAGAAGCTGATTCTTGTGTTTTTGAAATAAGGTTACCATGAAAGACTGTTTCAGAATATATTGAAATACCATCTAGGAGAACCAGTCTCAGGTCTTCTTCTCTTCTATCCCAGCTCCATTCTTCACATACTAGAGGTAGGTTAAGTAAATCTCCTTGGTAATACATTCTATAATTTTGGGCACCCCACTCAAAAGCTGTATCCTCAATTCCTGTGTCCTATCTGCCCCGGCATTCCCACTGACCCTGGCTCGGATCATGACTGTAGTGCAAAGCAGTCGCTAAAGGTCTAGTTCATTTACAGCTTTAAACTTTAAATTGGATCTGGTGGGATTAGTAACCATGCATTGTCTCTCAGCTTGTCCCCATTGTTCCACTCCATTCAAGAAATGTCAATTCATCATTCCGAGTGTAGAATCCAGCAGTGCCAGAGGGATTAGTGGCCACCACCCCATCTCAGCACTTGGACTTTCCAGGGCTCCCACCTCAGCATCTGTGATCCAGCTTGGAAGTTCATCGTTCACCAATAGCAGCTGATCAATTATTTTCATATTCAGGTAATTAAATGGAACCATTGTAACCACCCCACTTTTTTCCTTGCAGTCCTCCAGTGGCACATTATATCACATCCTCCAAGATCTAGCTTCTCTCCAGAAGCAAGGCTCCAGGTAAGCATTTCAGAAGAGCCCAAAGAAATCAACTCAAGTGGAAGTACAATTTGAATACAGGAATGACAATGAATTTGTTAGTGTTAAAATGAGCATTTAGTGTAATTATTTGAACTAGAGAAACAGCTCAGGATTTCCTCTTGTTGAATGCCTAGAGACCATGGTTTGGGGGTAAACTTTAATTTTAGTGTGACAATTCTTTTCCTCATTTAGGGCTATCATCTGTGTTTATCCTCCTTGTTCTTCAGCTGCCATATGCCTCTCTCTTTTGGAAGGCAGTATGGGTCTTAGCCCCCCCCATCAAAGCTCAGAAATTTGGCAAACTCTTCCACTGAAGTTTCTCAGATTTGCCTTGGATTTTAGTTCTTCAGCAGTTCTACTCCCCTCTGAGATTATGTCTAGTATTTAATTTGGCTGTAGAGTTTCTAAGTTCTGCTTTGAATCAGAACACATTTTAAGATGGAAGTGTAAGATGTCACAGAGATCACAAGATTCAGGACTTTCTGCAACCTCTATGACATTTTATGCTTTAGCTGAGGGACAGGGGGGAGAGGGTAGGGCGAGAGCTATCAGCCAATGGCTCCCTGCCCCTGTGGGCAGAGGGAAAGGAAGAGCCAGCAGTGGTTACCCTCAGCCAGGTCCTTAGAGCTCCCAGCTGCTGCAGGCAGCCCCTGCAGCTGCCTGCCACTGGGGACTCTGAGCTGTGGGTTCCAAGAACCCAGACCTCTGTTGCCAGCGTCCTGGTTTATAGAAGCCCTGCCCATCTCCTCACAGATGAGTTTCCTCCTAAATAGCCCACTGCACACAGACTAAATCTGCTCAATTGGCTGATTGAGACCACCTGGCTTAATTCAGTTCCTGCAGGGCAAGCATGGGGAGCCCAAACAACATAGCCAAGATGCAGAAAAGGAGACCGTACAAACATGCTGAAAATAAGGTCTCAGGCCTTTGCTTTCTTTCTGTAGTTGGCTGCTGGTGTAGTTAACCTCATCAGCTGCAGGAAATTGTATCAACATTTATTGGTGTTCCTAGATAATACAAAATTCTCCTTCACGCTGAGAATCTTAAACTGCAGTGGAATTAGACCATAATGAAGATAAATGGATCACTAATATAATCCAAAAAGCAGTTGTTAAAAACAGTGAGGGGCCCTATGACGCAAGTAACCAGACACTGAAGTTTATGAAATACAGTGTGTCTGGTCAGAGACCTTTTATCTGTAAAGAGGAAGAAGGGCATTCGGACTATCCCTAACTTTCTTCACGCAGCGCTTTGCTACAGGAAATTAAGATTTTAGTGGTGTCACATAACATCCCAACCAGGCTTTTCCTACAGTGGTATGTCACAAGGGTGACGCTGCCTGTGACATACCTAGAAGATGTGACACAATCGCAGTCTACAGAAGAGGTGGTCACAGAGTGTCTCACGCTCCTCCTCAAACTGGGAACATACCTTTCCAAGACTTTTAAGGTAAAACTTGCATTATTAAAATAGCTCATTAGTAGCTCAATGAGATAATTCTGGTAAAAACAGTACATTTAGACTGAGTTTACAAATGCGAATGAGTGCTGGTCTATTCCCACCTTGCCGTGCACCAGACTTCTCCTTGGACTCCAGAACAGTGTAGTGAGGGGGATGCAGAAACAGGTGGCTCTAGCTTTCAAGTGACACCAGTCAGTTTGGTACAGGCTGTGGGCCCACCTTTGTGGTCCATCAATGACCACCTTCACTCGTGCTGGAAATCATACACATTTCACTCTTGATCCTAACTGGCTAAGTTACCTGCTGCATTCTGTCACCCAACACGCCCGGCTCCATTGTTCTAACAGAGCAGCTATAACTCTCGTAAACAGGGGAGATAGATTTGCTTCTTTTGGTACATTCCCTTACTGAGGGCCAGGGATGTAATTCTTTAATTTGCAGTACAGTTCTACCTGCACTGATGGACCCTCATTTTCTCTCATACACAGGTGAGCAGTAAGGGACTGGGGGACAATCTGCACACCCTCGTGCCTGAACTTCTCATCCCAGCAGAAACAATTAGCTACTTGTGCAAGGCAAAGCAGTTTATGAGTCCAGAAGAGTTTCTGAAAATGTACAGCAACCCTCTACAGCCTGCCATGGCTTCAGGTCTGCTTTTTGCAAGAGGCATTCACAGTTTTACAAGGCAATTGGGGCTGGAGCAGGGTTCTGTATTCTCTTTGGAAACAAACTTCTTGTTCACATCATGGTGACTTTATGGGGAAGTAGAGGGATGCTCTCAGTGAGTGGGACCTGGAGAACGACTGAGTGACTACCTCTTAACAAGCAGTTCCTTCCCTGTTAAACAAGGAGTCTGCAACACTCTTAAAGACTAACAAATTTATTTATCGCATGAGCTTTCGTGGGAGAAAAATCCCACTTTGTCAGCTGCTTGAAGATGGGGAACTTGAAATTATTTTGCTCCCATTCTGTAAGTTCCCCATCTTCAAGCAGCTGACAAAGTGGGGTTCTCCCAGGAAAGCTCATGCGATAAATAAATGTTAGTATTTAAAAGTGCCGCAGGACCCCTTATTTGTTTGGCTGAACTAGACTGACACGGCTCCCCCTGGAATCCTAAGCAAATGGGGTAGGCAAGTCACTATTGCATTGTAAAGCTATTCCAGTGATCACCTACTCTGCAAATACCAACTTTCAAAAGCAGAGTAATGAGCTTTTCCTCCAGCTACAGCATGGGATTGGTGCAAGAGGCACATGATTAGTGCTACTGGTTAGTGAACACCCTGCCCCCAGTTTCAGGGGCTCAATAGGGACAGGCATTTCATGCTGCTAATGGGACCCTTCACACCTGTGCGTATGACGAGGGGAAAAGAAGGAGGGCAACACCGTCTTAGAGGATAAACCAGAAATAAAGGTGCTTTCACAAGAACTGTTGCCTATTTTGTCAGTCAGTCTACAGTGACACAGGCCGCCCCGCCCCCAATCTGGGCAGGAGAGGGTGCTAGAAGGCAGGCAAGGCCTGGAAGCTGTTTTGCTGAAAGGAGGCTCCAGGCCTTTTCTACTTTGTCAGGGGAGCGGTCAGCAAAGTAGATGGGTGAAGCCATACTCCTGACCCTATATTAGAACAAGCTTGTTTTCAATCTGGCAGAAAAAGCCATTCTGAAATGCACAACTTCTGTCCCCCTACAGTACCTACTAGAGAAGTGGTTCTCAACCAGGGGTACATCTGCTCAGCTAGATAGTTCACCTCGTTTTACAAAAGCACTCATGCAGTCCCTACCAACTAAAATTTCATACAAACTCCGATTTGTTTTATACTGCAGTATACACTATGTGCTGAAGTGTATATACATGCCAATCATTCACTTTATAAATTATATGGTAAAAAATGAGAAAGCAAGCCATTTGGCAGCAGTGTCATGACACCTGTATTTTTGTGCCTGATTTTGTAAGCAAGAAGTTTTTAAGTGAGGCAAAACTTAGGGTGTGCAAGGCAAATCAGACTCCTGAAAGGTTGAGAGCAACTGTACTAGATGGTTGCAGGACTGAAGTAACCTGCTAAGGCCTATAAGAGGCAGCCATGTTCCTTAACACCTAGTCTGATAATTTGACTTATATGGGCTGGCTGGAGAGTTGCAGCATGTAGCCATTAAAATAAATCACTTTCAGCTGCTTGTTTGAATATTGGCTGAATTCCCTTTCAGTAATTAAGGTTTTCATCTTTTCTTCCTCACAGAAACTGTGTGGCCTACCCCTCATCACTTGTACCCATGATACCCCAGCGCAGACTAAAGTGCTTCCTTCTAAGTATTGTTATGTTTTCATCATTTACAAAAACGAAACTCAAAGGGACTTTGAAGGGTAGGTGTAGCCATATGTGAATGCTGGACACGTATCTTTTACAGATGATGCACGTTTAATCTAACCTTCTTCCTGAATACCAATGAAAGGATGAAGGAGGGGCTTCTATGCAATAGGAGAGGGGGAGGAGGGGCTTCACTGCAAGTCATGTGTTATCTGCCAAAGTATAAAATGTGAATAAATACTTTCAAGGACGGTGCTGAACTAATGAACATGGCAATCACTGAGTACGAGTTATACTAAAATTCGGAGACAGGGTCAAATAGACATGGATAGCACAGGGGCTTATAGGAGTAAAGAATTACAAATGATGACTATCATATACGTACGTCTCTTACATATTCCATGAAAGATGCACCAGTTGAGGTCTCAGCCATACTTTGAGGTTGAGTAATTCACAAGCACCAGATCTCAGACACAGTCAAGCTTTAGAGCAACCGTTCAAGCTCAGAACTGAGGCCCTACTCTTTTTTCAATGGATCATAAAGATGCAAGGATAAGTTAGTTATATTTGGAATCTGGAATAAACAAGCCTTTAAATGACAAAAGACATAACCCTTTAATTTTATAAATGTTCACCCAACTGATGAATCCAAACAGAAGTTTAAAATTCTTTCAAAATACAGCCAATTTAAATGAAAGCAAAACAACATTTCCTCAGTTTCATCTTGAAACAGCTATGAACGTCACATAAAAAGCAGGTATGGTTAATACAAATAACTATGACATACGGATAATGGTCAGTACTTAAAGTAGCAATAAAATGGGGAAAGATACAGTAAGTGTCTTTCTACGATACGAGTCCTTCAAGGCACTAGAATACATCCACAGTTTTGACAGATGACTGATAACCAGCAGTCACCACCAGCACTCTGGCATTTTTTGGTTCATACTTTAACAAAAACACAAGTCTGCAGCAAGTCAGTGAGGGAATGTCTCTTGCAAGACATCTTTTTAATATCATGTCTAAGAACTAGGACGAAAAGTAACAGTGATATTAAGTCAGTAATTTCCATAATACATGCACTTTAAATAGCAACTGATGCACAGTTTCTCATTCTTTTTGGGATTTCTGCTAATGCCATCTGCATTAGCAGCAATTAAGCTTCCTATGTAAATTTCCACAGTAATCAACTCTTTCCATCCAGCATTTTGGAAACCACTGTCAAGACACAGATCATTAAACTTCTTCGGTATGGTTAATATTGCCTTACAGGTAAGTAGAGACTTCATTCACTTCTGCCACATCTTCAAAAAAAGCTTTTCACTGTTCCGTCTTGATTTGTTAGTTTTCCATGAGGACAGAAAGGTTTCAAAATAGTTTTGGAGCATTTGGTTTCTTTTACAGAGCAGTGCTTTCTGTCTCAGTGTCAACATCAAGCAGGAGATGGTTGTGCAATTCCTTACTTGCTGACTCTGTAGGAAGCTCTGAAGAGAGGCTTCTAAGTGGTTCTTGAACATTGGAATTGGAGTCTGCACCAAAAAAAAGCAGAAGACGTCCAATTTAGCAGTGTCTGGACAGTCATTAGCTGTCAGGTACATTCCCTTATAAATAGAGGGAAAGGAATAGCCAGGTAGGACAAGACTAACAGAGACTTTGCAAGTTCAGGGCCTGAATATGTACATAGACAAAGCCACTGCGGAACAAGTGGATGAAATTTGGGTAGTTCCTCCAACTCCCAGCCACCACCTGCCTGACAGAAACAAGGCCCCTTTTGTGGAGACGGAAGAAGCACTGATAATTTCAATGTCAAATTACAATGCCTTGTAAGGTTTCCAACTTCTTCTATAGACACCTACTCTAGAGGAAACAAGAAGAGAGCTCAGCAAGAGGGATGAATTTTGCATCTATTAGTTAAATACCTTCCCCATTACTTGTCAATTAACAGAAACATGGGATATCCAGGGGAAGTATCTGTTACAGGCAGAAGGGATTAAACCAGGAGTGGACAAAATTGGCTCATAGCTAGGCACCAGCAATTTTACTTTTAGTCGCCAGAGGGTGCTCCTTCCATTACATTTCTGCAGTGGAGCTAGGCAATAGGCCACTAAAACTGGTCACCATGACAACCAGAAACAGATTTGTTGAGGCCTGGATTAAATTATTTAAAATCAACACAAATGGTCCCAAGAAACGATTGGGGGGGGGGGTCAGCTTCTTCACCCTGGCATGACAGGGAACATTTTTTAGTTAGTCTGATCACTGACAGGGGAGAGTTTTGTCCTGGCCCTTTCTGGTAGGTGTCTAGAAAGTGACACAGAAGGGACCTCAACCTTGTAGTTCTGGGTGACAATTAGGAACAGGGCAGAAAGCCAGGAAGAATAATTATTTTGAATGAAAGCAGTCACTGTTTGTGAAAGTAACCAAGTGTTTATAATATGCCATGTACACTTCAGAAGAGAAGCGTCACTTACACTCCAGCCTCTCAAGATACAGAGAAGTTATTTATTCCTCTGGCTCAAGCCAGCATGGAGAGGCAATTTAAACCCCCCTTACAGAGCACAAAGATATCCAAAGCTAAGGCTCAAATAGAAACAGGTTAGTATTATTCATTTTACAGATGTATAAATGGAAGATCTGTACTTGGAGACTCACTGAATTGTCAGTGGCAGAATTAGAAATTAGGATAAGAAACCTGCTCATTCTCCACTTTAGCAGCAAATCAAACCTGTGTAAGGGTGAGGGTATAAGGAAAAAAGAGTCTGGAAAAATCTGGGTTATTGCCATTCAGTGATGTTCCTGTCTTAATAGGTTGCACTCTTAAGACGCTGAGTCAATATCTTACCAAAGGTCCTATGCGGATAGCTTTGGGCATGAGGCTTAATCAGATCTTTACCACATGAAGTCAGAAAAGATCCCATGGCCCTTTTTGTAATAAGGTTGCATCAGCTGCAATCCTACTTAAATTCACTGTGTAGATTCAACAAGTTCTTTATTTCCTCTTCTAATTTTTGTATTACAGTATTGTATGAAAAAATATGCACACATTCCATCCATATCAGTAATAAATTAAATTATACCTTTTTAGTCCTTAATTCCAAATATCTTAAACTGCTGAGAGTAAGGATAAAGGTATAATGAAAATCTGTCAGACTGTTTACCATATTTGTTCTAAGAGAGTTAGATATTTTGGTGAAACGACACTTTAAAAAAATTAGTTCTCTTCTTGTTTCCAGGGTAGAGCAAATCTATTTTTTGTTCAATATTGAAGTAAACATATTACAATGTAAGTATTCTTTTTTAAAGGAATTTGAAGACAGGGTAACTCATTCACATTCTTATATTGCCATTCCCACAAGCACTGCATCCTAGACCCAAATGCCAGTCAAAGTCAAAGACAAAGAGACATGCGGGTGAGGTAATATCTTTTATTGGACCAACTTCTGTAGGTGAAAGAGACGCTTTCAAACTACATAGAGATCTTCAGTTACCTTTACCGGACCTAAAGATCTCCACATCGCTTGAGAGCTTGTCTCTGTCATCAACAGAAGTTGGGTCAATAAAAGATATTTCATCACCCGCCTTGTCTTACATTCTGGGATCAACAAGTCTAAAAGACTGCAAGGTGCAATTAAATACTTACAAATCCATCTCGCTGTTCATTCTTAATGCAAAGAGTTTACCTTTTAGGATTCAGATAGCAGGGTTGTGCAAATTATTTAAAAAAATGGGAGACACTGGAAACACACTTACCACCTGACACTTTCTACAAATTTTGTACTATTGAATTTGCACTAAGTTTAATATTCCAAGGCCTTTTTCACAGAATCACATCAGATTTTGTCTCAACTTCAAGGGAACAGCATGGGACAGGAGAGTATCCCTTCACAAATTCATTGTGAAGGATGGGCTAGAAAGGGAGAGTGACTGGTAATAAGGATGACGGGTAAGGTTGTTTGCTACAACACAATAAAACAATAGTAAAAAGACACAGCTTCTTCAAATACACAGAGTAAAGAAAAACACCATTTATGTTAGGATTCCCATTAAATAATGCAAAATATGACATGAGAAATTAGTAACGCAAAACACGAACTACATTCTAATCTTGAATGCATTTAGTATTTGTTAAATCAAGGGCAAGCATAAAATAGAAGAGCCATTCTTTTTCCATGCTATATTAATTAGAATGCAAGCAAGCAGCGTTATTGTGACAGGTTAGTCGTGGGCATTAGTTCACACTCAGTCATGAATTAGCAATGTCTTGGCCAATCAAATGCCTTGTCCTTACCATTAAACTTACCAATTTCAGTTCATACTGAATAATGCAGGTCAAACATCTAGATTGTTTAATAAAATGTTCAATTAGAATATTCTTTTCCAGAGCCAATTACTTTCCAACCATAAAAAGGATTTGAACAGTTCATCAGATCTAAAGCATGACTAAGGAGTTTGTTGTACCAAACACCCTGTAAGCTTCACAGGGGTTACAATTCAAAATGTTAGACGTTTACTGCTAGTTTTAATTCGTGGCTGCATAGTTTCAGCCTGTGAGAAAGATTTTTTTCTAGTATACTATTTATTGTTAAGCACAAAATTAATCCACATTATGGATCAGTTAAAAATCTAACTAAGGAGCCAATTTATGAAAGGTACAGCAGCCAAGTGGTTTTTAAAGTAAGTGCTAGTAAAGTGCACCTGGAATAAGAGTAACTGCATTGTAAATTTTTAGTATGATGTCTGCTGTTAAGGATGAAATTTTATCTTCAATCAATCTGGCTGATTGTTTCTTTAGTCTTCAAAACAGTGGATAAACCTATCTTAGTGGAGCCTAAAATTTGAGCACTGAGTTTCTGCCTTTTCTTCAAACTTTCTATCTTCCAAGAGATTTCTTGGACATTTTCTGAATCTATTTGTTGGATGTAATATAGAATCCAGTAATGGAAATGATCTAGACTGACTGGTGTGCTGAGGCTTGCTCACGGTCTGAAACCTTTTCCAGTCTGACATAGGACAAACACCATCGTTTGAGATACAGCTGGCAGAGTAGTCAGTCCCAAGATACATTAAGAAAAATATATGGATGACACCAAACTAACAGTTTAGTTCTGCTTTAAGTGGCTTTTCACTCAATTGAAATGGAATTGAGTATTGCATAGTTACTGATACACAGCTGCACTTCTCAGCTAAAGAGACTGTTGTATTCTGTTGTGACTGCCATATTTAAATAATCATTTAGTGTTAAGAGATTAATCCATTCCTGTATTCTGAATGGCTATTAGCCAAAAGGCAAGGATTTCTAAACAGCCCTACCGAGAATGTGAACCCTTTATCTGTCTAGTAGAACTCTGTGTTTTAGCCATTTGCCAGCAGCAAAGCCACTGCCGCAGAGGAAGCAGAAAGCTATGTACCGGTATATGGAAAAATACACCCAGACCAAACAAAATGAGGCAGTCGAACTGATGAAACAAACATCTGGGGGAAACAGGCTCAGACCTTCCTCTCCCGCATAGCATTTGTCCCCAGAACAGCTCACTTTCAGGCATGCTGCAAGAATCCATCCCCTCAGCACTACTCTCCACTCAGTCTGGGAACACTATTTTGCAGCTATTTTCTGGGCAGACAAATGTGGCTGACACGTAAATGGGGAGTGACAGTGTGATGGAACAGGACAAAAGATTAAAGCCCTTTTAAAAGTGGCTCACTTTTCAGCAGCTTGCAGCCAGTTTATCAGTTGTTTCCTCTTTTTCATTTAGAAACTGCAATTTCTATTAAGCCTCTCAGAGTAATAGTAGTCTAAGTTCATTTCCTATCATTCTTGTAATAGCCATGTCCTGGTGTAATTAACTCAAGTATGTGGCCTCAGTTTATTCAGCCCACTACAAGTTGCTGCCTCAAACAGACAGCACCTCTAAGCCATTACACTATCGACCGTGAAGTTCTAAACAACTTATTCCAGGGCTCGACAAAACCCAGGTACCAGGTCACCAGGGTTTGTATCCTGCTTCTAGCTCCACTGTGGAAATGCAATGGAGGAGTGTCCTCTGGCGACCAAAAATAAAACTGCTAGCGCCTAGCTGGGAGCCAAATTTGTTGAGGCCTGACTTATTCTTTGGAAAGCCTGTAGATGAATAGAAGCCTAAAGCACCATTAAGGAAACTAGAGGGTTTATACAATGCAAATACAAACATGCCAGAATGCAGAGGGATGCAGCCAAGAGCTTTTCTGCATTTGTGGTTTAGTTCATACACAGTGTGCACTTTATATGAGTAAGTTCAAAGCAGTTAAAATCCAAATCAAAATCCTAGTGTAAAAGCTGCATCAGAAATAAAATAGGAATGTCCAAGTTTGTCTGTGTAACCAAAGAGGTCAACAGACATTTAAAATGGGTTACTACTTCACATCAGATACCAGAAGCGGCAGCTCTGGTAACGGCTGTGTTACATTTTTAAGCATTATTCTTTGCGTGTCTTTGTAAGATACACTTTTTAAAGGAGGATTCTTTAAAAAAAAAAAAAGAATGCAAGTGAATATTGATGAAACATGGGACCTAATGTCTGTTACAGACTGAATGGCATGTGTAATAATGAGATACTGGGCAAATTTGACAAAAAGCACACATCTTAAAGCGCATGAACAAAAGAAAGCTACAGATAAAAATAGCTGTGCAGGAGCTTTTGCAGCTATATTGCGGGGTTTTGATCAGTACAAACCTTAGTCGCAGTGACCTTCCACACCTGTGAAGGCACCATGGGGTACAGCTGTTAGGTAACAATATAGTTTGCATTCCAAACAAAATTAGTCTTTACAAGCTGCAGGGCCACTGGGAAGGGTTTAACCATTAATAAATAAGTAGAATGAAAAGCATTAGTAAAATTTCATTGCCTACCCCTTCTAAAAACGTCAAACTTAGCAGGAAGACATTTCAAAGCTGCTGGTTTTTGTGACCGATGGTTATATTTGTTCAGGATTTACATTCATCGGTTACCACCTATCTTTTATAAAATGCAGATTCCTTATGCTCCTGTGGGACCCTACAAATACCACTGTGTCCCAGGAGGGTAGGTCTGCACAGAAATCAGAGGTGTGTTCACAGCTGTCTAGACAGATCCAAGCCAAGTTTGATCTAGCTAGCCTGATCAATAGCAGGAAAGTCACGGCAGCACAGACCAGCCGCCTGAATATATATCCGAGTTCCCCAAATGTGCTTGTGCGGCCTGTGCTGCGCACCTTCACTGCATCTCTGAGCTCAGTGTAGACATGTTCTGCGGAGCACGGCAGCTTGTGTCAGAACAGAGATGCAAATCTATGCTAGGCCATGGTGTTTAGAAGCAATTAGTGATTTTGGGGGCCCAACCTGGAACGTTGTAAAGGGGGCATGATTTTCACCTTCTGAAAAGTCAGATCCATTCACTTTGTGTCAGGGCACCCACAGTCATTAGCTACCTCGGAAATCTTGGCCTAGAGTATGTACTTAATGTGTTCTCGTTGGCTTTGCTTCCTCACACCTCGCATTCCATTATACGCACGTCAAACATTTTAATAGGAGAAAACCTGCCAATTATTAACTGAACTTGTATTTCCTGTGTCATCTAAGAAGGCACGTCAGTGGTTTTCAACCTAATATTTACCGAGATTCCCTCCCTTGCGCCCTGCCCCGCATCAAAGATATCAAGGTGCTAGAGCAAAGAAGAATTCACTTACCAGTGATTATTTTGGAAGCAGTCTGCGGGGGATTTGTAAGAACACCGTCTCCAGATGAGTGAGAAACAGGGGGATGAGGTGGAGGGGGAACATTAGGTCGGTTCCGGGGCTTTGGTACTGGCCTGGGCCTTGGTAATGTACCAGTCTGAGAAGGAGACGGTGAAGTTTCCTGGGCAGGCGACACCGTCGGAGATAGTGGGCCGCTAGCGCTGTGTTTTCCTAGAGGGGGCGTATCGGGTGGTGTTGGAGTCTGAGGAGGAGTATGTTCAGGTCCATGTTCCCCAGTAGCTACAGCAGCTGGGGAAGACACTTGGCTATTTAGTTTCGGCTGTAGTGGAGGAGTAGCTTGGGTGGGGGGCTGGGGAGGTGGATGGCTAGGAGCTTGTATTGGGGAAATGCTGCTGGAGTATCTCCGAGGAGCAGAAACCTGGGAAGAGGCGGAAGTCTGGACTGTTCCTTGGTTTGTATGTTGACCAGGAGGAGAAGGACTTCTAGTGGTTGGTTTTGGAGAGACAGAAGGTGGTTGAGCTGCAGCAGAGCCTTGATTTCCTGGCTGCCCAGGTGGAGGTTTGGGAGGTGCTGGTGCAGGCTTTTTAACAGCTTCAAGAGACATTGGGAAGAACATATTAGTTACTCTGTAACAGTGGAAATAAAACCCTGAAATACAGAACTGATTTTAAATGCTCAGACTCTTCACAAGTGACACCATGGTTGGAGTTTCATTTTGATGACAAGAAAGGAACACACCACTCATTAATCAGCAGACTCCTGCGTGCGTGATGCCGTTACCAAGACACTACATCTCACAGATTGCTAGCAAGAGAAATCTAATGGGTTGTGATAAAATATTGTTGAACTGTTTCAGTGGTGAAATTGGCCATCCAAATAAACTAGGAGGGCAACAGTAGACCAACGACCCAAGAAAACAGCTCCTTGGCCAAGCGCCCGGCTTTGAGGGGACAATTGTAACCCCCACAATTATTTAAGAAATGAGTTTAAGCTTTTAAAAACTGCCAGCCAGAGCCCCACATACCTCGTCTCACTGCGTGGGGACTGGGACCAGCGGCGTTCTGGGGCTGACTGACGGAAAGCTGGGTAGAGCTGCTGGCTGACGGCGGCTGGCTCTGCACAGCGCTCAAGTGCCCACCATTTCGTGTGGGTGGCGGAGTAGTAGAAACTGCCGTCTCTCTGGGCTTTGCAGTACTGAAAATGTAAAACGCCAGAATCAGAAGATGCTTTCGAAATACCCTCTCCCAGATGTACTGCCCCAAATTCCTACGCTTACACTAGAAAGAGGTAAAGCCCAGCTACGTGGGAAAGAGTCCTGCGAAACATACTGCTGTACAAACGGTCTGTGAGTTGTAACGAGACAGCAGGTCTCGAGAACCGCCATGGTCGGCTGTCCGTGCTAAGAACACGGCAGCGGCAGTTCGGTAGCACGTGTGTGGACACTCCCTGCACAGATGGGAGGGATGCTCTGGTCTGCGTACCTCGGGGGTTGGCAGCCTTTAGTAGGCCTCTCCCCCAGCACTGGCCGCAGTGTGTGTGGGGGGGTCTGCAGTGGTAGTGTTGGTGGGGGCTTCTCCGGGTCTGTGGTGCTGGGGGGCTCCAAGCGGCCCTGTGTGCTGCAGGCTGGGGCCACATGGGAGAAGGGAGGGTGGGGCACTGGGAGCCAGGAATGGCACGGCTCCAGCCAGCGTGCCGCTCAAACAGGATGTGTGCGCATCTTTGGCACCCGTACCACCTCACCCCGAGAGAGGGTAGCTGGCTCAACATCCACCTACCGTTATCTACATGGGGACTTGGGCCGGATTACAAATGCTGCTCACAGGTGTGCATTTTTCAACCCCCTCATTTTCTAGGGCAGACCAAGTCAATCTTAAATGGGCCGTGCTGACTATTTTTGATATATTCTCCCCAAAACAATGAGCTGGAGTACAAATAAATTGGTTCCCCAGCCATGCAAGGTTTACATTAAGTCCCGGTCTAACACCAACACTATTCTCTCTCTGATGAAGAATCGCCGCCACATTTAAGGCTTGTTAATCAGACTCCCAACTTGCAAGTTCATGGAGAACGCTTGGATTACCCTGAAAAATTCTAACCACAATTTAAGTTGCCACGTTTGTGTCCTTCCCTCACTGGCATCCCAGGGCATCAGAAACAGCAGCTGGTCTGGCTGGGAAATAAAAGTGGGAGGACTCTGTTAAGCCCCGCTCACACGGCAGAAGGTCATGTGAGTAATCCGAATGAGACGGCTCGTGTTAGTTTGTGCAGATATTCACTTCTGAGTGCCCCTGGCTGCAGTATAATTATGGGCTCTGCTAACTGGCTTGGACACAGCTCCTCGAGTGGGGGAATGTCTTGAGACAGGACAGCAGCTGTTTTTACCGAATGAAACCTGAAGTGGGGCGTAACATCGCTGTTGGGATTGCAGTGCAGGACGGACACTGAGCTAGCCAGCTTGATATAAAGCTCCTCCACGAGCAGCGAAGACATGCCCAGTGCAGTCTGATTTAACCCACTGCTGAGCGGAATGGGACAGGCCGGAGTGTCTGGTACGGACTCAGACACCTTTGCACCAGTGACACCCGATTCATGTGTCGTTTCCCTAGCAAAGGACCAGCTACAGACTTGTCAAGAAGAGCCAATATTTTGCAGAACGTGACAGCAGCTTCTCGGATGGGCCAGCCTGACTAAGGACATGTTCTGATTGTCTGAGCCCTGACGCATCACAACTTTTGACCAAGCTGTGCTCTGCAGAGAGCGGAGAAGCACTGCGATGCTCTTGGCTCTGACTGCGGCTCCCGGCAGGCGGTCTGGAGGAACCAGAAAGCTGCCACTCCGGGGGCAATGACAAGAAGTAGCTTCCTTCCACCACCATGTATTACCCAGGAGCAGTGCCAGATCTGCTGGGGTGTTTCAAAGGAAGACAGGAGTCCAGAGGAGAGGGGGTCTATATAACGGTAGGCATTGAACAGGGAGGCCAGTGTACACAGGCTGAGCCAGGAGAAAGAGTGAAGACATCAGGGGATAAACAACAACAGGACTGGGAAGAGAACCAAGGGTTCTGAATGGTTTGTGTGGAGTATTGGATGTGGGGAATGCATTTTCCTCCAATCTATGTCCTCCTTCCCCCCCCCCGCACACACACAGCGGTGTATTTCTCCTGCAATTCCTTTCGACCTAGGCTTGCCTCACAATAAAAAGAATGAGAAGTGAAAGTATAGCATGTGTCTGATCATTTTGCTTGTACGTTCCTCCCCCCCATCTCTATTTTTAGATCATAACCCCCTGAAGGTGGGTCTGTGTGCAGAATAACCCCTGCTACGCAGTCCTTGTCTGCAGTAAGTGTTTTCAGAGCTAGAGATCTTGGCACAGGTAATTTAAGAGTCAATCCATTATGATCATATCTGCAAGAACTTGGGAACAAAAATGAAGTACATTGCAACTGAGTTATTGTTGTGGCCAATCCAGCAATGGCACCCGTGGGCTGTTTTACTTTGTGTGAGATTGCCTAAAAGACAAATCCTCGTTAAATGTCACTTAAAAATGGTTTGCCAGCTCTCACTTAGAAAAAGCAGAAGATCAAAGCGTTACATCCACCCTAGGCTGTGAAAAGGAATGGGCAAATCTATTACAATTAGGACCCTCCAAGTCAAAGTATATGGTGCCTAGCAAAAAGGAAATGATTGTATAGAATTTCAATAGCAGTCAAGTGGCAACAGTCCAATATATCATTGTGCTAAAGAAAGTGATGCCAGAAAGTGATAAACTGACTTCTGACTTGCTGGTTAAGATTACGTTTGTTTCTTGCTAGCTGACACACTTGCTAACGAAAAGCGTACAAGGCACGAATCTAGATCACTTGCACAAAAATGAACAAGACAAGACTTAGAGGCGTCTACTGTTGTCACTGAGTTTTAGCGCTTTCAGCAATAAACTGAGCCTGAGTTTTGAAGATATTCCCAGCACTATGACTTGAAGAGCTCAGTCAAGAGGGGGCAGCAGAGTATATTGACGGAGAATGCTTGAAAATTCTCCTGCAAGACTGATTTTCGAGTAACACTTCCAATTGAAAGGAGGAAGATGCACAGCGAATCATCTCTCGTATGGTGCTTTTTATCCATATCTCAAACCACGTCCCAAAAAGGGTATCTAGACTCAGGTTGGAGGATCGTCCCCTGCTGATTAATTGTACTTGACAGAGACCCGTTTGTTGCTGAAGCAGCCCTTTAAGCCATTGCCAACAGAAGCCAGATGTCTTACCTGACATCCTCAGTTCCTTGACTTTGTAAATGTTCTCCTGCGCCAAGAAGGGGAGCAAGAGCTGCATTCACTGGGCTGGTGTCAGCCACATAACCCTGTGAATGCTGCTCTGCCCCAGGCTGAGCCAACACGCCAGCCTCAGTAGGTGGAAGCGGTGGCTGGAAAGCAGGGGATGTGTGCTTTCTATTTATAGTGCCACATCTCCGAGGATTCACTTGGAAGTCGATAACCTTGACACCAAAGCTAAAGAGAAGAGAGAGTAAACACACCATGCAAGCCAACTCCAGATAAACAAAGCCAAAGAGGGACATCGCATGTTATCACCCCACGTTGCTTAGCATGCAAAGAAGCAACGAGGAAAGCGCCAGCTTTCTCCATATAACATCACTGTTGGTAAGGCATGCACCATGACGTGGCTTATTCACACAGAAAGGTCACCACCACCAGAGGATGGCTAGTCACTTATAGTTACGAACTGAAGATACACGTTGATGCAAGTGAGATCTGACGGTTGAGTAATTTTACCACACTGGTAAGTATATGCAAATTTCCTTGGACCCCAGGATATCTTTGGACGTCGTACATTAGTGTTTTGCAACTTTTGACAAAATCTTCAAGTCACCATATAGACAAACAAACATTTGTGTACAGCTTTGCACGGTTAAAAGCACGGAAAAAGAAAGGAAACTATTACCTTATTTAACTATGGATAAACACGGTCATTCCAATATATGCACTTTTAAAAAGCTAACGCATGTTCTAGAGATACTAATACGACATGGCTAAAATCCACTAAAACAAGAAAGAACTTGAATGGATTCTCTTTTCCCCTCTGTCAATACTGTTCACCACAGGACAGTAGTAGGGAAATCTAGCACACACTTGTGATAAATAAAATAAACATACACATGAATTTGCATGTGTCTAACCACAGTTAAATCCAAGGTAACAATTTAACATTTGCATAAGAAGTTAGAACAACACAACCCTTAAATGCGGATATGAAAAACTGATAAATGCACTACATGTTATTGTACGGGGTGAATACAGCACATCTGCCATAGTATACTGTACCATCATCAAATCAGAAGTCTTTTATCATGAAGGCACCAGATAACACCACTTCAGCCTGTGGTTTTAAACAGAAGCCTTGGAACATTCAAAAGTTAAAGCAATAGATACTATCAAACGTACTTTCATTTTTAGTGGATTATTTTGAGACCCAAAAATCTATGAGTTGGGAAGACTGTAAATAGAAGCAGTAATTTTCTGCTTGGCTTTTCTCATCCATAGAGCATAATTTGAAGGAAATCCCAGTACATTACCTTTGAACCTTCCTCAGGCTGCAGTAATATGAGGGGAAATAAATCACTTAGGGGTTACCTAGAATATTTCCACAGGACTTCCCTTTCTGAGACCAAACATTTATTTTATTTTAAGATGACATACAAAGTTTATCCAATTCTAACTTCATCAGTGGCTTGGCATTCCTAAGACTGGGCTAATGTCTCCAAAAAAAATATTCCAAGAGTTCCACATACCTTTCCTTCTTCAGCAAATCGCCTTCCATTACAGCCATGCTCACAGGCCTCTTCCGTTCCAGAGTTCCCGAGTCATACTCATTCCCCAGTTGTGACAAATGATTAGAATTAGTGGGAAGAACAGCAACAAATGCTCCAGAAACATTGAAGTCCACCTCTGGATGAAGACAGATAAAGCATTGTAAGACATGTATGTACACAGAACAGTGTAGGAATGCCATAGAACTCGTATTGAGAGAATTCCTCACGTTACTGAAAGACTTTACCTTCAGGGAAGAACCAATCTGCATGCTGAATAATTGGCTCAATAATTGCTACCACGTGGACAGAAGTTGCCGCTGCCATTTCAGCAAGAGATCTATAGACAAAATTCAGAAGATCACAATCATTTACACAGACAGTTCTTCCGAAGTTAAGAACCCCATTAGTTTTTCCCCATCGTGCATGCTGTAAAGTGTGAATAAATGAGTCACACTACACACAAAACCCAAGCACATGCTTTTCCCAGACTACTCTATGGAAAAATTCTGAAAAGCCACACGGCCTTTATGCCACTGATGTGTGCAATTTCATAAAGTTTGTTGGAGTAAGAACATGCTTCTGAAATCTCACCCTTTACCATTTATTTCTCAACAGCTTGTTTAAGACCTTTCCAGATCTAGGGTAAGAACGCACATCTATACTTCTGTTCTTTACTGAAGATGCAATCAGAAGGAGTAAATAAAAACCGACTTACCCTTCATTCTTTGCCCACAGCAAGTTTGGACCCAACACGATTGCAATGTTGCTGGGTGTCATTTTGTTGATGTCACTGTTTTGTGCAAGTTTTGCTAGGAATTTGATTAAATACCTACAAAGAATGAATCAAGTCATTAGGCAGGTACGATGGCAACTCTGTGCTAGCATGTGACTGACAGATACGGGGCCAGAGTTTGTTTTGCTTAAAACATTGCTATCCCTCATTGGAGGGGATGTGACTAACTGGAATCTCACACAGATAACACTTCAAGGCAAGCTTCCAGAAACTCCATAGGATGACTGTGGGAAAATAACTGGAGTAAAATTTCATGCTTGGTAGTTTGCCAATAATTTTCTTCCCATTAATCAATGAAAATTAAGCTTAATGAGAGAGACTACTGGTTGGGAAACATCATCCATCACAAGCATGGAGGAACTAGCACACCTTCAAAAAACTTTAATATGTTTGCAGCAAAACTCGAGCCCTGAGGTTGGAGTGACCACACATTAGGAAACCACATGAAATAAAGCTGAAACACACCATATTACCGTAAACGTTTTCCTACCATGTACTTAAGAGTACTCAAAGTTAGGAGACCTTTGTTCTGTGTTGAATTCTGAGAGGGTGAAATCAGCTTTCACTGCTTAACAAGAAGCCAGGTGCAATGTTTGAACTGGGAAAGTTCTCAAGAAAAAGGGATACTAGATGAGAAGTTGCATAGAGTGAGTGTTGGTTTACATGAAGCCCCAGTGGAGGGACGCTACAGGAGTTAGACTACTGTTCTATGATCCACTCATAGGAGTTAGAGAGTAGGAAATAATTCAAGGAATAAATAAAAGGGAATGGAACTATAAACAATGAACACTAAAGCATTTTGTGTTTTGATAAAACAAGACATCCTTTTACAATCCCAGTGCAACGGAAACTGATTAATAAAAATCAGATCAGAATGCACATCATTAAGGCTGCGAGTCTTTCACAGAGGTCGCGCAAGTCATTGATTCTGCATGACCTCTGACTTCAGCAGCCGCAGCTGACCCCTCAGCCAGCTGCTCTAGTCACCACTGGAGCGGCTGCCCCAGGAGCAGCTAAGATTTAGTCGGGGTATTTATATAGATATATAAAAAGGCATGGACAAGTTACTGGCTGTTAATTTTTGTTTACTAATTTCAGCCTTACCCATCACTAATCCTAGTTTTCAAACACGTTAAACTTTTTGGCATTGAAGCTGCAGCGCTGAACACTGTGGTAATTGTTCTGAACGTACCTGAAATTAGCCAGGTTATGCTTTGGCAATCTTTTGCAAGTTCTCCACAAGTCTTGCAGCTTCTTGTCCTGATCCTGTACACTGTGGGGAAGAGAACTTTTGGATCAGCAAACAGAATTCCTTTGGCTACCAATAAAGGAAAAGCAGCATCTATAAATAATTATCCTCTTGCTTCTGCATTTACGCATTCAATAACTGCTCTGAATCCCGTCATTAGCTCGGCTTGTAATAGCCAATGCCTTTTGCATACATCTCTCTCAATATGTCCCCAAGAGCCGGAAGTAGTTCAGCGCCCAAATTTAAAGTAAGCTGTTTTATTGAAGTACATTTTTAATGCTTTCAAAGCCAACACAGGACACATATGCACAAAAGTTTTAAGATTAATTCAGCACTCAACTATTTGCTAGCTGGAACTGAAAGACAATTAGCACAATTTGAAAATTTGTGAACTTTTCTAGATTTTAAGCACTCTTACTTTGCAACTTGCGTCCATTCTTCATACAGACTGTAGGTCATTAAAGGTTCAGGCAACTCTCGTAAATAGGACTTCAGGGCACCTGCAACACAGGACCAGCGGGGGACGTCATTGGCCAGCAGATTACAAAGACTGGTCTCAGATAAAACTTAGCTTTAGATACTGTTCAAAATAATCTTGCACCTAAGTGAAGCTCCACTGAAGTCAGTGAAGGGTCAGACCTCAGACTGAACACCCTTCGGCCTTTTCCCTCTATGTATCTGTACAGCACTTAACACAGTGGGACCTTCGGGATGCTACAGTCATCATTTACCAATCAAACGGACAAGAGTTACAGTCACAACTGCACATGCCCTAGTACCTCCATCACTAATACTCCTGTCATGAGAAACTCGAAAAGCTTGACCTCAAAGGCGGTGCAGTTCGGGTGGAAGGTTGGTTTTATTTCCATTTACAGTTTATATACAAGATCTTAAAATTCTGTACAATGCCTGCCACAGTAAACATGAAATAACTGCATTGAGTCGTTCAGACAGGGTCTGATTCAGAGCACTCCAAATACCTGCAACAGCGTGGGGGTCTGAATAAAATTCATCTAGCTGGGAAGTAGAACAGTCCAATGCAGCTTTCAGCTTCTTTAACTTGGAGGCTCCGGCAGCAATTCTGAACAAGCCCTACATGATGAGAATGAAGGGGTCAATTCACTTGAGCGATAGTGACCTCACTTTTCACACTCCAACAGTGCTACGACCCAGACTCCCCTCACAGGTTCTATTTTTCCTTTTCTTTAAGCTGCCATGACCGAGTCAGTTCTTGCACTAAACAGGGGAGGTTATTTACCCGCAATTGGAGTTCTTCTAGGTAAGTGGTCCCTATCTGTATTCCAAATACAGGTGTACATGCGCACCACACGCTGGAGCCGGAAGGCTTTCGTAGCAGTATCTGTTGACTCTCACAGGCACCATGCATATCCTCGTGCCCTGAGCACAGGCTATAATGAGCTGTGCAGGCCAATGCCGCTCAGCAATCCTTTTACTGCGAAGTGTGCCAGTCTGCTGCAGAAGTAATGGAGGGCAGGTGCTAAAATACAAAGAGCCCACACATCCCAAAGAACTTCCACTTGCAGGTAAGTAACCTCCTCGTCTCCCAACGGTGGTCTCGCTATGTATTCCAATCATGGGTGCGTGGGGAGCGTGGAGGAGAGAGCCAGGATGCAGGAGGACATGCAGTCTGTAGCACAATATGGCTATGGCCGTGGCCCACAATCACCCCTTGGATGATGCTGTAGTGAGAGGTGAAGGTGTGACGAGATCACCATGTCACTACTTGACAAAGAGCTGCTAGGCATGCCAGAGTGGTAGCCTGCACTCAGATACAGTTACAGCACATTCTACAAATCAGGCATGTATCAGAATGGGTAGAATACCCAGATGCACCCACAGACCCATTTCAAGACCTGCTGGGAGGAGAAAGGTTGACCTGTGGACTAGTCTGCAATTGTTACAAATAGCTTCGGTGAGACCTGAGGTGACATGCGTCCTCTGGAGGCAGAAGTCAAGAGAATGAAGGGTTCTGTCCACACAGGAGATGTGCCCAGCCCTATTACAGCTTTGGCTGGGATCACAAGGAGATGCAGAGTGCATTTGCAGGTCAATGGACACTGCATACGCACCCATGATTGCAACAGAAATAAGGACCATCACTCGAAGACCTAAGAGATAACCATGCTTTAATTTCTTCCCTCTCCTTTCCAACCTTTAGGTTAAGTTGCATCTAATTCATCAATGTATTTGAAAACATAATTCTGGAAGGTCAGTAAATAATTCACACCTGTGGACAAAATGCCATATGCAATCTTATACCACAGCACACACAGATAGGTATGGTCCCCGCTTCCCTATCCAACAGATTTGCTGGGCTGTATTGTGCCAACTTTTTTTCTTTTGAGTTTTGCCTTTTACATCAGAAAAAATCCACTGCACATTAAGTGGACGTTCCTACCTCCTCTTTCATTCCTGTTTCCAAGAGCATCATTACACAGGCTTCAATAGGGAGTGCAATTTCACGACCACTGCGTTTAAGATGCTCTTCCAATGGAGTTCCAAAGGCTGGCTTTTCTGTCCATTTGTCTAGTTAAAGAGTAGAGGAACACTGAGCAAGATATCCAGTGAAACTTGAATTATGCCCCAGAGATAAGTTTAGAGATGAGTCACCAGGATGGCATTAGGAATTGTAAAAAAGTTACTGCAATTTTAAGAGCCTTGATTTGTAAAGCTTCTTAAATTTATGAGCAAAGAGAGAAAATGAGCCTGCAGCAGGTGTTACCAAGACTGTAAAAATCACAATCCATTTCTTTTGGATCGTGTATCAAGTATTTGTTCCTTTATATAGCTGGAAGGCATTACAACTCCACCACGTTTTGGCTGGAATACATTCATGTTGTTTTAAATTTATTAAGAAGTTCATTCTGATTCTCTAAGAGACCCCAAAGCGCAGATTTGCAATCTTCTTGTAGATAAAGAATTTTGCTCAGATTCAATTCAAATTGCTTGGTTTGACCTGCCTGTAGCACGCTTTTACCTGCAGCTGACACTGTGTTAACAGCTAAGCCAAACAAAGCCTCTGAGTAAGTTAAAATGTCAGTTATTTAGACACAGACAATTCGTAGCCCCAGGTCTTCCTTAAAGTGTCTGCCATTTTTCTAGAACAGATCGTACCCTCCTGCTTCCAAAAACTTTGAAGATTTTCCTTATGGTGGCAAGGCATGGGGCTCATTTTTGGTTTTTAAACTGAATTCGACACAAAATGTTATCCCAATAAGAGGCCAACTTGCCTTGCTTCCCATAAATTCTCTCTCTGCTTAGCCGGTACTTCTCTACTATTGTCATTGCAAAAGACACATAAAACACTGACTGGCTGGCTGTTAGTCTATAACAGGCACTAGTTCCTTCAGAAAGACGGCAAGAAAGGACTGAGATACCAGGTTTGAAAGATTCTAGTGCATATACTCTGTGGCTTCTTCTAAAGATTTAGTTTACATCCTCCATATATGCAACAAAGGTGTCTGAACTGTACCACCAGATCTGGCATTCATTTAGCCCTTTTCAGCCACTGATCACAAAGCACTTTACAAAAGGAAGCAAGCCATAATTACCCCAATTTTTACAAAGCCGTAGCAAGACAGATGCAGAGAGCTTAAGTGTCACTCAAAGGCCACAATAACCTAGAGAAGAGGTGGGAAAGGAACCCAAGTCTGCTCCAAGCACCATTGGATCATTTTGCCTCTCAGCATGCTTTTGAAGGAATGAACGCACTACATAATACTTGGCATTTATGTAGGACTTCATCTTTCAAGTGCTGAAGAAATTGATTAAGGAATATGCAAGGAAGCAAGCCAATGCAGTCAGATCTAATTCCCTAAATACAGAATGGACCTCAATTGTCACCAGCGTTCCACCATGGCACTATATAACAGTATTTATTCGTTTGCACGAGCTGTTAGGTCTTTTAAACACAGACACCGTGTCACACTTCCAGCAAAATCATATATCTGAATTTCCTTGTGTTAGTGGCTTTAAGAATTTCCACTTCCACTACCTCAATGGCACTGCTGTCTGGGACACAAATTAGTCACATGGCTGAGGGCCACTATGTAGCACAGTATAATGTGTGCAGAGAAAGAGTGGTTCTGGGGGAAAAACCATCCCTCACAAAGGTTAGACTCAGGCCAGAAGGGACCAGCATGATCATCTAGTCTGACCCCCTGTACATTGCAGCCAGAAAACCTCACCCACCCCTGTAACCTCTGGATGAGTTACTGAAATCCTCAAATCTTGATTTAGGGACAAAGTTATGGAGAATTCACCATTTACTCTAGTTCAAATCAGCAAGCGACTCCTGCCTTGCACTGCAAAGAAAGGCAAAAACCTTTAGAGAGGGGTTTGAATGCCATGATTCTCTCTCGAAGAGAAGTTCCCTTTTGCACACATATGCCAGGAAGGATTTAATGAAGTCATACTATGTCCAGGTAAGACAGGAAACACCCCAATGCAACCTAAAAATGGAAGTTCCCTTCTTGTTTCAAACAGACCCTTAATTTTACATTAGTGTGTTAATATGAGACTGGAGGAGCTCCCGAGAACATAGCAGCAAAGGATGGAAGTATGTTGGGGAATGTAACGTTGTTAAAGACCAAAGTGTCCTTATTAAAAAGGGTCTGCATGCAAAAGACTCAAGATAAAGAAGGAGAATATAGTGCAGAGGTGGCACAGGCAAGGAGAAGCATCAGCCGGAGCACAAGTTACTTTACCTTGATGGGCTTGAATTTCAGGGAGGGCCTTGTCTAAGACTGCTAATGCTTTTCTATGGTAATCTGCTTGTGCTTCTAATAACTGAGAACAGAACCCACATTTTAAAAACAAATATTGTTAGCTTTTGATGAACACAGATAAAAACGAGATGGTTTAGCATATGAAAGGAAATCTGAATTTTTTTTGCATATAACGAACACGGTAACTGAACATAAGCGAAGAGGAGGGGACTCACCGTGACAAAGTATCTGGCATATTCCCCTTCTTTGGACACAAAGTTATACATATCTGCTGCAAGTTGATCCTTTGAGGAAAGAAAAGCCTACCCTGTAATTTTATATAAGCCATTTGACATCGTGGTAATCAAACATACAAGTGTATTGTGTTTAGCAGAGCATTAACTTTAGATATGGATTAAGAATACAGTACAAGGATTTCTTTCACTCTCTCCAACACTTAAAGGCCCCAGCTGGAGTACTGTGCGCTGTTCTGGGCACCACACTTTGGGAAAGATGTGGAAAAACAAGGGAAAGTCTAGCAGAGAGCAGCAAAAATTATTCAAGGCCTAAAAACATGACCTTATCAATTTTTCCTTACAAACCAGGTTTGTTTAGTCTGTAGAAGAGAGGGGGCGGGAAGGAAGGGAGGGATGCAAGTCTCCAAGTGCGTAAAAGGTTGTTATAAAAAAAGAGGGTGATAAACTGTTCTCCTTAAGCCCTGAGGACAGGGCAACTAATGGGCTTAAACCACAGGCAAGGGGATTCAGGAAACTCTTCCTTAACGTCCAACCTAACGCTAAAGGCAGTTAAGCAATGGAACAAATTACTTAGCCCAGGGCATATTGATCAGGGGACAGGGTATCAAGTGGACTTATGGGATAAACGGTACTGGCAGCTGTAGCCCCACGGTCCAGCATCCTCCGAGCTAATCATGGGGAAAGCAAAGATCTGTACTGACAAAAGTGGATTACTGTCAAAGTATATCATTTAGGTAGCAACAGTACAGATGGCATCATCCCGTTCAGCAAGGAAGCTGTTCAAATGGCATCCTGGTCCGCTCATTTCCAAGCATTTCTGGATTTTGCTTTACTTTCTATTTTTATTTACTACAGCAAGTCAAGTTGCCTGCTAGATACAACAGTATAGTAGTGCAGGGTAGAAATACCTACAGCTATAGTTATAAAGCTCCTTACTTCTCAAACACTTTCCTGCCCAAATACCGCAGTAGTGAGATGCAAAATGTCTTGACTGCTTTTTAACTGAGCCACAGAACCAAAGAAAGGCAAAGAAGTCGGGTGAAGAATCTCCAGCATGGGGTTTAGACAACTGAGAGGCTGATTTTGAGGAAACGGGCAACATTGTCTCCAGGTCATTGTCTTGAAATCCACACTCGTAGTAAGCAGCTGCTGGCTGGTTTAGGGAATGCAGACAGGAACATCTCAGTCCAGACCTATTGGAGAGGGGCTCACAAGTGTTTCCCTTGTTCATAGTCTTAAAGAGTGGGAAGTGAACGAACCACAGAGTCCAAATTCACTCCACAGAGAAAACAGGGCAAGGTTTGGTGCAATACTTTTACTTTGGGATGGACACGACAGTGCCTGACCTTCTGGAGAGCTGTGATGTTTCCCAGGAATCAAAAATAATAGCTGAATGAGACATGACAATCATTTGTGCCATGCTCTGCATCGATTAGCAGCTTAGCTAACCTCTAACCACCCATTACCGTTTGTGAAGAGGACAGTAACAAGCAGTGAAGTGTCCAAAGTCACCCACTGACATGTCCCTAGTGGCAGATCTATCCCATGAGAGAATGCAGAGGAGCAGGCTTACCTTGCATTGTTCTACTTTATTTCCAGCCTCATCCATCTCCTCTTTAAGGGAATCTATTTTTGATGGGTGCATTTGAAAATTGGTTCCTGAAGTCTTGTAGGCTTGGCTATATCTGTACAAGAGAAACTACAGTTACTCAGTGGAGACAATGGTTAGGGCTTAATATGCTACTTACAAAAGTCAGTGTCTTAAAGGTCCCTTTTTCTTAACTGCTTGCCTTTGGGGAGCAGACATCAATTCATTAGTCCAGCAGTTAATTTCAAAACCAGACCCCATTAGAGTTTAAAATCCACCTCTGGGTCACTGGTGGGAAACGTGCCTGCTGCCTTGTAGGAGACATGGGGGAGGGAGGGGAAGAACAGCAAATGAATCTCATGTGCCACTAAATCCTGATGTGGGGCCCACAGAAACTAGCCGTTCTAGCAAGCGCCCCAGACAGCTCAGAAACAAATCACCACGTGTCATATTCGCAGGGCACATTTCCCTAATAAAGATGGCATTTACCCAGGGAGTCAGGATAAGCCAAGGTCGAGTTTGGGCAGTGTCCCAGGACATGGTTCAATCTGTAACGCTACATGAAAAGCACTCCACTATGGAGCAGAATCGACACCCTATGGCCAACACAATGCTGATGTCTCGTCCTCAGCCGGGGGTTCAAAAACAGAGGCGGGGAAGTGCAAAACATTGAAAGCTGGCACGCGGGCCGAGCCTGAGCTGCACGTGGAGCCGCTCAGGCTCCCCCGCTGGCCCCACAAACAGCGCAGCCAGCAGCTGTGGTGCGCAGCTGAGGGTCCCCGCTGGATGGCAGGAGGGGAGGGGAGCGGGTCGCGTTGCATCGAGTTGTCCCAGCCCGCCCAGAGCCACATCACTGCCGGCAGGGCAGAGCCGGCCCCGGCCATGGCCGGCAAGAGGGTGGGGCGGGGTGGGGCGGGTCAGCCTGGCTGGAGCCGCCACTGCTGGCGGGCGGCCTCCGGTTCCTGGCCTCAGCTCCCGCTGGCAGCTGCGGCTCTGGGTGGGCCGACCCGACCCGCCCTCTTACCAGCCATGGCCGGGACTGGCTCTGCCCTGCCGGCAGCAGCGCAGCTCTGGGCAGGCCGGGGGGCGGGGCCAACAAGGGCCATCAGCACTGCGCCGCCCCTGCAGACGGGAGCTGGCCCCGGGCCAGGAACTGGAGGCCACCCACCTGCTGATGCTGGCCCAGGCCCTGGCCAGCAGGGCACCTGAAGCCCGGCCCCACCCCGGCACCTGCTGAGGGTGCGGTGGGTGGGGCTGGCACAGGGCCCAGCGACCCGTTTTAGATGTTCTAGCAGCAGCATCCTGGTTAAGTTAACTTAACGAAACATGCAGACGTCTCCGCTGTCAAAGTAGCTAATCAGTTCCAGTGGGGCAGCCGTGTCAGTCTATTCCAGCCAAACCAGAACCACGAGGGAATTCTGTGGCCCTGATCAGCTGCCAAAACGTACAGTGGCTTTGATGAACATCACCGCCCAAAGCGATGCGTCCCAATACTGTGCAGCAGAAGTTTAGCAGATTCTGTCTCATTCAATGACTGAGCTATGTGAAGTAGACTAATGATGCACTCTTGTATTCACTGAAACGTTAACAGTTTTCCTACCTCAGTGGATGGCTGACAGTAGGAGATCTAAACTTGATCCACGTAGTATCAGAAAGACATGTATTCTTTTTTGTACCATTTCAGGTCTTACACTTAATTCCCCCATTCACACCACCGCCAGCACGCACATGTCAGCCATTTGGAAGCAAATACCAAGGCCAGGTGAGGAAGAGAGATTACTCAGAAGTTAGCACGCACCAGGCACACTGCCGGGTATTTAACAGAACTGCTTACCTGGCTTTTGCAGAATCCCAGTCCAAAACCAACTTGGCAAGCTGTTTCCTCTGCTTCTGAATATTGGGGATTTCTGCCTGAAACCACAGACACCTACTGTTTATATTTACTTTAGAACTGTCTCACGCAGTTAAGTGGAACTGAAATCTGAAAATCTTCATTTCTAAATATCAGAATCCTGCAGAAAGTCATTTTTTTTAAACAGAAGCTAAGTCTGCAGCACGTATAGTTATGATTTTGCTCAGTAAGATATAAAACCATAAATATTTCTTGGAGCAGGCTGAAGTGGCTTACCTCTGTTAGTTGGCTTAATGGGTCCAAAATTTCTTTTTCAATCTGTACCTCATGGTGAGAGAGCTCTACTGCCAGTTTATTTTCTGCATCACCACAAGTGTCCAGCATCTTCCTTTAAAAAACCCCACAAAACAAAAAACCCAAGGGTCAGAAAAACATTGTGTAGTTTATTCAAGTTACTAAAAACCTCAAGGTAAAAAAATAATTACAGAATAAAGATCTATGAGACAAATTCTTTGCTCCCTATCTGGCTGCTTTAGGCTGTCTGAAGATGCCAGGGATTCCCATGGTGGCATAAAATTAGGGTAGCTGACTATGCTACCTGTTCCTCATCAGGATAAGCGCAGGCAGGAAGCAAGAATGGCCAGAACAACTTGTTCTTCCTAACAGGTCCTCGGGAATCTATTACTGTTGTGAAAGACTTTCAGATGATTTAAGGTATTCTAGAGAACCATCTGACCCCATCATCCTGAGGGGATGAGGACAATGGGGACGGAAAGGTAACAGAGCTAATTCTCCTTCCTAAACCCTTTCAGATCCTTCACGAAATACAGTGTGGTTGAATCTGATTCTGTATGTAAGGAATTTGTTCATTAAAAAGGGGGAAATCAATCAAACAGAAATGTTTCTTACTGTAACAATAAGCAATGGAATATTTTTGACACAAATTCAAAACCCAGACCATGGTTTGGCCTTCATTCTTAAAAATAAACCAGGATTATTTTAATATTTTGACTTTTTGTCTAAGTTCTAATGACAATCCTAAAAATGAACACAAAGGCTTTTTAGGAAATCCTCTATCATCATTAGACTGCATTTCACGTTTGAGGAAAGGGTTCATTCCTGGAAATCTTGAATTAGCATCCTCAATTAGTGCACTGAAGTTAATTTGTTTCAGATGTCTTCAATCAGAGGTTTGCTGTCAAACCTGAAGGGCATATCTACTGGGGTCCCGGAGGAGCCAACCCTGGGTCTAGTACTAGTCAATATTTTCATTAATGACTTGGATAACAAGTGGAGAACAAGCTTATAAAATCTGCAGATGACACCAAGCTGGAAAGGGATGGGAGTACTTTGGAGGACAGGATTAGAATTCAAAAGGACCTTGACAAACTGGAGAATTGATCTGAGTTCAACAAGATAAAATTCAAATAAAGACAAATGCAAAGCACTTCACTGAGGAAGGAAAATCAAATACACAACTACAAAATGGGGAATTCTTGGCTAGAGAGTACTGCTGAAAAGGATCTGGGGGCTATAGAGGATCATAGATTGAATATGAATCATGAGAATGGTTGCAAAAAAGGCTAATATTCTGGGGTATATTAACAAGAGTGTTGTATATAAAACATGTGATGTAAATGTCTCTGCTTGGCACAGGTGAGGCCTCAGCTTGAACAGTGTCCCCAACTCTGGGCACATCACTTTAGAAAAAAGAAGAATGGACAAACAGGAGAGAGTTCAGAGAAAAGCAAACAAAAATGCCAGAAAGTTCTGAACATTTGACCTATACGGAAAGGTTAAAAAGTGGGCATGCTAAGTCTTGAGAAAAAAGACAATGAAATTACAGGATAATAGCCTTCAAATACGTTAAGGATTGTTACAAAAAGAATGGGCACTAATTGTTCTACATGGCCACTGAAGGTAAGACAGGCAGAAAAGGCCTTATGTGCAGCCAGGGAGATCTAGGTTCAATATTATGGAAAAGCTTTCTAACTGTAAAAGCAGTTAAGCCCTTGAACAAGCTTCACAAGAAGGGTGCGGAATCTCCACGGGAGGTTTTTAAACCAAGTTTAACAAATCCCTGTCAGGGACCGCCGCAGTTGATTTGGTCCATAGTGCTGGGGCTCTTGAGAGCCTTTCTAGCCCTACGTATCTACAGCTCTATGGAAAAAATAGCTGCAAATGTGCATTTCTCCAGGAGAATAAAATAATTTCAACTTTAGGGCTAAATAAACTGGCTTAACTGCTATCCATTACTTTAATGTACCTAAAGGTACAAGCATTTGAATAGACTCCTTTTACAGAAATTATTGCATGCAAAACTAATCAAGGATGGACCATAGCCAGAGAAAGCCAGACACTTACCCCAAAAGAGTTTCATCGCTTAGCTGGACAGAGCCTTCTTGCATATTTTGAGCAAAAGCTGTCAGAGGAAGCTTCTTCTGCAGAACAGAAGAGACTTAGTATTTAGTTCCCTTCTCTTAAGGCACTCTTTCTACGGCTTTTCTGTTTGTTCTTCCCCTTCTCACAATCTCTACTGAAGTATTTCTTTGGCTATTTCATTTAGAGCTCTAGATCAGTTTAATGGCTTTTGAAACGAACTTAAAATTATTCTGGACTATTGTAAGAGAAGCAAATATTATACATATGACATGGGATAGTCAAGAGATTAGCTTTAGAGTTAAACAGCCAATTTCAAAGTTTCTCGGGAGAAAGCTGAATAGGTCCCAGTTTGAGACGCTAATGACCATGCGTCATAAATGAGGAAGCATTTTGTGTAGACATCCTATTAGTGCAGCATCCCTCACTGACAAGATCCACTTCCTTAGATCGTCTATTGAAACGCCACCTTCTTACCTGGTGTCTAGAACTACGATTACCTGAAAGAAAGCTGGTCAATAGAAGTCATCTGCATACAAACTGCAAACATTTTTTTGCCAAGGTTTGAAAATCTGGTGGGAGGGCATTCTCAGTGTCCGTAGGTGTGAGAGAGCTAGAGTTGTTTGATCTTGAAGACCTGAGGCTTTCCTGTGGATAAGTATTCATTCTGATTTGTGGAGAGAGGTGCTTGAAGGATTTGAGTCAGCAGGGTGCAGTACGTATTTAAGAATGAGTCTGATTTTCATAGCTGCTGAGCACCCAAACACCTAATGAAGTCAGTAAAAGCAACAGGTGCTCAGCACACCTAGAAAAGAGGAAGTCTATGGAAGCACTTACAAATAGTGTCTTTGACTTAGGATACATTCCCCAGACACAGGGAAGAGAGTGAGTACCCTGGAAGCATTAGAGCGCCCTGCACACAGTGGAGCTATTGAAATTGGAACTATTCGAGTCAGTAGGAAATGTCAACATGTGGGGTGGGCTGGCTCTGGAGCGGTTTGTTCTGGTAGCTGACTTTGGACACGATAGCTGATCTATACACAGATGACCTTTACTGACCAGACCCGGAGTACAATCTGAACCGCCCTAATACTTACATGTCTTTTATCAGCATCTGTGCCATACTGGCCCTGAAAACATGCTATTAGCCGCTTCTGTGAAATATGGCAAACAGATCTCACTGTGTCCAGACGTCTCTCAATCTAGCCATGCAAAAGAAAAAAAAAACAGAAGTTATTTTCTTGGCCTCAGCACATCATCTTCCTCCTATGCCACATTTAGTTCACACTTGCATATTTCTCAAGTTCTACTGTTTACAAAAATTTCAGTTGAACAGTGAGAGCCTGACAGCAAGTTTATTTTGAAGGGAACCTAAATAGTTTCCATTAATAGCAGCACAAATTTTCCCTGATTTTGCTGTTGTCTTGCAGAATCCAGGAGGCTCTGGAGTGGGAGAGAGAGAAGAGGTTCTCCTTTTCCATACAGCAGCCAAAAGGGGTTCCTACTTTGACACCTACTGTTTGGAATTTAATATGAATGGCAGATGAGCAGGTGTTCTTTACGGACAATATACCGTTTAGAATTCAATACCGCTTTCCCCTCCTTACAGATGTGTGGGTTGAAATGGAGGACAGCCGTGTAGCTACCATCTAAGTGTTGGCTTTGACCAGTCCCCCAGCTCACATCATCTGACTTGAGCTAGCAGGTTTGTTTTCTGGCTATCAAATATGAAGGAAACTCTAAGCTCTTTGCAATAGAGGATGGAGGGCAATGCGATATGTGCATAGATGGGTGGGAAAAGATTGATGAGTTAGAGAAGTGTTGAGGATTTTTTGGAGGAGGGTTGAAATAGTATTGGAATGTTTTTCAAGATCTGCATGTACATTCAGTTTAATGTATTTGAAATTTTATCCTGACTACTTTAAATGTTAAAACATCTTTGTGTATTTTAAAATTATTTTACTTGAAGAATCCTGAAAGCCAGTAACGGAAATAATTAAAGGATTCTTCCAAGGAAAGAACCGTATCAAGAAGAGACCCCAAAAAGATGTGTTAGGGTAGGACTGTTTATGGTACCATAAACTCTATGCGCAGAGGCAAAGGAATGCAGTCTATCTGCATGCTGATGACTCATCAAGATTAAAAGGACACCCTTCAGAATGGTTTCTCTTTAAAAAACCACCAAAAAAGCATAACAGGTTTCATCTGTAGAGGTAAGTTAAACAGATCTAAGTCTCCAGTTAAGCATTTAAAAATGCTGCTGTTGCTGAAAACAGAACACAGCATTTTTAGGGGGGACAATACATTTTCTGACTTTCCTTTATGTCTGAACATGTCCTTTATGTCTACGAAAGAGTCAAATCTGAGCTTCAAATTTTCTTAATTATAGAGAATGCAGAATTACCTTGCCCCATTTCTCTGCTTTTCCATTTTGAGAATTGTCCTGCACCTGAAGTCTTGATGAAGCTTTTTTCCTAATGAATTTCCTTTCTTGTTACCTCTCAAGTCAGTTGAAAGCTTTCATGAATCATTTGCCTAGCATCTATGGCCATTTAACCACAAAATGAAAACAGGCTGGTGACTGAAGGATTGAGGTTTAGCTGTGTAGTAGATGTAAGATGCAACTGTCATTGTAAAAAGGTGCTCCGAAATCATGTGTACCAGTGCTTTTTATTTGCTGAACTTTGACATTAAAATTGATTCTCCCCAAAAAGGATTTCACTCAGAGACAGAGCATGTCATAATCAACAAGGACACTGCACAGACTGGAAGGCAAATGCTTCAGTAGTCTATTTTCTTATCTTTGCTACATGCCATCTGCTTGAGGACTTCATTTTTGCCGTGCCTGCTACGATTAAGCTTACTATACCAGAGAGATGCCCATCCTTTGGAGAAATGGTTTCTTCCTTGAGGTTCTAGGATGGCTCAGAGATCTCAAATGTTATAAGAAGTCCTAAGTGGCTACTGAAGAATATTGCCACATTTTTAACAGGACTAAAAAATTCAATATAAATTGGCCACCTAAAAGTCTTGCTGAATTAATCATCTCTTTGCTTAAGAACTCCAGCTTGATTAGAAGCCATCACCACAACAGGAGCAGGAAACAAGCCCGAAGCCATGTTCTGTTCTGCAGTAGAAGACAGCACCGAAGAGTAAATCAGAGTTCTTGTTATAGTAACTATCATCCAGTTGCTGAGACTACGTGCCTAAGACAATCAGAGCCTCCTGTAAAGGAGAGAGAGACTGGTAGTTCTTCTTATTCCTGCTCCAAGTCAGTGTAGCTACTGAAAAGAATCATCTTTGCTGGAAACACTGATTGCAACTTGGTTTACATATCAAGAGTGAAGATTAAAAGTAGCATCTTTCATTCAAGGCTCAAACACAAATATTTCTAATCTTGTCTCAACAGCAGAATATATACAATTGATTGGACATCACTGAGTTAACTGCAGGGAGCAGCCACTATAGACACGCGTTAACATTTCTAATACTGAAGAGTAGCTCCTGCCTGATGTGGGAAGGCACTACATTTAATCAAGGTGTATTTAAAGATGAATTTTGCACTCAGCAAATTAGAGGAACTATTTCAAAATGTATTGAAGTCAAAGTGCGAGTTAAACATGAAAAGAGCCGAAAGTCTGTTTATAAAATTATCACTACCAAACATGTAGGCAGTTTAGACAGACGAGAGTTTTCCCCACGAATGAGCAAACAAATGAATAAAATCTTCCATCTGGGTGTAACCAGTCTGTACTGAGCCTGGGAAAACAGCTTGCAAAAAATTTTGGCAACAAGTGACAGGCAGAGTTTCTGGCTTTATTTCACATTCATATTCTGCCTTCTAACCAAGACAACAGATGAGCCCTGCAAGCGCTCTCATGGTTATTTCAGAGTCCTTAATATAGCTTGATTTTTAAAGCTTTATTTCATATATTTTCCAAGTATTGCTGCCAAATTGTTAGGTATTTCTGATCCAAAGATGAAGTAAACCCTCTAGTCCAGGGGAAAGCTGTCCTGTTTCTGTATAGCTTGTTTCAAGAACCCCTCAGGTATAACAAATTTTTTTTTTTTTTTTTTTTTTTTAAAAACACAAACAACCCATAAATTTTCCCATCTTTTAACTTGAACAGCTGAAGAGATCTCAAATTTTGAAAAAAGGAGCTTCTTTACAGAGACCAAGCATGGAAAATTTCAGCCTCAAATGCAAATCTTTTGGAAATTTAATCATATTTTAGGGACACTGTCAACATGGAACCGAGTCATATAAATATCTTCAAATTGGTTTGTAGCAAATACTGTACTCAAGTTCCCCAGCAATAACGTTGTTTATAAAAAAAAAAAAAACACAGTTGCCATGTGAAAGACCTAAACAGAAAATAAACTTAGAGCTAGTAAACAAATGAATAAGAATGAAATGTAAACTTCCATTAATCTGTCAATTATAATAGTCTCTGGTAATGTTTGTAAAAATAGTATCTAAATATTCAGACAAGTGCTGTATTTAAGTAGATGGCGTGACTAAAAAAGATGAGAAATTTGCAAAATAATTTCCATTGCTATCGGTACAACAGTAAAGATGGCACTCTGCGTAAGCTGCAAGAAATAAAAAGGACATGGGCTTAGAGACCTTTACAAGAACTGATGGTATTGCTCGATCCCTGTAAGTAGAGATCGCATTTATTGCAGAATCTCTGAAACATACAAGTGAGCCTGTTCAGAAAGAAATACAGAAGAACAAGCGGCCATGACGAGGCCTTGCTGAACAGTAATGCTCTCCTAACTAGAAACAGCTCAAGAGAGCCAACAAGAAAAGGAATTATTTTCTTGTAAATGATCATTTTTATACAGTAAATCAGTTCACGTAATACAAAGCTACAGTTTTGTGGCTTCTAATCTAGACTTGCTTTTTTAGGGTACTTGCACTTTCAAATCCCTTTTTCTTGCCCACGTCTTGAAAGTTTCTCTTCTCCTTAAGTTTGCCCCATCAGAGAAAGCAAAGCCTCAGCCACCTAACTTCTTTATTATTTTGTGATTGGTTTCCAGAAACAACATTCTATAAAGTCAACAGGCTTGCTTATGGTCTGTACATTAACCCAGGTACAGTACCTGTAACAGATCTTCACTGAGGACTTCAGTTTTCTCAGCTCTGGAAAAAAGACACAGGAAATGTAAGCCTTGAATTAGAGTAATTTGCATGATAAAAGATTACATCAGGGGTCAAAAAACTTGCTGTACATCAACAGGAAAACTATTCAGAGGTATGAAATGATCTTTCACAAAAAAGTTCTCATTTTAAAAATACCATCCTGCCGTAAGTTTAGGAATGTTATGATACACAGCACACCACACTGTCAATGTGGCACGCACCACACTATGGGCAAGCTGTAGATCACTGCCAAGCAGCAATCTTTCACCACTTGCCAACCACCACAAACGAGTGAGGTTAACAAGGAAATCCCCACACTAAAATTGTAAACCCAACCTGTTCTCATGCTCGTCATCGCTTCGCTCAGACAGATTCTTAACCACAAGTTTCCAAAAGTTAAGTTTATGCTCTTCACATTTAGAAGGATCAGTAGCTGTCATTTCTGAATATTACCTGCCTAAAAAACAAGTCAACAGAGTCCTGTGGCACTTTTAAAGACTAACAGATTTATTTATCGCATGAGCTTTAGTCTTTAAAAGTGCCACAGGACTCTGTTGACTTTCTACAATAGACTAACACGGCTCCCCCTTTGGAATTTAAAAAACAAGTGTAATTCTAATGCAAGAAATACGCAACAAACTGGAATCCTTCAGTACTTAGCCTGAATACTAGCAAGAGAGAAAATAAGTTCCAAGTATAATTTTAAAGTGCAGTTCTGCTTTGAAAAATGATTACAGGAAAGATTCAGCGTTCCATGATTACAGTCCCAAATAATTCCTGACCAGAACATACTCCAGTCAGTTCTCTCTCTTCCCTAACTTCCAGCTCTGCAAATTGAACACAAATTGCCAGTCAAAGCAGTGGTCTATTTAGGCAAGCACCTTGCCTGAGAGGCCTCCTCAGGTGTTAACCACATGCTAAAAAAGGACTTGTCTACTTTAGGGTGTCAACATGTGGTAAGCCAACACCTATTCATTTCCAGGCTAGACAAGACCCCAGTGGCCATTACCAGCTGTTCAGATGAAGGGCAAGGAACGCTGCGGATAGACAATTCCAGCATAACCGGCTCCATGAGAGAAGTCTGGTCAGTGGTCGGCTTATGCTCTGAAGCAGGAAGGTCTAACCCGTCTAACGTAACTGCGTGTTCTCATCCATACGCTGGGACTTGCCATTTTTTTGAATCCTACTTATACCTTGGCCTGAATATTTTGCAGAAGTGACCTGCCACCACAACTTGTATAAAACTAATTTTGTCAGTTTTAAATTGGTTGTCTTTATTTTGTTCACGACTATCGTTCTATTCTGAGTAAATAAAGAACAAGTAAATGATGTGCCCAATTTACTTTCTTTATACTACTCATTTCGCAGGGTTACCATTTTCCCTCTTATTCATCTCCCTCCCCCTAAATAGGGACCTCATTTTTCTGGAAAAAAGGCAGTTTGGGGTGGGGGGAGATGAACAACAGGGTAAGACCCTCACAAAGGAGCGTCTCACTACCTGGTCTCTTCTTCTGCTGCTCTGTTTGAGATGGGTGACCAGAAGTGGCCTGTATTCTAGGGGAAGGCTTACCACAGATTTACCTAACAGCACAATGAAATTTGGACCCAAGCATTGTGCTCAGGTAGTTCAAGGCTCTTTTCCAATGCATGTTCCCATACATTTGTCAACAGAGACTTTCATTTCTTAAAATGTGAACTTCGGGTTACTAGCCGGTAAGTGCCAGGATCACCCAAAAGAGTTGGCATTAATACTCATCTGATACAGAGGGTGATTTAGGGAATAGGTTACTACAGTTAATAGTTCTGTAAATTCATATTTGAGTTCCTTCACAACTCTTGGGTAAGTATCTGACTTATTACTGTTTAATTTATACTTTGCTCCAAAACCACCGTTGACACCTCAGACCAGGACAGTTCCTCAGATTTTTCACCTAACAAGACTGCTCGAATCTCCTGCACATCCTCTGCAATGAAAGCTAAAGCAAAGAATTCACTTAGCGTCTCTCTAACAGCTTTGTCTTCCTTGAGTGTCCTCAATAGTCCAGTGGCCACACTGATTCGTTAGCAGCCTTTCTGCTTCTGATGCAATTTACCTTTTTTGTTTTGCTGTTAGTTTGCGTCTTTTGCCATTTCTCTTCAGATTTTGTTGGCATGCCGAATTATACTTTTACCCTTGACGTGCAAGAGTTTATGCTCCATTCTATTCTCCTCAGTAGGAACGGACTTCTAGGTTTTAGAAGAGAACTTTTTGTCTCCACCCACCTCTTTTACTCGCTGTTTATCTCATGCAGCATTTTTTGTCTCTACCTTTTTTTTGCAGGGGGAGAAGGTGCGGGAACACATTTAGTATGAGTCTCTGTTGTGGTGTTTTTAATAGTTTCCATGCATTTCGCATTTCAGCCTTTTGACTGTTCCTTTTAATTTCCGTTTAACTAACTTCCTCGCTACTGAGTAGTTCCCCTTTTCGAAGCTATTACATTGTTCAGCTAGCAGACAGTCAAAGCTTACAGGACCACCATATGTCACTGAGGGAACAATGTGATGTAGACTACCCTAAATTTCTTATGGAAATGATTTGAAACTGACACCTTCTCCCTGGAAGTCAAAACAATTCTGACATATCTAAGTGGGGCACATGGCTCATAACAGACATTTCCATTACACAGATCAATCGAAAGAACAATTAAATGAAGTTATCCTCTTGCTGTGCAGAGTATGAACATCCAAAATAGGCACCTTGCAAGTTACCTGCAGGACTACATTGTTTTAAGATCTCTGTGCATCAGGAAAAAAACGTTTCTCGCTGCACTCTAGTGCCCTGTGTGGATAAAAAAAAATTAAAAATCTATGTCTGCATCTGAGCCACAAGTAGCAAAATTGGTCCCTGCATATCCACGGACTTGCAGGGCTCAACTGACAGGAAGTAATTCTGTTCTGGAGTGCCTTGGGCACCTCCTTGAACATACATTTCTCAAAAAACTGAGGCAGATGGCAGATCTCTCAGAACTTCCACGAGAGTGGGTATGAGTTACAAGGCTCCCTTGATCACCTTTGTTTTCTGACTTTAAACAGTTCTGTTCACTGAGGCAGAGAATATCCTTAAAACCCCAAACAATAGAATTGATCAAATGCCATCTGGTGGGTGTGTTCACACACTATAATTAATAGACTTATGTGGTCTATTTTAGTCCATGCAGTGATTCAAAGCACTTGGCTAAAAATAATCTTTATGTGCACATCTCATCCAAACGCCTTTGCGCACCGCAGAGGTCTGTCAAAAGACAAAACATGAACACTAAGGCTTTGAACCTTCTTCCATTGAAGGTTCGAACTTTGTCATTTATTTTACTGGGAACAGGAGTGCACTCTTGCACCATGACTGACTTACAAGTAAGCCAATGGCTGAACTTCAAAGACAAAGTGATGCTTCATTGTGAGCCACGAACAGCACATTTATCATGCATCAGCAGGTACAGAAGTTGGTACTGATCAAATCAGGTGGAGCCATAAAAAGAAAATTTACAAGTAACAGACTGAGTTACTGACCATGTCATTTGAGTGTTGCGATACTCACGTACAGCAGAAGGAAAATAAACACTTATGTATAGTACAGGAAAATAAGAGGAGAGTTCTTAACTTAAACTAAAGGGGATACGCTAAATACAGCAGCTGTTCATCACTAGAGTCAAACAGCCAGCAAAGCAAGCGTATAATCATCATGAAAAACAACAGAGTCCTGGGGCACTTTTAAAGACTAACAGATTTATTTATCGCATGAGCTTTCGTGGGAGAAAATTCAAAGCGTCTGAGGAAGTGGGATTTTCTCCCACGAAAGCTCATGCGATAAATAAATCTGTTAGTCTTTAAAAGTGCCCCAGGACTGTGTTGTTTTTCTACAATAGACTAACACGGCTCCCCCTTTGGCATCTTCATCATGGTAAGCCTTCCAGCTACTTCCTATTACTGCATAGTCGCAAGAAGAAGAGAGGGCTGAGCTGTCATGGGTAACAATGCTTCCTCTTGCATTTGATGGATTCTCTATTCCAGTCCAGATTTTACATCTTATACCCAGCCCACTGCTTCAGGAACTAGAGAAGATTGAATTTAAAATATTCAGGTTCAGTTCTTAACAGTAGCGAGTCATGTAAGAGGGACCAGACATCTAATGCAGCCACGCAGCTGTATCAGCTTGTTAGAGACTTTATAGAAATATATTAAGGTTTTCCCCTTTTTCACAGATAAGCAGGCATGCGGAATATCAGTTTACTCTTTCGGCAATGAGTACCATTAACTAGCAAAGGTCTCTGGAGACACTGGATGAGTGAAGATACCTTTTCATCTAACATTCATCAAACCAATACACTTGTCAGCTACTAGCTTAACAATACCAAAACCAAGTTCTACATAGTTGAAAATAGGGTTGAACGAGAGGTAAATAGTCAGAATTTAGTTTCGTAGTTCTCTACACAAATGAATACATAATTTTACTGTAAGTTTGTGTAGAAGATATATCCCCTCTTAATTCGTCCAAGAGATATTACTATGCCTGAAAATAAAGTAATGCTTTTATTTCAAAATGTATGCTACTTTGCAACCACTCTCCCAGATAAAGACTGCAGCGTCAAGAGGTGCCACAGTTTAGAAAGGTGTTATGGACTATGAGCAAATTAGATGTAATGTGTTTTTAGCTAAATAATGTAATGCCACAGAGACAGATGCGTAGTAACATCACCAAAAACACTTGACTGACTAAAACAAAGGACATGCTGTTGCTGTCTAGACAGCATCTCTCGCTTTGCAGTTTCCAGCGCTTCCTCTAAAACTGATGGGAATGCATCTCTACCATAGATGGTGCTATTTTTGAAACACGTTGAAGACAGATTATAGTTAGCAACATTTCAGCTAAGAACTCTTCCAGCAAATACAGGTAGTTTCAGAAATTCACTCTGGTTTAAAAAACAAACAAACAAAAATAAAAACAAATTTTAATTTTTGTGTTTTACTGTGAAACCAGCCAGGAAGGTAAGATTCCTTAAGGGGGCAAACCAGTGCTGTTCCAGCTGACAAATTATCAATAGTAGAGAACCTCTGAATTAATAAATGCATGGCTTACTGTTCTCACACTGCAGGGGGGCGTCGAGGGAGAATGTCGTTCTAATTTAGTTCCTAAGGACACGGGGCCAGATGCAGGAACTCTGCCGTTTAGGAAGACTCAGACTGCTCTACAAAGACTAAGGAACTCATGTCACACTAGCTGAGCAACATGCAAGAACTCATATGAGCTCTAGTTCTTGCTCTAACGTAAGGTCCCACTGCATCTTAAAACAATCTGAAGGGCTTTCCAACCAAAGACGTTTGGGCCTATATCAGTGAACAAGGGTTTTTCTGGCCTGACCCCCTTATGTTAAAACAGTTTAATAACTTTGTGCCTGACTCATTCCACGAAATGACGAAGTATATGTCTGACAATGAAGTAGTGTTCTACTAGAGCAGATTAACAGTTGCAACTAAGAATCTTTCAAAGAACATTCCCAGATACATTAGAAAAGTTGGTACAGACTAAGGAAAGAACTAGCTGGCTTTAAACAGAGGTGTTCAGTTTAACAAACCAAATCTGCAACTTCAAATACAATTTCTCCTGCAATACCTGTTCATAGACATGAGGTGGTCTTTAATATCGTTTCACAAACCAAGACTAAAATTCCTAACCTACATCCTCTGCTATTGCAGTGTAACAATTTAGGAGTTCAGCTGAATGTAGACAAAACAGTTAAATACTCAGAATGTAAAATGAAGTCATTCCAAGCTATGACTAATTGAAAAAGCACGCCATTTCTCCAATCCCTTCTATGTACTAGGAGGCCCATAACATTCCAGGTTTGTGACTGATCTGCGGTGTGAACTTCTGATACACAGACTCCTACTGGCATATGTTATGGAAACAGATCTGTTAAACTGAGGAAATTCCCTGACACATTCTGTAACAATAAAGATAATGTTTCCGTAAGAATAAAGGACTGGAAGAAATGATTAGTAGACTGTAATGAGAGAAGGTGGAAGCCCTGCATGCACCAAGGTCCTTCTCAAATGTTACACTGCTTTCCATAACAGAAATAGCAACCTGCCTGCTCATCTGTTCACACGGCTTAGATACAAAATAGCTGATTTTTAATGGAGTGTTGCCGATTACAATCAGAGAAAAGGAAAAGGAGGATTCTGGGAACTGAACGTAAAGTTGCGGGACGCAGGACAAAGGGCACAAGTGATCGATAGCTGTTCGCGACAATCCAACGGTTCCCATTTTCTGAATCAACACTAAGGGTTCCACAACTACCTGTATTCTCAAATCAAATGAAGTGTTACACTAACATTATAAAGGGCTGCATTAGAAAGCCAACGGAATCGTTTGCCACGTATGTTTGAACATCCAGAAGAATACCAGTTTCACCACAATTGCAGAATTGCTGTAAATACAATAATCACGGCACATTTAAAGCATCTTGAAAGAACGTAAGGATTAACTCTTGCTGCTCCAACGTTCAACCTGGAAAAAAGTCTCTTCGACTTGTTCAAAGCCAGCCAAAAAGTACCATGGAGAAATTGCTGTCTCCTGAATACGACAACATTCTGGTAAGTATTTCAAGTCATGGTAGGACAGGCAGTCCGAAGGGTCGTTACTGTTTAGTCATTTCTAAGGACAATAATTACATTGGATCTGTTTAAGAAAGCATATATAACCCCACGTTATGAAGAGACATTAGCAAATTGTATATTTTGGTCCATAGTTACGGCAATTACCCACTTCTTTCCAAGCCCATAAACCATATAAGAACCTAAGAACTTCTTAATTGTTATTTTAAAACTTTTAAAATTAGACATCTCAACGTGTGGGTCTTGGGATTTTCCTGTGTCACCTCTCTAGTTAAAAGCATTATGAAGACAAGCCCACTGTACTCATCTGTCCTCTTTTCTGAACGGCTCCTCAGCCCCAATAATGCTTTAGAAGACAATATACAGACATTCTAAATTGGAGCAGGACCGTTCCCCTCTTGTGTAGTTAGACAGTGAGAAAAGCAGCAGCTCGCAGCTACACTTTCACTTTAAAACCCTTTCCTCTCTAATTTCAGTGAGCAGGTCTGCTTCATGTACCAAGGCCCAGGGTCACTTATACTTTCTAAACTGTAGGTGAAGAGGAAGAACCTGGAGCTAGAAATTTTCTTCTTTGATGTAGAAAAATCTATTAACCAAATATGAAGGAGAAATTAAGGGTGCTTCTACATACCTTAAAAACCCTACTGAACTGGGTCTCAGAGTCTGGGGTCAAGTGACTCCAGGCTCACGCTACACAAAAGCACTGACTGCTATTTGTAGAGGTTCCCACTCTGGCTGGAGCCTGGCTCTGACACTTGAGGAAAGAGGTGGGTCTCGCAGCCAGGGCAGGAACGTCTACATTGCTATTTTTAGCCCTAGCACAGCAAACCAAGGTTCTGAGACTCACTGCTGCAAGTCCTCATCCCTCCTCCTTCCAGTGTAGACATGCCCTTAGCCACAGTTTGGCAACCTTTTGGAGAGGTCACTGGCATCGGAGAAAGTCACAAGTCCTGTCCAACCAGCATAGGGAGGAGTCTAGGATCACGGATGGGCTAAAATTAAGGTCAAGAGCTACAAAACAGGTAAAGCTTAACACCCTTTGAAAACCAGTAAGGAAACAAGACCCACAATAAAACCAAAAATGTTGTCAGAAGGCTTGGACACTCACTAGAGCAGTGGTTCTCAACCACTCTCGCCACACAGGGGTAGAAGTGTGTCACGGAGAGCCGGGAGGGGGCTGGATTTGGCCAGTGTGTCTTGTAGGGTCGTGCGTGTCGTGACCCGCAAAAGGTTGAGAACCATTGCCCTAGGGAATAAGTAGCCCAGTTCAAATGACACTGGTGACAGAAATCTTTACTCGTACTGTATGTGGTACCTCAAGCGTTGGTGTAACAGATACATCTATGGGAGTAGTTGGCTTCATGATGAAATGTCAAGTCTAAGCTCTTACTCTGACAAGATTATAGTAGAGCCAAATAGTTATCCCCCAAAACACGACACAAAACTAGTAAAGGAGTAGTCAGTTTTTCCTGCCATTTCATTTTCCTTAGCTAAAATGAAGCCTATTAGTTTGCTACCCAAGAGAGGCCAGAGGGGTAGGTTTGGCAAGCTAACATTTCAGAGCACCTTCACACGGGGCTGTGTTACCAGTACATCCTGCTCACTTTCTATAGCACAATGAGCAAGATTTGCTGCCAGGAAAAAATGGAAAATTAGTAACTCTGCACAAAAACAAAGCGTTGAGAATTAGAGAGGTTAGTTTCTTTCCATGGAGAGTCTTGTTTTCCTAAGGTTAATTGGAAATTCTCCACAAAGTGTAATTTGAGAAAGTAAGACGTTTCATATTTATTGGTTCATTTTCTCCCCTATCCATTCTGCACTGTACTAAGGCCAAAGCATCGTGGTGAGTAGATTGGAGGTCTTTCATGTCACTTCAGCTACACGTGTTACTTTGAAGTTCCAGGTCTTATTTGAAAAGTCTGAACATGTCAGATGAGAGAAAAGTGCTCACAGGGGAAAGATATGAAGTTGTAGAGTACCATCAAAACACCATATTTGGTTTTCCTCTCTTCTCTTGTACCCATTCAGCTCTGAAATTGTTTTTTAGTCATCCTAGATACTCTCAACACAACTTAAAGTTCTGTTACTGAAGTGATAGCCTACACGTCCCTTCCTGCTTTATCTCCTATTAGTGTGAGTTGGAAAACTATGTTGTTAGTATTCACAAGTCCTGTACTTATCTACTTCTACAGATAAACAATTCAGGGCTTTTGAACTTTGGGTTTGTTTGCTTGCTGCTTGGGTAGTATATGTTTTAGTTATGAGGTCTGCAAACATAGCTTTTCCTTGAGTGCCCAATCCTTGTCCAATTGCCATTCTGGGAATTTGCCTCTATTTCTATGGGAGCAGGACACAGGGTAAGGGAAAGAAGGTAAGAGCATGAGGACCTAAGTGCTATAAAGTCTAGCAGTAAGGGAGGAGAAGAGGCGTAGCAATTTTTAAGAAGGGCATTTGTTGCTTTTAGTTTCTGTATCCTTTTAAGAAATAGGTCTTTTATATAAAGAGTGTTGAAGTCTTTTACTGTACTACAAAAAAAAATACTTTCTACAATTCCTCCTGCCTTTGGAATTACATAGCCATGGTCCTTCTTCATAGCCATTTTAATTCAGGGAAATTAATTTCTCCTTTTGGAAATCTGTGCTAGTATTCAGCTTCCTGGATACGGCAAGGTCTGCTGCAGGAGTTTGATTTTACTGGCAGAGCATTTTGAACACAAGCTTAAAGAGCAGAACATTGTTTCATCACAGAAACCGAATCCTCCTCCTTACTCAACTCGTCTGCTCTGTGTATTCAGTCTCACGTCCACTTTGGTGTCAGAAGTAGTTTTTACTGACATTTTCAAAGGACAATGCTGGCATGGAATTTCCCCCTCCCCATTCCCAGCACACCCCTACCTATTCACACCTTTGGTAAGGGAACACCTGAACTTTTTCGGAGTAGAACGAAATTGTTTTCACCTTTCATATTGAGTGGAAAACACAGCTCAGGTGGCATCCTCATTACCATTGTCTTTAAATTTACCTTCAGTTGGGTTTTGACTAAGTTCCAATAGTCAATTTTGGCAGCACTATTACTTCCGCAGAGGACCCAGGGAATAGCCATCTCAGCTGCAGCTTCCTTCCTTGGTTCATTTCTGATACCGGCCTAACAAGGGACGTTAGGAATCTAATCCTTCAGGCCAAATCACATTCATAAATGGAGGAAGATCTCTGGGACCTTACAGGTTCTGCTGACTCTTCATAAAATTGCTAATGAGGATTACTAGAATCAGTATTTTGTCTTTGTCAGAGCTTGCTTAAGAGATAGATAAGGTAAACCACAGGTCAATATTCATAACTGTCGACGTCAGTCGAAAAAGAGTTTATTTTAGATTGTCGCCACCCTGGGGAAGGACTACATCCTCTATGAAACCACACCTAGCTCAACAAAGCCTGATTCCGAGATGCTACCGCAAGACAAACTACCCAACAACAGAGCGTGCATAGTAGGAGCTAACATTTCCTGAGTTCATTTCTCTCCTACTCTTTCTTTGGAAAAAGCTTACAAGAATTCAGAACAGATTAGGTATTATTTTCCAAATATTTTGGCAGTATTAGGGACTGAGGTGTTTTGAAATGCCAGTGTGACCATTAATTTTCTGCGTTCAGGTCGAAAGCAAGTTAACATCCACCCACTTTGGTCCTTTGTCCATGCCCAGACAGCATGAGCCACAACATTGAAACTAAATCATCCACCAGATACACACAAAACATGGTGTATTTAGCAACCAACCAGAGCAGAGCATGCAAGGGGTTTGCGTATCACTCATTTATAGGTGGGTGGGTGCTCAGGTGCCAATCTTGTCAAGACCCACCACAGCAAACCCCGAGCTGGAGGGAAGGCGAGCCATTACCTGGCAGATACCAATGATGCAGCCCAAGAAAAGGGGCTAATCCTTAGACCCTGACAATCCAGCACCACCTGAAACAGCTTCCTTTCTCATGGTGAATGGATTTTAGACAATTCACTGCACAAGCCATTAATAAATTATTTCCACCTCTTTATTGGGAGTTTTTGCATCCACCATTAGATCACACCTTTAACTCAAACTTTGAATTTAGTAACAAGAAATACGGTAATTCTGGAACAGAAATGGTATGAACTCACCTAACAATTGTTCCTCGGTCAAGAACCAGTTTGAGTGACTGAGCTGGCTGTTAAAAGGAGTTTGTTTTGTTACAGCAACTTTCTGCTTCCAGGTCAGGTTTAACACCAAACATCTGGCGAGTGCATTTTATCATCAGAAGGGTTCCATTTTTAGGAACTGAGAGGGAAATTTAAGATGGAGTCTGTCTTGCTTGTATATGAACCC
>ML685786.1:2188518-2232030 GCA_007922175.1 Pelusios castaneus | reverse complement strand
GCTCAGGCCCTCTTGGCCAGAAGGGCTCCCCCTAAAATTCCCCAACAGAACACAACGTTTCACTAGACAAGAGCGCCAGCTTTAGAAGCTTATGAAGAAACAAAAGCTTTCTGACCGTTACTTGAGGCTTGTAACTAAGGTCTAGGCGACACTGCAGGGCTAAGTCAATGGGAGATACGCAACCTGCATGCTGCAGAACGTACCTCCCATCGACTTAGTTACCCTTACTTGCCACGGAGTCTTCACTCCGCTGCCTCGACTCGAAGGGCTCTCCCGTCAACGCAGCGTTACTCCTCTTGGAGGGGTGGAGTCATTGAATCGACGGCAGAGCTCCTGATCTAGAGCTTCAAAACGCTTTGTACAAACACATTTTGAAGGACACTGGACTGAAGAAATGCAGTTTAGTGTGAAAGAGCCTTGAAGCAATCATTTCGTCTACTCTGTTATCAATGGGGCAGGGTAAGCGTCTAGACAGTGGCTGACTATGTGACACATACTGCAAATCCTGTACAGTACTGTGGGCAGATACAGGAATTTTTACTTCCTGCTTGGTCAGCATGGAAAGCTCACATCTCATCTTCCCAGCTGACCGTGGCGGCTCCATGCACCACATGCTCTCCTGCTGGGAGAACGTCAGTGTCTGGACCTGATCAGCATTTGGGAGATGAGGCTGTGCAGATCCAGCCCCACCTCAGCCAGAAGAACTGTGGCCGAATTTCTCATTTAATGGCAGAGAAGGGTAATGAATGGGACATGCTGCAGTGCCATGCAAAAATCACGGAGCTGTGGCAGGCGTACCAAAAGTCAAACCGTTGCTCTGGTGCGAAGGCAAAGACCTACCATTTGAATAAGGAGCGGGAAGTCATCCTTGAACCCCACTTCTACTGCAGGAGACCTGTGGATACCTCTGGGGGCCCAAAGGCAGCTTGTTTACATGTGCTTCCCATTTCCCTGTTCAATGAGACAGTGTGTCAGAAACGTGTGTGAACGCACACTGAGATCTCACAGGAGACCTGCCTAGAGATCTTTAGGGAGCTTCCCTGGAGATTCTTGCCAATCCTCTGCCGAAGATTCCTCAGCAGAGCTGCTTTGTTTCTTCGCCCAGCTGTAGGAAATTTTTCCCATGCCAATCGGCAATCACTTGTTCGGGGACCAAAGCAGCACACAGGCATGCAGCACAGGGACCCAGTTTGAAGCTGCTTGCATGAAGAAAATGCACACGAACATCCCTCTTTACTCTCAGGAAGGAGATACTGGTCCCAGGGTAGAGAAAGGGGGGAATCACTTTTCATAGTGAGAAAGCCAGTCCATAAATCTGTTCAAACACAAGTTAATGATATCGAATTTGCTGTCCTTAAACAGGTTAATTACAAATCAAAGCTTCAAAAAGAAACTACAGAGTTAGAATTCATATGCAAATTTGATACCATTAACTTGGGTTTAAACAAAGATATGGGTTGGCTTTTTCACTACAAAAAGTGACTTCCCCTCTCTCTTCACCTCCAAACCTTCTAGTATGTTGTTCCACACTGTCTGAATCTAAGTAACTGCTTTCATTTGTGAAATAGTCTGACCTGATCCTAAGTATGTATTTTTTCCTCCCATACTGTAAGTTTTCCATCTTCTAATGTCTGATGAAGTGGGATTTCCCCCACGAAAGCTCAAGCATTAAATAAATGTGTTAGTCTTTAAAAGTGCCACAGGACTCCTTGTTTGTTTTGCATGCTGTGATGTGTGCAGAAAACCAACAGTGGGTCGCAGGATCCATTCTTTCAGACAGTTTGTGGGGCTCAGGAAACTGGGGCCATTGCAAAAATGCTGCAAAACGCAATGAGAAACCCAAGGAATGACAGGACGGAAATTACTGTACCATGGGATGTTGAGTCCATACAACGATGCGCTGTGATCCTATCTTCCGCCTTACCACGACTAGTGGCCCCGGTGGCAAATTACACAGCAGAGTAGCTGCCCAGACACCACTGTCACTGTTGGTGCGAGAGCACCTGTGGACACGAGTGCTGTGTGAACAGGCACAAGTGCTGTAACTGTAGTGCTTTTTAATCACCACGGTAACGCTTTCTAGTGCGGACAAGGCCAAGTCAATCATTGGTGTTCATTAACAAAATGACTGACAGCTCACCATATGTAAGGGTGGCAGTTTTTAGTTCTGGATAAGGATCAGTTCCCTTGCTAAATCACCTGCTGACCTGGCAGTTCCCTTCTGTTGTCACAAAAGAAAAGATTTCTAAGTTTATTTTTTATCCGCTCTTGTTGCCAAGAAATAAATGGGCAGTGTAGAGGTAAACATGGGTTAAAGCTCTCTAATCTGTGCAGCAGCAATTGCTGTTCTGCTAAGTAGTGGAGGAACATCTTTGATCTTGTTATACAATGAGAGGTTGAAAACATTAAGACGTTCGGCATATACAGCCATTAAAAAGCTGTTTAAAATACCATTGTGCCACTGCTTAGTTTTAGATGCAGGCACACAATATTAATAGCATATGCTTACAATAAAAAAAGGACAGCCATATAAGTAGAATTCAAAAGCATGCTGAGTTAATTAAAAGCATTTTTCTTTTTTTGAAGGGCATTGGCAAGATTGGAGTCTTGCATCCCTGTCACATGGTCCTCCCAGAATTGAGAAACAAGTATCTGAAGCAGAAAATGCACATCTGGTCACGGAGATGGATGGTTTACATAACTTAAAAACCTCCCTTGCTAAAAAAATGCATGAAGTTTACAGATTCAAGCATTCAAGGTGACATGACAGTTTAATATAAAGGAGAAACTAATAAATATGATACCAAAGACGCCCATTTCCAATCTTCGACAATAAAGGTCAACATTCTGAAATGGCATCCAAACAGCACATTTAATATATGACTATCTGTTCAGTTCTCTAGTCTAGATCAGGGCTAAAAACAGATGCAAGTTCTATGCAGACAAGGCCATGAGGAAAGATAGTTCTGCCTCTTTTCAGTGGCTGCTATGGATAACAAATACAGCAAAGCAAATGAAATAAGGAAAAAGGGACAGGAGGAGGCAGGAGAGAGAAAATGGGCAAAACCCAGAAGCAATACAGCAACTGTCAAGGCATGACGGGGAGAAAATGGGATTCAGGTATCACTGGGCCCATCACAGGATGGGACAATGTAGCGCCCAATGGAAGAATCTGACACGCAATCAGCTGCTAGTAGGTGGTGTCGGCATTAATCAGCCCTGACTAAAAGTTAACCCTGTGTATAAGCAAAACAGAGCCGGTACTGACCAAGGACATACCTTGCTCCCACCAAGCAGCAGACGTAACTTGCAAGCTCTGTAAAAGAAGACAAGACCGGGGCAAAGAAATGTTGTAAACAAGTGTGGAAAATAACCAGATGTGCTTGCCATTTACCCACCTAGCAAGCATAAGAGTATAAAAGATAGGACTATTCCCCCCAGTTGGAACTTTGTCCTTGGGGCAACTGCTGTGTTCGCCGCCATGAGTCATCACTCCCCATGCTCTGCACCCGCAGTCGTTTAACTGGGGTTCCCATCTGCTGAAGGGGCGTAAGAATTGCTGCTTTCCTTTTCTTTTCTTTCTTGTCTGTATCTTAAAACTGTTTGTTTGTACCTTTTACCTCGTCTCCTGGTGTTGTGCCTACTGAACCCATTGAACGTTAGGGCCTGAGCTATAGGTTGTAGCCAGTGGCCTGTAACAGACACTGCCCAGGAAAGCAGGGACTCTAAAAAGAGATTTGGGAGTCAGAGGATAATCAGCTGAACATGAGCTCCCAGCCTGAACTTGGCCTAAAGAGCTAATACAATCCTGGAATGCATAAATGGCAATCTAGAGTGGGCACAGAGCTCATCTTACCTCTACATTTGGCACTGGAGTGACTGCAGATGCAATACTGCGTCCAGTTTTGGGCACACAATTCATAAGATGTTGATAAATTGGAGAGCATTCAGACAGGAGCCATGAAAATTATTAGAAAAGTCTTCTAGTGAGACTCAAGTCACTCAATCTGTTTAGCTTAACAAAAGAGACAGTTGGGGGCCCTCAATTACAATCTACAAGAATCTACACAGGAATAAATATTTTAAAAATGGGCTCTTCTATGTAGCAGAGAAAATTATTATTTGATCCAGTGGCAGGAAGTTAAAGCTGAACAAATTCAGACTGGAAATAAGGTAAATTTTCAGCAGTGAATGTAATTAACCATTGGGATAGTTTACCAAGGATTGTGGGGAATTCTCAATCGCTCATTTTTAAAATCAAGACAATGTTTTTCTAAAAGATCTGCTCTAGGAACAATTCCAGGGGAAGTTCCTTGTCCTGGGTTATGCAGGGGGTCAGACTATCCCATTCTCTTCTGGCCTTTCACTGATGACAAAGAAGAACACTGGGAAGGAGGGTTTGGTTAAAAGCTCCCTCTTTTTACATTCACTTGTCATACTGATTTCCTGAAGGATACGTGTGGGGAAGGATTAAGAACAGGAAACTTTCTGTGCCCCAATAATTCTTAAACAGGTCCCCACCCACGCTGGAATCTCCTCTCCAACAACAAATTTAATTTGACCCTGCTCAGCTGAGTTTTGTGTTTGCGTCACTGGTTGCTCACGTCTGTTTTTATGTTGCTTAGCTACTGCGTATACAGAAACCATGTTAATGTGTAGAACATGCAGAGTTATGCCATTACCATCCTGGCATGTGTCACGCACAGTGTAATGGTTTTGCTGTTCAAGCGTTAAAATGAACATTAACCCTTTATTATTAAGCATCTGAGGGAAGTCGAATTCAGGGCTACTAGCCTCATACTATAGGTTTTTTTGTTTGCTTTGACAGTTCAGCGTGTTAAAAGTTGACTATTACAGTGCAGAACATTAGATTTAAAATACCTCGAACTTCTGTTCCAGTGCTCTTTTTACCTGAGAAAACTGAATGAGGACCACTAGTTCTGTAAACCAGGTCACTTTATGACTAACCTTAAACCAGTTTACTAGAAATGTGATCCCAACAACATAGTGCTTCATTCCTATTTCTGTCCAAAGCAAGAAGTTAAAGCAGCTTCTTACTTAGTCTCAGTTTTATATATTGCTGTGTTTTCTTCAAGCAACATGATTATTTTACAGCAGTTTAGAAGGGGGGGGGGGGAATCCTTAGTTTAGTAATACAGAATTATTCCACAGCTACAGGATCTTTTGAGGTATTAATTTATCAAGCTTCAAAATATTTGCTTGGATTGCAGAGCTTTAACACAGCTGTCAGACTTTAAATGCGGCAACAGATATTGTAGATGGAGAGATGTAAAAGTAATTAGGCGGTCTGAACCAACACTGCACTGTGACTGTCTGTAAAACCTCAAAGCCCAAATGAAGAAACACTACACATTCCCACAGTCAAAATGGAATATAGCAGCATCTACAGTATCATCATAATGGGTTTGAACCTGGCGCCAGGTTCAGTTTGAAAACAGATTTCATTTTTGTTACCCTTCTTAACCCCTCAGATGCAATTTAAAGAATTCAGAGTATTAAGTATGAAAACAAAAATAATCTAACAGCCATAATAAAAAATAACCGCTATCGATTTAAGATGTATTTAGGAAGGGCAAGTTTTAACAAAAGATCAAGTATGGTTTGCTTTCATAGGAGTCCAGTCCAATTTCAATACTCTTTACTGGCTGTTGGCTTATCTATCTGCAGTGATTTACAAACCCACACACACTCCAATACACATCTGATTAACATAGGCAGGAAGCAAGTTTTAGCAGTGAATGCCCCTTCTCTGCTTATTGGACACTTGAAACGTGTCGACTACTTGCGCTGTGTAGATAGCGGTCATGCAGTACGTTTGTTTCCCAGCCCAGGACCAAAGAAGAGCCCAGGTGAGCCTGAAAGTCTCTCTCTCACCAGCAGAACTTGGTTCCATAAAGGTATTCCCTCACCCACCCTGTCTCTGGAAATAGGCAGTTTTGCAGATACAAAATCTTTTCCTATTCGGATGTGATGTTGAGAGGACTGACTGATGGCAGGGATTCATGAGCGGTTCAGCTTGCTTACACAAGGAAGATTCAAAATTTCTACACAGATATTCCACTTACAAGCCTGACTAACAGTCTTTCAACTTGCACAGAGAACCAGTTTCGTGCTAAGCACAGGAGACAAGACGCAGTAACTACATACATCACAGTTTCAGGAAATAATGCTGACTGTTCCTTGGCTACAGACTGCTTAGTAACAGTGCTCTGCAATGCCACATAGAAGACATTCCATTCATTCCCTTGGCTCCTATCAGCAGAGTGATTTGGGGCTTGTCTGTACTATATATCACTATTCAGTCGACCAAAATTAGGTAAGCTTATAGCAGCTTATTACTTATTGCAGCAAATTACAGCAGCTTTTCATTATCCATACTGCTCTCCTACTGCTGATGCCCATGCTCACCAGGATTGCTTGCATCCACTTGAGAGGGGCAGAGAGAGAAAGTGTGTGTGTGCGCGCACGTGTGTGCAATGGCAGCAGCTGGGGATCCCCCCCCATCTCCCTGCCCTAGGGGCCTGAGCTGTAAGCCCAGTGGGGGGGTGTCATAGCATGGAGCCTACCAGCCTTTCTGGTAAATGTCATGGCTGTCTCAGGCTCAGAGCAGCAGCAGGGCCCTTGGCTCAAACCTAGGGCTATCACCCTGGAATGGGGGGGGGGGAGACAGGAGCCCCAGCTGTGGGCCTGGGGCCTCAATTTCATAGTAAGGCACCTACCAGCCTTTGTGAGTTTCATCACTCCAGCCGTGAGCCCCATGCCCCAGAAAGGAGCAGTGAACCTAACAAGAATGATAGCAAACATCCCATGTAAGTCACAGCATTCACACTGCACAGTGTCGCTCTGATCATGCCAACCTACACACTGCGCCGCTCGTGGGGGTGGAGTTATGTCGGCGTAGGAGGCTACTTACATCAGCAGGAGACAGGCGGTAATGTAGGAACTGACGTAATAAGGTTGATATAAACTGCCTTACTCCGTAGCATAGACAAGACCTGAGAGGCCGTGAGCATCTGATGTCACTTAAAGGCCATTTCTTCGCCACTTTAGGGATTAGCATTACATAAAATTTGCATAGATCTAAAACTTGACAATCATATGAATGAACTCAAGTCTCTTTACAGGAAAATGAAGTCTTCAGGATTTCAGTCAGCTCCCCCACAATGGTCTTCTACAACAGTGGTCTAATTCATTTTCATTCACTCAGCAGCACCCGAGTTCCACTTGGAGCCACAATACCTACGCTTGAGAAAATCATATCCCCAATACCATGAAATGTTACCTTCTGCAGACTAACTGCAAGACAATTCTTTCCATATACAAAACAAGCAAACAGTTTCATACTATACAAAACAGAGTAGGGAGAGGGCCTCATTGGTCCCAACAGGACAGCACGAGATTTATATTTAACAGAATGACGGATCAACCTGGCACAGCGCAGACGCCTGCATTCCAGAATCACCACCACCAGCACCACACGTGCATGGTCTTTCACTGAAGACATGTGCAGACACATTGTTTTCAAAATACCATGTAAAATATAGTGGAAGATTAAAGCAGTTCTCCCTCAAAAAAGTATACAGAATTCTGAATAAATAAAAGCAGCATTAAGGTGAATATTAAGTGTTAACGGGCGTTTTTAGCAGTCGTGAGCAGTAACCTGAATATCCAGCTTCTGTATGATATTTTGGTACTGAAAATTAATTGTTTAACAGAACTGTACATCATCATGGATAAAACTTGCAAGTACTTTGTAATAAGCAATATTTAAGAACACTAAATGCAAGTTTAGATGAGTAAAAATGACAACATGTCCTTGACTCCACCCCGTATCTTGACTATCAAATGGCTTAGTCAGCTACTAAATATAGCTTAGCATAATCATTTTTATTCAGGGCGTGAGTTATTAAAAGCTGCAGTAGAACATTTCAGTTGAGTCAGGCTGATGTCACGTGCGCAGGATATTGAAAGAACTCCACTTGTATACAAGAGTTCGCACTATGGGGAGAACTAACTGGGAAGATCCTGCAGTAACTGCGTGCCATCTCCTACAAAGCATGCTTATAGGTGTTTTATGTTGAAATCTGGAAGGCAAGATATTTAGATTTGCAGTCTGCATTCTAAGAGATGAAGACCATTATTTAATAATAGAAAACATCCGTCTCAATTACAAGAAGCACATTTAATTCTCAGCCTAAAGTTTAAGATTTAGAGCTAATAAGCTCATTTTCCAGAACAACTTGTCTGACCTTGAGACTTCCCAGTTTGAATCACGTCCTGGTAAATGCTTCCTGAAATCAACAAGAGAACTATTGGGAAAAGTAGAGACACCCATGTGTCTCTGGAATCAGGAAAGAAACCACAGTGCTGACTAACATTCAATAGACATGAAGTCTAAATAATCTTATTCATTGCAAACCTGTTTCTCAAAGTAACCAGCACATCCTTGAGAAACATCTTTATGAATTGTTTTTTCAGACGAGTATAGGTCAAGGGCATATTTGTATTTATTTCACTGGAAAAAAATCTTCATAGTGACATTACTTTCAGAATAGAATTTGTTAGAGACAATTGCGACTATAAAGCCAAATACTTAAAGCTACCCCAAAACTCATTTCTCCCCCATTTCACACCACCATACTTCAGACCCTGGCCAGACAGTCTAGGGGCTTTGAATACAAGAAGAATGAGTATTTCAATGCTGAAGCAAAGAAACCCTTAACAGTTACATCTAACTTCAGGCTCTACATGGCAGAACCAATGTCTGATCATGAGAGGCTGCGGATAAAGAAACAAAAGATTGTCTTTTAGTCACAATTTCATTAGTTCTTGAAACTCAGGAGAAAGAATGTTGTGAGTATGGGAGGTTGCAGAATTTTCTGCATTTTACTTAAAAGTAAGTTATAGGGGTCCATTTAGCTAAATACAAGCGACGCTAACAGCACACATTTGCCATTGTAAGATATATAGAAACCACTTGTCTCGAAGGCTGAGGTCAGTCTGGTACCCAAAACAAAAGTAAATGCCAAGACAACAAAAAGATGAATAATAATTTTATATGTAAATACCATAACAGAAAATCTCAATGTCACAAGATACCACCAATTAAAAGCAATGCATTATCTTAGAAGATTATGCATAACAAAATAAAGCTAGATGTATACCGATATGTAAAACCCACAAAACTGATTTGGCAAACATGAGACTACTGAGGTAAGGACTCCAGTAAATTATTACTTCTAAGTAAGCTGAAAAATTCTCCCTATATAATGATGTACCATCACCTGTGACGGGAAGATACAGAGTGCAGGAAATCCACATTAAAACACAAATCCAATTCCCAACTGAGCTGTGGCCAAAACGCTAACCTAAGCAAAATGTTTTGGAAACAGCTTCAAGCTCCTGGAGTTGAGGTTTCAGATTAAAGAGAAAGTGTTAATTTTCATTTCCTTTGTATCATTTGATAACTTGATAAAGTCTTCAACTTTACTACCTCTTGCATCGCCATCTCCCCCTGAACTGTAGCAACACTGAGAATGACGATGTCCTGGTATAAAAAGGCATTTTAATCAAAAGGCTACAGAAATCAGCCTAGACCAGTTGTTTTCAAACATTGGGTCACAGAACCTCCCTGCTGCCACCACCAAAAGACTGGAATGCATTGCTCAACGATGGAATTGTTGGGTCACAGGCATAAATGATTTCTTCAACTGGGTCCTGAGGAAAAAGGTTTGAAAACCACTGGTCTAGACTCTAGATGATAGTATGAAGCTGTAATAGTTTCTTTGGAGAAAGATTTTAATCAACTAGAGTAACAAACTGAACTGGTGGGTATATGTAGAAAGCAAGGTGTTCTAGCATTACCGAGGCGAAATCCCCAGCTGCAATTCCTGACTTAAATCCTCAGAGCAAAACACACAAATTCCTCAGCGTCTTAACACGCCAAATCCCAATGCAGTTCAGATCATGGACACTCGACCACACACTGTTTATTACTAGAAAGTTTAGCACAGGGAGGCAAACTGTAGCCAGCTGGCTCAGACTGATGCTTAATGTTTATATGAACATGGAACCCAAGTCTCAGAGACTGATGAGCTAAGGCTATTAGACAATCAACATTCTAGTAAAACTAGCAAGTTTTTAATAAGGGAATTTTTTAACAGTAGACTGTTAGCCTGTGACACTCACTGCCACCACAGAAAGGCAAAGAACTCAGTAGGATTCAGAAACAAGTTGGTATAGGCGAACAAGAACATGCAAAGTAATGCTAATACAGATTAAAAATTTTGGAGGGGAATGTACCATGTGCCGGGAAGGCACATCTGGGCATGTGCTGGGAAGGCACATCTTGTACTGGAGAGGTTATTTTATAATTGTCTAGAAAGGAGTTCTGTGCAACTTTTGAAATAGCTGGTACTATCCACTATCAATTAGTAAAACTATAGGTGGGCAACTGATATTCTATGGCAATTTCTATTTCTCTTACAAATACCCTCCCTTGCTCCTTCTCCACATTATTTTAAAATGAAGTAACTTGACTTGTTTTCCAAACTAACCACGGCTCTTCAAGTTCCATCCACCTCATACAGTTACTTGTTTCCAGGGCTACATTACTTGTAATAAATTACCACCAGTTAAAAATACTGAAAAATAAAGCACTAAGAGTTAAGCAGTTGTTAGAGTATCCGAATGAAGTGGGGATGCTAACACCATCCTCCAATGAAATCCAAGGGATAATTACTGCAAAATATTTAAAACCAGGCAAGTTAATCATTTTAGAATCTTGCTCCACTTAACTCTCTCCTAATCACTTATTTCAACTCCTCGAGGATCCCTCTTTCAATATATTTACAAGTATATTTCCTAGGCATGTCACTTCTCCGCTCTAATGCAGTCTTTCCCTGTTGCTGCTTTTAATATCTTATTCATTGTTGCAGTAAGTTGCTTCTTATCCTATTATCACGTTTTACACAGCATATGCATTTGACCCAAGCAGCAGAAATTAATCACCCTTTATTTCTCACTGATAATTTTTTACTTCGACCTAGTCAGTTTTTTAAGTGACAGCTCTGCTGAACACCAGAAGCTATTTCCTAGCACAGAAAATACCTCCAGCTGAAGTAGGATCACCACAGCTCCAGCAGGGAAAAACAGTTGTAAATAAGAGAACAGATGCATGTCCCAAAGAAAGAGATATAGTAGCTCTGAAAAAGAAATACACACCATCACGCTGACTTCAAGATAGCTGTCATGCCCCTGGAAAATTCAATCGTGTGGACTACTAGGTATCTCTTCAGAAATACCAGAACATCCACAAAAGCAAAGATCCCTAAACTGAGTTCCAGGGACCAGTGATGTTTAGAAACTTATTGGTCATTTGGTTCCAGCTCTCTTCTGTGCTTCCATTTAAGAGAAAGAACAGCTGGGAGAAGGAAATAAAAGGTAGAGCAGAAAACAGTCGTGATTATCTTTCTTCATAAAAGATCATCTTCAGCACTAGCTAGCTAAAAGACATTTTTTTCTTATTGCAACAGCTGATTCACTGAAAAAAATAGATGCCACTCAGCTGCTATGCAAAGTCAGGGAAATGGTACATGCAACAACCAAATGTTATTTTTAAGTGTGAGAAAACCCATTCAAGAGGGAGTTATTGCTGTCTATCTTTTGATGGTCTTTTCTCACAATTTACCTTTTTTGATTGAGTATCATATTAACTGTTACCTTTAAATGACGGTTTGAGGAAAAACTGGACATGTTAAATAGTCTTCAAAGCAGCGTTTCCTAAGGTGTGTGGTGGGGAGGTGCACAGTCAAGATCAATTTTTCTCATCTCATATTATGGTTGGGGAGACACAGTAGAGTCACATTTTCCAGGCTAACAGATGCAGTGATGTCTGCCAGTTCACAAGGAACTTGAAACCATAGTTCCATTCATTTCAACAGGCATTCACTCACATCCAAACAGTTAAAATATCAGCAGTTAGGTAATTCATAGCTTATCAAAGCACATAAAAAAGAGAAAATTTTATATTATGACAATTTCCACAATCTACTGAGCAGCCACTAGTTGTGGAGCCAGAAATGGATGGGCTGAGGAGATACCACCACACACTTCTCCCCCATCTTTCCCCAATCAAGAAGTAGCCCAGTCAAATATCAAAGATGCACCAAAGGAAAGCCAAGTCACAAGAGCTCATGGGCATTGTTTCTTGTCAGAAAAAAAAAATAGTGTTTCCACTTAACCATATTTACAGTTATTGCTAAATAAACTTGTAAACTTGTTTCCTATAGTTATTGCTCAATACCTTGTAAGCATTTTCAGGTTCAAACAAACTAACAAGCGTGCCAAGATTTAAAATCCAGTGGGTAATGCCATTCCTTAAGTAAATTTCATTTAATCAAGAACTCTTGATATACAAGTTCCAAAGGGGTAGCCATCTTAGTCTAGTTCAGCAAAACAAAAAAAGGAGTATTGTGGCACTCTAAGAGACTAACAAATTTACTTTTCACATGAGCTTTCATGGGCGAAGTCCCACTTCATCACATGCCAGAGAAGAGAAAAATGATTACCGGTGCTTGGTGGAGTTAAAGGGATGTGATTGGTTTCATTTTTGTAGAAGGGTGCTGATCTTTAAAACAAGTGGGCATTATTGCTTTAAAGGTCCTGAACATACACTGCAAGCTACAGAAATCAATTCCCCTGTTATTGGAAGGTGGCTAGTACCTAATAGCAGACTGATCTCACAGGCTGTGCTAAATGAGGCACAAGGATGATGTCTACTATTGAAGTATGTCAGACATCATAGTAAACAGTCAGAGTTCTTGTTTCCACCTAATGACTAATGAGGACACCACAGATTCTGCAGAATGACAGTTGCTTTCTTGGCAATTTTTCTGTCATCCCATTTAATACAGATTTAAAAAGGAATAACCTATGAGCTTTCAGTACCCAAAATTTCTTTTCTCTGATCAGTGCTTTTCAACTCCCTAAACTGGTAAATCAGTAAAACACATGTTTATCGTTGGCAAGCATACCAATACTAACTGAGAACCACATTTAGTCAACCCCAAGGCTGTGCCACAGATTTAAACTAAAGCTGGAACTGCAGTCGACTCAATCTGCCCTCAGAAAAAGCTTTGGTTAAAGATATAACCCTTATGGAAGACATACTGTCCACAGTATGAAGTACTTTTTTCTTCCTTAATGCACTTCCAATTATTCTTCAAATGGCATAAAGAAGTAAACAGTTTAATGTTCTTTGGAAAAAGAGCGTGCTGGCAGCCTGCACTCACAAGAAACCTACAATAGGAAAAGTCAGTACGAGTGAGTAAAAAGCTGATAAGGAAATGTTTCCATTTAAAGAATTGATACACAAAATTATGGTAAACAGAACAAAAAGTTAAGAATCTTGATAATTCCTTTTATCTTTGGACCTTATGACACGTTAATTTTCATATTTTTTTTCCCTACGAGAGGTTATTCTGTGCATTTGTTTACATTTTAATGAAGCTGGTGAATCCACTAATTCCAGGCACAGACTATTAACACAGCAGCAGGCTATAAGGCAGAGGAATGTGACTGATAATCATGTTTATATGGCTACCGCACCCTGAAAACACCAGTAATTAAACCATTTTGATAGCTGCAGCTTCCATCAGACTTTAGCAATAAAGACATTTTTTCAACTGCAGTAGTCAAAGATCACCTTCAAGGTTGAAACTTACACTGACACATTGCTACTTACATTTAAAAAGATTTTATGTACCTTTCCATCCATTTTTTCTAAAGTGAAGCTGTGCATGGCATTTGTTGGCTCTGAACAGTTCCATACAATAGTCCACAGAGACTACAGTTCAGATCAGGCTCATTGCTCTAGAAACCATGCAACACAAGATATGATGCCTACCTCAAAAAGCTAATACCCTAAAACGTGAAATGAGACAAAGATGTGCAGCAGAAGTGGATGTGGATCCTGAAGAGAAAGTGCACTATTCTTTAAAGGCAACTTAAAGCAGAGATCAAAAAGGCTGAGTCTTGCTCCAGAGCAATTTTCAGCTAGAAAAACTGAACAAACAATAATTAATACAAATTACTCTAAATGCTACACATCTATTTTAAAATTACATTTCAGCATATACAGACAACTTAAAAATTATGCTCAGCTGTATAAACATTGCCTTACAATACAGAGTAGAAATCGGGACAGAGAGCTTCCAAAAGGTCTGAGCAAAAAACCAAATGCTAAACTAATTTAAAGGCATTTATGCACAATGCATAACTTGCACTTTGGTAGCTGCAGAGGCCTACAAGCACGAACTTTGCCAGTTAAGACTGACCGCCATCTGAACTATCTGAAACATATCAAATAGTCAGAACAAGGAGAGTAAGACTAAACAAAACTTAGCAAAAAGTTACAGGAAATGAAAGTGAGAGTTAAATAATGAAAAGCAAGTGTAAAAGGCAAATAATTTTGTAGGAACTTTGTGTAACCCAACTTCTAAGTCAAAGAACAGCACTACCACATTTACAGTCAATACCAGCTGTAAAAAGTTTCTCTACATCAGCATAACATCCCTCCAACAAATTAAAGATTTTGCTTTCTATATTTACAAATATCAAATTATATTACTGAAAAACAATAAACTGAAAGGTGAAAATACACCTGACAAGCAACATTTTAGATTAAAATCATGGCACGATAAAGATGGCAATATTTAATCACAACACCCATGAAACATGTGAGCCAGTGCCCATTTTTCTCTCTTTTGTTTGATATCTATGTTAGCCAATCTCATAAATCCCTCAAGTGATGCTAACCTATGCGAAAGGCGCATGAAGCCCTCGACAAGACCAAGCAGAACTGCCACACCCCCAACGTCAGGAAGCGGCATTCCTAAAATCATTTCCACCGTCAGTAACGAAGGCGAAGGGGATATTTGCTTGGAACACCCGGAGATCAGGCTCCCAAGCAGTGCTCAGAAAACAATGACATGTCTCAGTGATGAGTGGGGCGCGACAGCCACAAAACTTTCTCGAGGTGCTGGGAACAGTGCAAGAGAGACCGGCTGGGCCTTGCTCCCCTTTCCCCAGCCGCCCGCTGCTGCGAGTGCTCCTACCTGCTCGGGACAGGTGCCCAGGCGGGGGACGCCCGGGGAAACCAAGCCCTGCTCACAGGCCACCCGGAGACAAACCCTTCCACCGGCTCAGGCACGCAGGGCCCCGCCCCAGCAAAGCGGTGGAGTTACCGCCCGGCAGCGGCGCGGTCAGTCCCGGGGGTCTGCCCGCGCCCCGGACACCGGAGCGCTCCCCGGGCGGGGGCCGAGGGCGGCCCGCACAGCCCCGTTCCCCCGGCCGGTGAGGGGCCCGCGCTCGCACCTGCCCACGGTCTGGTTGGCCAGCAGCCGCATGCGGTTGAACTGCTTCTTCATGGCGGCGGCTCCCGGGGAAGCGCTGCGGCCAGCCCGGCCTCCACTCTGCGGCTGCTCCCCGCGGCAGCGCTCCGCTCGCTCCCTCCGCCGCCCGGCCCCTACCGGAAGCCACCGCCACTTCCGGCTCCTCCCTCTCCGTCTAGCAGGGACGAGTCACGTGAGAGTGCCTGCTCTTTTCCCCTCCCACCGCCCGGCCGCTACCGGAAATCGCCGCCACTTCCGACTCTTCCTTGCTTGAGGGGCGAGTCACGTGGATGTGCGCGGCCTATGATCTGCGCGCCTGCGCGGTGAGGAGAACAGGTGGGGCGAAAGGACCCGGCTGGGGCAGGGGGCTGTCTTTCCTACTGCCTGTCGAATGTTGGCGTTAGATTCAGGCGCCATTTTGTGCCCCCGCGGGGCCGAGTGTCGGGGACCTGCCGGCGGGGCCGGCGTTAGGTCAGCGCCCGCCAAGGAGCCTAGTTCCCCCAGCCGAAGGGGAGGGGCCGCGGTGTGACCCCGCCCTGCCCGTGCCCCCCAGCGGGCGCAGCGATGGGGCAGCACGAGCTCTGGTGCGGGAAGCGCACGTGCCCCGGGCCTGGCCCCTGGTGGGAATGGAGGGAGGCGGGGCGGGATTGCTGCTGGGGTTGGCACGTGCTGGGCGCTGGGGCCGAGGTCTCCTGGCAGAAGTGCGGCCCTCACTATCCAGGGAAGTCTACCCCTGATTTACACCCTAGGCCTGCACCGCTCACTCCAGGACTTGCTCCTCGCACACCAAGGGCATTAGCTTCCTATGACCGGGGAAGCCTGCTAGCTGCCGGAATGCCAGCCCCATTTTCCGGTGCGGGCCGTGTACTCTTTTTCATTAAGGGTCCAAGAAAGAACAGAAAAGGGAACAGCACAAGTAGAAATCTGTTACAACGTGTATTTATGTTTGTTCAGCAGTATTCCTCTGTGCCTCTCAAAAATACACACGGTGAACAGCTATTGACAAAAATCATGTGCGGTTTTCTCAGTTTTACAGATCAGGATGTACAGCAAACCACAAATAGAGCTGGAAGCATAAAATGATTGCATGCTCTCTAGTCCATCAGCCACAAAGCAATTGTTCTCAGAGATGAAATAATATTTTCAGTATTTGTGTTACAGAAAATTGTCAGTAATGCTTAGAGAACCTAGCTGAGACCAGGACTCCATGGTGCTAGTTGTTCTAAGAGATGGTGCGTGAAGGGCTTACAATCTAATGAGGCAAGAAACACAAAAGATGTAAGGGGAGACAGAGAGGGGAGTGACTTGCTTAAGTCAGGAGCAGTAGTGGAATAGAGGTGGTCTGATTCCCACTCCAATGCCTTATCCACTGACCACTTTGCATCAGGAATTTCAAGTGAACTGTGAACAGGTCATGTTTTTAATTCAGGATTGTATTTTCCCCCTGTGGGTACAACTAAATCCCATCGATGATAAGTGGCGATAGAGCCCCAGCACAAAGTTATTTGTAATCAAGGGAAAATACTCGTGTGCTGTGCAAGGGAGAACCAAGGTCTAGGGAGGTAAAAAGGACTCTGCAACATAAAGCTTTAGTGGGATCAGGTCTGCAATAGTGTGTGGTCATAATGATGATAGAGGAGTTGCAGAAGTGTAGGCACAGAGAGAAAACTGATTTTTCCTCTCTTTTGGGGCTGGCTTCTGGAGAGTGAGACTGGAAGTCTTGCTATTTATTAAATAATGGCTAACAAATATATTGTAGTAGCATGTACAGGCCTCCCACATCTGGGTCTGTTGTGCTAGGTGCTGTACAAACATACTGAAAATTAATTTTTGCTCCACACTTTACAGCCTGAAAGACCCCCAAGCTGCTGACTCAGTGCTGCACCAGGCTGCTGACCGCAAAGTGCGGGTCGCTCAGAGGCCATTTGTGCCGGTGGTTTCCCCAAACCGGCTCTGCAGCGTCAGCCGCCGAGCCTCTCGCCTCTGAGCAGCTAGGACTACAACTCCCAGAGAACCTTGCGGCGCGGTGACCTTCAATGGGCGGGGCTTGTGCGCGTTCCTCTTGGATGGAAGGGGCGTTGGCAGGGCGGCTGACCAACGGCAGCTCCCGTCCGGTGGCGGCTGCGAGCCAATGGGCGGCGGGCTTGTTTGTAGGCTGGGGCGGAAGCCTCAGCTGAGGCACGCGAGTCCCTTCGCAGCTGCTAGGCAGCCGTGCCTGGGCTAACCCCTTATGGCGGCCGCCGCCCGGGACTCGCGCTCCGTCGCCGGCTCGGAGGAGGCGGACGAGGCGGTGAGGGGCACGTGCGAGGACGCGTCCATCTGTAAACGGTACGGGGGCCGCACCCCCAATCCCGGGCCGGGCCTGGCCGCGGTGGGGCGGGAAGGGGCCGTGGGGGCCGCACCCCCAATCCCGGGCCTGGCCGCTGTGGGGCGCACCCCCAATCCTGGGCCTGGCCTGGCCACGATGGGGCGCGTGGGGGCCGCACCCCCACCAATCCTGGGTCTGGGCGGGAGGGAGCCGCACCCCCAATCCCGGGCCGGGCCTGGCCGCGATGGGGCGGGAAGGGGCCATGGGGGGCCGCACCCCCAATCCCAGGCCTGGCCGCCGTGGGGCGCACCCCCAATCCCGGCCGAGCCTGGCCGTGGTGGGGCGGGAGGGAGCCGCACCCCCAATCCTGTGCCGGGTTAGGGTTAGGGAGTTGGGGAGACTTGGATCCGGTCACAGAAAACCCCTGGAATAAGAGCGCGGGTGAGTCCCCATATGTGTGTGTGGTTTGTCCTAATCCAGACAAGACTGGGACACCTGGAGTTTCGTGCCTGTCTTTATTCATCAAGTGTGGAGACATTTAGTCATGGCACAGAACCTCTCCTCCATGCCGGAGAAACAAGGAGTCCTGTGGTGCGGTAAACACCCACAAAGGTACTGATCCCATCAGCTTTCGTGCGTGTGATCCCACTTCATCAGGTGCCCGCAATGGAAATTGTACTGTGTCAGCTGTATACAGTGGATAGGTGTCTATGCATCTCACACAATGCAGTTTCCATTTCATGCAGCTGAGGGAGTGGAATTATACCCATGAAAGCTTATGAGATAAATACCTGTGTTAGTCTTTAAATGTGCCGCAGGACTCCTTGTTTGTTTTGGAGGAATAGACCAACCTGGCTACACCTCTGGAACTTCTCTCTAATACAGAGGTTTTCAGATCATGGGTCAGGACCCAGTATTGGGTCACAGACACTCGGGCACTGGGTCACGGCACTCCCTGCTGTCACTGCTAAAAGACTGGAAGGCATTGCTCAAAGATTCATTGTTGGGTCGTGGGCATAAATGATTTTCTTCAACTGGGTCTGGAGAAAAAAAGTCTGAAAACCACTGCTCTGATGCAGTACTCAGTAACTGTTTGGGGTTTTTAAATCTCTTGGTACCTAATTTTTTTTTTAAACTGTCTACACTCCTGTAAAATCAGCATATAGTGTAAAATCATATATTCTTGTAACAATACCCTCGCTGTGTACAAACACGAAACTGTTTCTTCCCAGGCAAATGCCTTCAGCTTCAGCAGCTGCAGCAGTCTTACTTCTTGCTCTGTCTTTTCAAATGTGAACTGAGCATAAACCCATGCAGTGTTGTCTTCATGAGTCTGCAGACTGCTTCAGTTCTGCTGCTGCTACTCAGTGTTTTGACAGTGACCTTGAGAATGTCAGGTGGCCAAAGAAAAGAAGGAAATGAAATTCATCATAATCTGTTTGGAAAAGATGAAGAGAAATGAGTATAGAAAGGTTAAGAAGTTTCTTGTTCTGTCAGTAGTTTTTTAAAATCAAATGGATGTGGTAAGTTACATTCTAAACAATTATTAAGTAGAAAGTTGATTGACACAACTTACAGTTAAATAGACTATCCTGAATGGAGGGGCCTGGCAGGGTGGCACATGTATTTTTAATTTTGTTAGGTATACTTATTCCTTTGATTGGCAGGTTTTGGACAGACTTTTCAAGCTTTGCTCTTGAACAACATTCTGACTTTGTAGAATTTATATATAAAACCATATGGTGAAGACTGAAGAGAGTGAGAGCCATGATTGCAGTGGAAATCTGACATTTCAATAATATTGGGTGTCTGAGGAGAGTCTTTTCAAGTGATTTATAAATCTCCTACTGTAGTCTAATGTTTTAGTATCTCTAGTTCTTGCCCTCACTGATGTCATTATGACCAGTTTGGTGAAGAGAACACACTTTCAATTAGTTCTGGATGTCGTTATTTGTGAAGTGATTGATAGGACAGTGATATTAGGTTTATCTATGTTAAGATATCACTTGGTAGCTCCAGTTTGGTATAAGTACATACAAGACACATACCTGTTAGAGAATAGGGTGATGTGTGGAATAAAAATTCATGTGATGTGCAATCCTTGGAATTTAAAACAGATACTCTAGCTTCTAATAATGAAAATCCTGTGGCTCCTTAAAGACTTAACAAATTTCCTAGGGCATAAGCTTTTGCAGGCTGTAACCCATTTCATCAGATGCAACATGAAGCTGGTAGATTTCCATTTCATATGGCTAAATTCAGTGCCTTGCATGGTGATAAGTTCCAGAGGGGTAGCTGTGTTGGTCTGTATATAGCAAAAACAACAAAATTCCTGTGGCACCTTAAAGACTAACAAATTTCTTCAGGCATAAGTTTTGTGAGCTGCAACCCACTTCGTTAGATGCTCTTTTTTGGGGGGTCTTGAGGAAGAAATCTTTGCACTGAAGTTCTTTGAGTTATTTTGCAGGTTGTGTCTGAATCTTGCATTTCCTGTCAGTGAAGGTCTTCAAATAAATGGAGAGGAATATATTTAAAATGTTACATGTTTACTAAGGCAATCGCTGTCTTTTCTAATTAAATTACTTTCAGTAATCTGTGTTAGTTTGAACAGTCTTGCGTGTTCAGTGGCATTTTAAGTCTCTCACCCAAGCATACATTTTTGGAAGACTGTTGCAAGGTAGGCTGGTCTGTTTGGGTAAAATCTTCAGCAGTAAACTCTCATGGCTATATTCGCTAATCTTTTTTTTTTTTGTTCTTCCAAACTCTTCCCCACGTGCCTTTGTCAGATTTGCTGTAAGCGTCGGCTACTGGAAGGATCCTTACATCCAATATTTTGTGAGACAGGCAAAAGAAAGGAAAGCACCTGAAATTAATAGAGGCAAGTTAGCAGGTGAACATAAACAAAGACAATGCAAATATACGCTGAACACATGGAGCTATGGAACAGCAGCAGATAGAGCCGCTGAATATTGGCTATCAGACAATGTATGTGGGAAACCTAATAGGTTGGTGTGAGCTCTCCACCGGCTAGTGACTGAGTGCTGGACCCTTGCTCTTGGAACATTACTGTATAATTATGCCATCACATTCAGCTTCTAGCATTGTAAGTTGTGTTCATAAATGTGGCATGTAATGTACTACACTATACAACACAACCAAATCAGGGATGTGAGCTACACCTGCAAAGCACCCAAAGCACCAGCAGCAGGTAGTAATGAGGGGGGGAAAAGGCAGATGTATAGCTTGTACATCACCCAGAACTAATCTGCAAAAATGAAACTTGGTTTGAACTTTTACACTGATATTTCCAGTTCCTTGATTGTGAAACTCAGTTACCAATCCTAACCTAATCCCCACTACCCCTCAAATACGAGAGCATCTTTGCCCTTCCAAGAAACTTTTCTGACACTCAGAAAGAATCATAGAATAATAGGGTTGGAAGGGACCTCATGAGGTCATCTAGTCCAACCCCCTGCTAAAAAGCAGGACCAGTCCCCCTAAATCACCGCAGCCAGGGTTTTGTCTAACCGAGCCTTAAATATCTCCAAAGATGGAGATTCTACCACCTCCCTAGGTAATGCTTCACCACCCTCCTAGTGAGAAAGTTTTTCCTAATATCCAACCTTGACCTCCCCAGCTGTAATTTGAAACCATTGCTCCTTGTTCTGTCCTCTGTTACCCTCGAGAACAGCCTAGCTCCCTCCTCTTTGGAGCACCCCTTCAAGTAGTTGAAGGTTGCTATCAAATCTCCCCTCAGTCTTCTCTTCTGCAGACTAAATAAGCCGAGTTCCTTCAGTCTCTCCTCATAAGTCATGTGCCCCAGCCCCCTAATCATTTTTGTTGCCCTCCGCTGGACTCTTTCTAATTTGTCCATAATCCTTTCTGTAGTGGGGAGCCCAAAACTGGACACAGTATTCCAGATGCGGCCTGACCAGTGTCAAATAGAGGGGAATTATCACATCCCTCGATCTGCTGGCAACACTCCTACTGATGCAGCCCAATATGCTGTTGGCCTTTATCGCAACAAGGGCACACTGTTGGCTCATATTCATCTTCCCGTCCACCATAACCCCCAGGTCCTTTTCTACAGCGCTGCTACTTAGCCGATCGGTCCCCAGCCTGTAGCAGTGCATGGGATTTTTCCGTCCTAAGTGCAGGACTTTGTACTTGTCTTTGTTGCATTGAATGGTTGCATAAAAAACTAAAAATCCAAATGTGTACACATATCAAGGTTTTAATGAGTATAGTTCTTTTTTTTTAAATGCATTTTCTTCTCTAGGATACTATGCTCGTGTCCATGGAGTCAGTCAACTACTTAAGGCTTTTCTAAAGAAGACAGAATGCAACTGTCAAATCATAAATCTTGGTGCTGGTATGGATACCATGTTCTGGAGATTAAAGGTGAGGATAATTCAGATCCGATGCCAGCAAAAGGAAGGTTTTGCGTGTATATGAAATGCTCTCTCTCTTATATTCTCTGAAGAGAATTATTGAGCAGTCAATTCAGTGTCATGTTGATGTGTGTGGCACGAAGGTGACCTCTAGTGGCTATGTAGAAAACTCCTAGCTCTCTATTCTTGGTCCTTCCTCAGATTTACAGGAGTGAAAGGCATTTAGTTATTTGCAGGATCAGATCCTATCACTGTAGCCTGAAATGACTAGTTTTATTTAGCAGGGTCTTAAACTCTGGTGTTTATAGTCATGTAAATAAATGAGATTTAAAAAGAGCCCAAGTGCTGAGGCTTTGCCCTATTAGCATTCATGGCAAAACACAGTTTTGCTAAAACCTTGATAACAAAGAGTGGTGCCTTCTAATTGCATCCTTGTGCTATGCCCAGAAGGTATAGCAGAGCAAACGAGACCAAGTTCAGAATGGTCTTCACGGTTCTCATTGTTAGTTAGCACAACCCTTCGTTAATTTACTGTTCAGAAAGGTGCAAGGCTGACAGCCCTGGTGCTAGCAATATGTATCTACTCCCAGAAGAACTGCAGTCTTGGCAGAGGGACAGTGTAAGCTTTCCCATGCTGGCCTGCTTTGATGCCTAAACTTGGGTTCCATCAGAGTGGAGTGTAGACCTCTAATCCTCCCAGAAACAGCCAGCATGAGTGCAAGTTGCGGACGGGTGGTTTTGTGTGCGGACACTTGTCCTCTAGAATATGCACTAAAATTCCCCCTCTGGGTGAATTTTTGAAAAATGCAGCAGGTTGGCCACATAGTGCGTGCATATTTGTGAGCAGTTAACTAACACGGGCTTTTGTGCATCCCTGTGCAGTGTTCCTGTTTGCTTCGTTGGAGGCATACATTGAGTGATGATGAGTGAAGGCCATAGCTGAAGTTTTGTGTTGTGAACTGAGTCCTTACAGTGTATTGCTGTTCAGTTTCTAGCGTGGTGTTTGCCAAACCATGCCATGTGCCCAGATTACAGGAGTATCCTAAGTGTGTCTGTGCTCACTAATGAGCAGCAGGTATATTTACCTTTCTTAATGTTTAGTTCATTTATTTAAAAAAACAAACCTCGGAGCATTTAGTCAATGAAGTGGGAATTCTGGTATAACATGGACCAGAACTGTCAGAAGAAAGTTAAACAAGTTCCCTATTCTCTCTGCTGTGAAGCATCAGCACTCCCTAATGTTACTCTTTCTCTGTTTTCCCCTCCCCCAGGATGAAAACCTTCTCCCTAAAAAATATTTTGAAGTGGATTTTCCAATGATAGTTGCAAGAAAAATATATAACATCAAGTAAGTGTGTGTGGCTTCATGTTTAGCTATAGAGAGTTGAAAATAGTTTCTTTTTAAAAAAAAAAAAAAAAAAGGTAACACAGCAGAACCTCGCTAATCACAAACCATCTGCACTAACCGCTCTATCTCTTTCGTTCTCAGCAAAGTTTTAATATAAGGTAAGCAAGAAAAGGTTAATGTGTATGTGAAGGGGGTATCATTAGCAAAGAGTTAAGACACCATCAATCTAAAAACTACATAAGTAACACTTGGAAAAGATTAAGGAGAATTTTTCTTTTTTTTAAGTTTACTTTTTATATTTACTCAAAGCTTCACATATAGTCAGTTTCACTGTTTCCATGAAGCACACAGCAGGGGCAGAAAAATGTGACTACATGATACTGTCCTATTTTTAAACCCTACAGAAATAAATAAGAAGATTCATAGACAATGGGGTGCCTGAAAAAAATTGAAATTCACTCTGTTAAACTGATTAGATTTTCCATTATGTCCCCCTTTTAAAAAAAAATGATTAGAGTAAAAATATAACTGAAAACTGTATAATAGTTAGTAAACCCCACTTCTTTTTACCTGTATATTATCTGTTTAAGCTGTAGATTCTCTAAAATAAGTCTCTGTCTTGCTATAAAGCAGTGGCTTTCAAACTGGGGTACGTGAGTCATGGGTATGCAAGAAAAATCCTGTAATGGCAGACAATGCACTTTATGTAGTAAGACTTGGCAATCCAATGATAGGTATGTTTTGACCAACCGTATCTCAGATGGGGTTGCACAGCACACTACGTTATTTGGAAAGAAGTACACAACCTAAGAAGTCTGAAAACTCTGTTATAAAGCATAGCACAGTTTTGTGTGCCATAAAAATAATAGGTACTGTAGTGAGATCTTACTCCTAAGCTTTTGTTATATATACGTACATATTATACTTAAGGTTACTCAGTTATTACCAACTAGTGTGGGCTCTACAGTGTAGAGAAACTTCTCATGGAGCAAGCAGGCTTTACTTCTCACTGTACAGAACAGAAGAGGGTTGTTACTCGTGTTGCTAAACTCTGTAGTCTTTCCCCCCAAAAAAAAACTTAAAAGGAGATGGAAACGGCTCAGATTTCTATGCTGGAAATGCAACTCGAGTTGATAAATTAAGGCTTATAGAGAATTTAGAGAGAGTGTGTGGATTTGTCAAGAAATAACATAAGATTTGTTCAAGGCTTAAGAATGCCTAGAGTGTATTACATTCCTTTTCTTGGTGGAGTTTGCAGTTTCTTGTTCATCTTCTAATTATATAGAACAAATCTTTAGTAAACACCTCTAATGGTAAGTCTAACTGCAGATGTGTCTGTTTCCAGTAGAGGGCAGAAATGCTTTTGTGTAATGAAAAATGACAGCATGTAACACAGTTAACTGCTCACTGACTTTTCCTTATCCGCCCCCCCCTCCCTCCTTTCTCTCTCAGATCAAAGCCTCCTCTGTCAAAACCAATTATGGAATCCCATTCAGGGGAGTCTTTCCTAATAGGTGAGTCATCTTAAAAAATAAATCAGTAGTACATTGCATCTTTTAAAATTTCTAATCTCTTCACTTCCGTATGTGGGCAGGATTTTCATATTTTAAGTATGCGGGAGGGGGGAGGAGAGAGGCGTCTTGTGTTAAAAATGTCTTCCCCTTGCCATTCCCTCAGGGTATTTTTTTCTTTACACCCTAATTATTTACTGATTTTGCTTGCTTCTGGTTCTTGGAAAGGGAAGAATACTACAAGGAATGACATGTACCGTAGCCTGTATCTAAAATCTACGGGGTGTTATTCCTGGCTCTCTTCCTTTGTCTCGTGGATTGCAGGAGTCGTTTATCATCTGAACTAATACAGTGCAGTCAGTCTGTGTCATCTATTCTTGGATGGTGGAGTCCTTCCGTGTGTGTTTGTAGCCTACGTGGAAAGCCTAGCTTTGGAAGTTCCATTCAGAACTCCTTCCACCCCCACCAAAAACCTCCCTTTTGTAGCTAATTAGCCCCTATGCCAGAGCAACTACTTGCACAGTGGTATAGGTAATGTGCTGGAAAATGATGGGCTATAGTAGCTGTGCGTCAGAGAGCGTACTCTGACTTCGCTGTCTCACTAATGATTTCTGGCATGGCAGGAGATCGCACTGTTCAAAACTGTCTTCTGCTTTTGGGCCACCCAGGCTCTGAGTGAGCAGTTCATAGGCCCTGGACAAGAGAATGTTGCACTGTAGTGACTTCTGTGCACTTGTCAGGAGGGGCGCTGGTCTTTTGCCCAAAGGTAGTGTGACCGGGGCCTCCTGGGATACCCTCCTGGACGTGCAAAAATCAGGGCAAGCTGCAAAACCGGGAGCCAAACTCCCCACGCACTGATAGGGAGACTGGTTTAAGTACCACCCATCAGTCACAACCAGGCTTCTGGTTCCCCACACCGGGTACCAAGAAATCTGCCCAAAATAGAAACAGCCCCTTTATTGCACTCCAGCTCCTCCGGCTCCCACCTAGCCGCACGGTCCCTTAAAGATATAGGTTCTCCTGACCCCAAAGGGCCAGCCACAGCACACAGAACAATATAGGTTTGGATCTTACCCAAAATACCACACTGGTAGCCAGTCCTTTAGCAACTACAACTAAAGGTTTAATAGAAGAAGAAAAGAAGCAAAATATGAGGGATGTTAAAGGGTCAAAGCGAATCACATACATACAAATGATTTAAAGTTCATGAAAAGCAGTTTGCAGGCTTGTTCCTCTGGAGTTTGCAGGCTTGTTCCTCTGGTAAACACCCAGCATTAGGGTGGGCCTCAATCCTTTGTTCAGTCTGAGAGGAATAGTTCCAGAGATGGGTGTTGGCTGTAGACTGGGGACTTGAGAGCAAGGTGGAGTGGGGGCTGCTGCCTTTTATCCCCTCTGGCCTCCCCCAGGCTGTGTGCAGTTCTCTCCAATCAAACTGGAGTTGTCACATGTTCAAGTCCTAGTGGCTCAACAGGTTTTCTCCTTCGGCCCATTATACTGGGGAGCTTCCTTAATGGGCCATTGAGGGGACAATGGCTGGGTAGACATTCAGTCTGGGGAGTTTCCCCAGACTCACACCAATTAAAATATAACAGTCATATTCCTAATTTCCAATATGGATACGAATCCTACACATAAACTGCATAATCATTCCCCACAAATTACTACCGTTCTATTGACACCAAAAATGACACAGTTCCTATGGATTATAACAATTATAAAATATTAATACAAAATATCATAAATGGTTCCCTAAATCCGGACAGCGTCACAGGTAGTTAATCTGCTTCAGTAGAAATAGATCAGCGGCTGCCTCCCTGAAGGGGGCCTTCCTGCATGCGGTCCTACCAGGTAATGAGCTTCATCTTGAAAATGGTTCTTTTGACTTTCTTAGTAAGAACCATTCTTGGCACATGTTCGCAGGACTGGGTCCGAAAAGGAAAGCATATCCTAATAGCGCATATGTCGTCTGCCAGCTCCAAAAGCAGATAAAGATGAGCTGCCTCCTAGAGAGCCCTTTCACTTCAGTTCAAGAAGATGTTGATAAATTGGCAAGGTTTCAGAAACGAGCCGTGAGACTGGTTAAAAGACTTGGAAAACACACCTTACAGTGATGAGCTCCTTAAGTTTGTCTTGACAAAGAGAATCATAGAATCCTAGGGCTGGAAGGGACCTTATGAGGTCCTCTAGTCCAACCCCCTGCTAAACACAGGACCACTCCACAGGTTAAGGGGTTTGTTTACTGTGTAGGTGTAAAGGGCTAGCTGACAGAAGATCCAATGGTGGGAAGGTGAGGCTAGACAAATTCAGAATGGCTATCAAATGCCTGTTTTTATCTGTGATGGTGTTAACCACTGGAACAATTTATCAAGGGTTATGTTGGATTGTCCATCACTGGGCATTTGTAAATCATGATAGGTTGTTTTTCTAGGAGATCTGCTCTAGTTCAAATAGGGTTTAATTCAGGAAACACCTGTGGCCTGTATTAGACTAGAATCAGTAGGTAATCACAGTGCTCCCTGTAGAATCTGTTAATCTGAATTTGACTTCATAATCTTGAAACAATGTGATGGGACTGAGTCATGTTTATTGCTGGGCCCAAACAGTCTTATCCTTAACTCTCCTTCACTTTACACGGCAAGGGAGTGACAGGTTGTTCCCTTGTGATTTCTCTTTTTAGGAGGTGAAATCCTCCGGCCCCTTTTCAGTGTTGGTGACAAGCTGCCTCTTCTTGATTGTGGGGAAGTGAAAATACCCAGATTGTTGGTTCATTTTCTAAGTTCCTAAATGACTGCTGTGATATGGTAGATCTTTTCATTGGGTCAGAAATCCACCTTTCTTAGCGTGTAACAAGATGAAATGTTGCATGATAAGCCACCCCGAAACTTCTGTTAATGTGATAACAATTTACAGTTATTTATGTAGTTCTTATCATGGTATCAAAGTGCTTTAGCGATGCACTAGTAAAGTTAATTGCATTGTTTTTATGGTGTAACAAACAGCATATTCTAATCAAGATCTGTTAGATCACATTCCTGTCTGACTGTAAAATTGTTTCTCTATGATTGCAGACGTCAGTTATTTTGTTTCTGCTGTACGTGTTCATTTTTCATTTATTTTTCCAAAACAATTTTAAGTTCAACTTTTTTTTAAAATATTAGATTGTAAGCTGCTTGGAGTAGGGGTGGTTTTTCTCCTATGATGGTACAGCTCTAGCACATTGGTGCCCTGATTCTAATTAGTGGCTACAATAATATCAATATTAGGACATTGAGGAAATCTTTTATATAATCCTGGCTTAACTGAGCACTTGCTGAAATGCCAGTTCTCTGGGAATGCCAAGTACCCTAGGGATCCTAATGGGGCACAATGGAACAACAGCTTCTGGGGATTTTGGACTCTTACTGTAATCTTTGCTTTAACTTCTGCGGGATTGACATCCAGCACTGCTCCTAGTTAATTTTCTTCCTCTTAGGTCAACTCAATGCTGTTGCCCCTTGTCTGTAAATTACTCCCAATGTATATGCTTCGGCATCTGCTGTTTGAATGGATGAAATATGAACAGTTGGGGGCACCCAAACAGAGCCATACTGAGAACAGCAGGAATTCTAAGACCCCTTATTGATCACACAGGTTTGTTCAGAGCAAGCAATTAATATTTTTGTGCTCACCAATGAGATGAACCTGCATGATGGGAGGAATAATGCTCAGGTGGCATTGAGTGTGGAATTCAGGTTGTCTGTGCTAATTGTACGTGAAACTGTAACTTGAAATTCCTAAGCTTTCTAGTGTGTGTGGATTTTTTGAGAGTTGTAATACTTTCAAAGGGGTATTTTTGGCTGCAGTGAACAGGGCTTTTTCTTCTAACCTTTAGTACAGATTAATTAAACTTGTGGGTTTGTGGTGGGTTATCCTTATGAACTTGTAAGAAAACCACACTACAGAAGCATTTACCTAAAACATCCCCACCCTGCGGGTGGGGGGGGGGGGGTAAGGAAGCTCAATTATTTTACAAGCAAAGACAGACATTTAGACAGCCAGGGTTAAAACTCAGATACTAAGCCCATCACTACAACTTCTCAAATCTTGAGTGTTTTTTATTGCAGCCAAGAACAAACTTAATTTGCTGATGTATCAAGTTGATGAAGTGGGACACAGAAGTTGCATTTAACTTAGTTGCTAATTTGTTGATATATTTTGCTATATTTCTGTGGATAGGACAGTGTAACCCAGTATTCCTTCCCTGTCTTTTGCTTTGGCCAGCCATCTGGAATTCATCTCACCTGAGCAGAATTTGTGAATTCCACTTTTATGTGTATGGTATAATAACTGAAATAAATGGGTAAGGAAAAGAGAACAGTTCTTACAGCAGAATAAATGTGCATAAAAGTTGACTCAAAATGGTGACTCTTACTCTGCCCAACTTTATATTCTCTCCTGTACCTTTGGGTGAACCATTCAGTTTTTTATCTTTGTTCAGAAACTGCTGGAAATAGAGCTGTTTTGTTTTGTTGGTGACTGTTTGGTGTGCTGGTCACTTGAAAAGAAGATAGATTTACAGTTTTTGAAGAGCCTGAAGTACTTACTGAGTTTAATAAATTGCTTCTCAATTTCTACTTTTTCTGACATAGAAAACCGTGTTCTTCCTGTCTCTTCATTCACTTGACTGCCCCCTCTTTACCTGGTTTTTGGCACCTGGCCTCAGATTAACATTCAGTAATGATGTCTGTCTGCAGAGGTGCTAGAGGCTTCCAAATGGCACCATGCCAAATCTAGTGATTGCTATTGCAGATGTATGTTGACAGAGTGGTGAAGGCCATTTGAATCTCACTTGGGGTTTTTCCACCACTTACGCTTTGAGGGGGAAACGAACGAGCCATTCTCTCCTAGCGGTTTTACAGTATCACCACAGCCCTCGAGTTCAAACCTGGGTATAAACCAGCTACTGGAGAATCTGAGTTTATATCTGTCCTTCAAAATACAGCTTCCACCCCATTCATGCATACACACATTTCCAGACAGTTTTCAAGGACCTCATCAAACCATATCTTCAATTGAAAGGTAAAGTCTTTCACCTGGTGCCGGGCCAGGGAATCTCAATCATTGGCTGCTCGTCTGATTCCTTTTGTCGCCAGTCCTGAATGATGATGCCACTGCGGCTTCCTTCCACTGCCAGCGTCAAAGAACGTCCACGTGTGTCTCAACGTTCAGGCTGAGTGCGCTATCTCCCTTGGTGTTTCTGAAAAGCAATTTCCAGAGAGCTCAGCGATCCTTGTATCTTTATGGCGCATCTTTGCCCTACCCAACACCACCACCTTTCATTCTCTCAATCTTTGAACACTAAATAATGTAATCATTAACAACATCACAAGATCAAATGGTTGGCCTAAAGCCAGAAGCATTCAGAACCCCTTGCCTGTGTCTGAAATCCAGTAATGTGCTCATCTTTGGCACATTGTTATGGTTGTTCCTTCGCTAACTTATGCAGAATTAAAATTTAATTATTAATTTGTAAATAAGACTGTATAGGGAGATATTAGGAGGACTTACAAAGTAAATCAAGCCTTCAGGCAAAGCTTTGATTGGGGGTGCGGGGGGAATAGCCTGCTAAGTTATCTTTCGTTTCCCTTCTCTCTCCCCCCACCCTGAACCTGTGGCAACAATCAGGGTCATCTGTCGGCCTCAGTTTGCTGATGAGTCTGATAGTAACGCAGGGCAATCTGTAACCATCACTAGACTCCTCGTTTGCATCGCTAATCCTGTGTCTCCTGCACTAAGAGCTTTTAAATTACTTTAATGTACAACAGGTCAGACTTTAGATCTCAAGTTGTTCAGGTCTTCCTTTGTTAGAATTACGTAATTCCATCGTCCCTTTTTCTTAGCAAGGACTGAACCATTAATTGTTATGCTTTCTGAAATTTGCAGATGCTCACAGCCTAGACTCCAGCCGATATTCTATACTTGCAGCAGATCTGAGAGACTCCTCAGCGCTGGAGGAAAAACTAAAGAAGTTTAACATGAATACACAGTAAGATAATCTATTTAAAGGGCTGTGAAAGTGTCCTGCTGCAAGTAAATGTGGTTTGGGAGTGCAGTAACTGCCTCCAGTTTTTATTACGCTATTTCCATGGTTACTTTGTTCTGACTCCTTTGAGGAGAAGGAATCGCATAGATACTCAGTAGCTTCACTGAGCAGGCAGCAGCTGCTGCAGCCTTTGCCTGCATAGTTCCAGATCCTAATCTTCAGCCCATTCCCCAAGATTCACACTCTTCCTACATGAGCACATCAAACCTCTTAGGGGAAAATTGCTACAACCTTTCTGCCTGCTCTGTAAGTGTGTGTGGTTTGTCTGTTCCTGGCGTTATAGATATCTCTGTATTAAAGTAAGAACGCTGTCACACACAGCCCAACTATTGCCATTCTGAATTGCCTTTCTTAGGAGCTGGACTTGCTGCGTTTCACCTATGTTTTGTTAATGATTAGTGACCAAGTCACATATAATCTTATATCTGTGTACTCTTAGAAGGTGCTGTCCAAGGGACTCTGCTAGCCAACTACTTTGTAGAATAAAGACTCTGAGGTATGCAGAACTACTCTTCCAGGGTTTTACTTTTGCAGCTTGTTTTCTTTGTCTCTTTATAAGGTCAATCTAGTTCCTAAAATGTCTATATTTTCATGAGGTAGGCAGTGGGAGACTGTCCTGGAGGTAAAATCTGGGACTTTGTTGCTCATAAACTCTGCCCTTCAGTGTCTGCATGAGGCCAGAGAGTTGTGACGGATGCCATTTCCAAAGCTGAGCGACGAGTAGAGCACATAGCTGGCAGGAAAAGCATATGGAGTAGCTGGGATGTATCACGTTGTCATTTAGATGTTAGTGTTTTCATCTTCTAAGAACAACCAACTCCTTCTTGCGGAATGCCTTTTACCTAAAGTCACAATAATAGTATCTAAAAGCAAACTTCTGGCTTGTAGGTGAAATGACTCGTGTAGATATTTGCACTTTTCAGTGTGAGTGGAAGGAAAAAGAGCAGCAGAGCTAGCAAAATGTGATTTAGTATTACCAAAGTCTGTCTGTAGCTGTACTTTAAAATCTTCCTCTCTTAAATATTAAATGCAGAGAGAATTTCCCTATCTGAAGGGAGGAGAGTGTGTGCTCCTAAGAAAGACTTTAAGATCCTTTGAAGTCCATGTCGCCGCAGTCCCTAGAATATACTCAGCCTCCAGCTCCTCCTTTGGTAAAGGAGAATTAAGATTCAGGATGTGTTGGCACCAGTGAAGTATCCCCATCCTGCTTTTGATGAAAGGCAAAATTCCAGGGTGAAAAGAGGACAAACTCTTGCCAATATCTGGTTTGTTACTGGGGATGGGCAGGCCAGGGTAAAAAAATAGAACCTACTGGTCACAATCGGATTCATGCGGGTTGTAACACCTCCTTTTCATTGCAGCTAGATGGGAGGGGGCCTGGCACCTCCTTTTCTCACTATGGGGCCATGGTCCGGAAGGGGTTAGGAAAGCACTGGAATAGAACAATTTACAACTCCTGCACAAGTAATCTCCCGTTCCTAGTGAGAGGCTGGAGACCCAGTCCTAGTCTTTGCCTAGTGAAATGATTCAGTCATGCATGAACATTTGTTTTCTTCAGGAGTGTCCCCAGTGGGTTCAGATATGCATGTGAAAACACTTGCTGCTGTTGACCATTTTTGACTGATCTATTAGAAATAGTTGGATCTTGTTTGTTTTCCTTTTTTAGATTGCCTACGCTCCTGATAGCAGAGTGTGTTCTGGTTTATATGACCCCTCAGCAATCTGCAAATCTTCTGAAGTGGGCAGCAAACACTTTTCAGGCGGCTATGTTTATAAATTATGAACAGGTAAAAGGAAGATGATATTGCTTTTCAGTGCTGTGTTATTTGCACGCAGCTCACTGGCAGCAGTGGGAATTCAGCACGTGAAATGATGATAGATTAGAAAAGGCTAGAAGTTGTAGTCAGAACTGAGCAAATTCAAGGATTTAGCTGGCATTTGAATTGGAATTCTTGAAGTGTAGGGCTAGATGGGATCTCAAGGGGTCCTCCAGTCCATCCCTCTGCATGAGGCAGGAGTGTGTAAACAGACCGTTCCTGACAGGTGTTCAAGTAACCTATTCTTAAATACCTCCAATGAGAGGGAGGCTATAGGGCTAACCTCAGGAACTGGGTAACAAATAGCTCGACGTGGTCCTTCTGTCATTTGGTAACTAAATAGTCTCTCTTAATTGAGACGACTGACTTTTAAAATCTGGATCAATCACCTTTTGGGAAAACAAACCCCCTAAGATGTTGGGTTACAGATGACACGGCTGAAGGAAATGGCATTGAGGAATGCTGTATAAGTTTATTATATTTTATAGTCATCACTCCTTCGGCACCTTTGATGATGGACTAAACATTGCTCAGCCCTCAGTGAGCCTTTCTGTGTGAAAGTGAAAAGCTGTCTTTTGGGACATGAATAGCTCGGGATTGGTAATAAACTTTCCATCTTACAAGTTATTGATCTGAACCGAGACTAAGTAGGTTTGCCAGAGCCTGGGATTGGCTGACGGATGGGTCACTTGTTGAATACTGCTCTGATCATTCCCTCGGAAGCACCTGGCATTGGCTACTCTCGGAAGACAGGATGCTGGGCTAGATGGACCATCAGTCTGACCCATTATGGCTGTCTTTCTGAGCAGCCAGAGGTCACAGATCAGTGAAAACTAACAGCATTGGGAGGTCTCCAGTCCTGCTGTTAATGTTCAGGTACCCACAGAAGGAAACCGCCATGGACACACATTTAGCTGGTCCTCTTGCTGTCAGGCATGATTGAGGGGCAAAGGATTTGACGTGGCTGTGGGATCGCCCAGAAAAGCTGAGGCATGTTGCTGGGAGAACATGTGAAAAAACTCACGGGAAATGCTGTGCAAAACTTGTAGGGCTAATCGGAGGGCTTTCGCTCAGCTGAGTGTCCTGCTTACGTTGCAGCCAGATTCATTTTCAAAGAGAAAAATGACACCCTTTGTCTCCTCTTTCTTTTCTGAGGTGAACATGGCTGACAGGTTTGGGCAAATCATGATTGAGAACTTGCAGAGAAGACAGTGCAGCCTGGCTGGCGTGGAAACCTGCAGATCCTTAGATTCTCAGGTGAGCTCAGTCCACACGGAGCAGGGAGTCCGTTTGGTAGTAAACGACCCGTCTAATGGCAAGTTTTCCGTTTCTCCAGATATGTCCAGTCCAAGATTCAGACCAGTGAAAAGCTGCTGTCGCTACCCTAAATGGCTTCAGCTAATAGAAACGTTTTCTGTTTCTCTCCTAATAATATTTAGGAATTGCCCATCTACTTCATAGATCAGATCCATCCCCTGTATCTAGCAAGTGAGAAGATGACTTTTATTTTTTGAGGAAAAGCAAAAATCTTTCCTAATAACCTTAACATCAAAGGTATCTTAATTTCCATTAATCAGAAATGATTTTTCATCAGAAACTCATAAACCCTTTCAGATAGCAGACCCCTTGTCCTATGGGCAAATAACCACCCTAGGAAATTCCAAGGGAAAGGGTGGGCATTTGGGCACCTCTTCCTTTCTCAAGCTCTCTGAGCACTGTACTTTGCATTTATTTTACAGAAGGAACGGTTGCTGTTAAATGGCTGGGAAACCGCAAATGCCATTGATATGGTGAAAGTCTATAGCTGCTTGCCACAGGCAGATGTCAAAAGGTACCAATGACCCCTTTAAATGATGTTTCCACAAGCGCTCATCACCTGTTTAGGGTCTGGAGTCATAGCTCCACCTTTCTGAGATGTCCTGGGGTCTCCTGAGCTAGGTGAGGTTTATCTAAGTCTGAGCACAGAAATCTGTAGGTGACAAATTCTGTAGAAATGCTTGACGTGATAAGTGCCTAAGCCATGGCAGTGACAGCTGAGCTAGAAATACACAGGACTAGATTGTGAGACATGCTGCATGCTTTCATGGAGGAGTCAGAACTCCACTTTTATCGCCATGGGGGCTATCCAGGTCTCTGATCCAGACGTGTAGGAGTAAGCAAGGGTGTGCGTCAGTCTGCATTCTCCCTTTCTGGAGCAAGTTTGGGGAATGGTCAGATTTTGTTCTGCTTCCCCTGCAGGCTGGGTAAGGTAGCTGAGCCGGGATGGGTAGTGCTGGTCTAAGCCAACATATTGCTACACCTCACAAGCAAAGAAGCTGGTGAGGAATTGCAGGTTGGAGGGCAGTGTCCAGCTCACAATGTGTTGATGCAGCTTGCTCAGGGCCAGGTGTAAGCGCAGAGCTGTGCCCAGCCCACAGACTATACCTGAGGGTGTCTTGGACAAACTCCACTTGGGCAATTGCCTTCTACCCAGAGTTTGATCTGCGAGGGTGGTATCTATCCCTCAGCTGACACAAGCTGTTATAGTGCTGCTATTGGCTGATAAATGTCTGGCGTGTTCCCTTCTACCTCCTCCTCCTCCCAAGCAATGCCATTATCCTACTCAAGAGGCAAAGTGATGTATTTTATAAACGTACATTTATAAAGCACATTTTCTTCTCACTTCCCTTCCCAGAGTAAGCCATTGTCATTCACTATTATCGGATTATTTATAAAATAAGCTTTCTGGGCAAATGGCCATCTCCACAATCATAGATACCAGTTTAAAGTCCTTAATGTGAAAAATAAGCATGAGGCAGATATGTTTTTAAATAAGTAACTTGCGAAATGTTTGTTCTGAAGTGTAGACCATTTAGAAATCTATCATTAGATGCAGTTTGAGGGGCCAATCAGATTATCTTGGTCAAAAGGAACATTCACATATGGAGATTTCCCAGGGCATAAAATGGGACGGGTGAGATTGAAAAAACCTATTCTGATCACCCTGCCTCGGACCACATACAATTTTCAATCTGTTACTGAAGTGTCAAACGTTGGTTCTTTATTTTCTAACATGGGGCAAAATATGGGTGACCATTCCGTTCCTTCTGTCTGTCCCAGAGGCCAATAAAGCTACCCTAGCTTTCTGACCTTCAGTGTGGAGAATGGTTTCTCCTAAATGATTTTACAGTAGTTGCTGACAGGGTATGTGAATCATGTGAATTATCTATCACTGAAATGCATCAGCTTCTGGTCTGATCTGCAGCAGCACTTCCCCAGTGTTTTAGAGTGACAAGTAAAGAATGGGATATCAAGAAGATGTAGGGATGGCAAGTCACAGAGGAAGAAAGTCATGAAGTGGTAAGCTGTTTGGGGCAGACTGTCTCTGGTGTCTGTGTGTGTATAGCATCTAGCACAGAACGGTCTTGGGCCATGACTCGGCGTTCTAGGCACTGTGATGGTACAGTTTGGATGCGTATAATTATTTGCAGGATTCAGGTCTATGCCCAGTCACTTACTTACATAGGAAAGTGGTTATTTGGATCCATGATGGCATTCAGAAAAACTCAGCCGAAAATCATCTGGACAAAGGCAATGTGGCTTTGATGGGAGTGCGGTCTAAAATGATAGCCTAGGTCCTTCATCAGAATTTAGGTTCCTTTGTCTGCTTATAGTATTGCATCTGCACAAACCTGATGATGCCATCTAAATACCTGAGCAAAAGAGATGACTAAACAATATTTATTGTAGTATAAAGATGCATGCTTTAGTGTTGGTACACTGAGCACCCACAGTTAGACGGGAGGGAGGAGGACAAGGGAGCTGTATAGCAGACCACACCCAAGTACGCACATTGGTAGATTATGCACAGCTTATTTGGGGCCTTCAGAAACCCTCCCTTTTAAAAAGAAATGATGAAATTAGCCACCCCTGCATGCAGTGTGTTCTGTCATGGGCTAGCACGGGCACTTCCCGTTTGGTACACGTATTTGTATTTGTAGTTAGGAAGAAAATTTTTATTGCTGAGGACTGCTCATCTCTGTGGAATAAAGAGTTGTTACAGAATGCACAAGGAAGATTCAGTCCTAAATCATCATTTCTATTTTCCTGCAGAATAGAGGGACTTGAATTCCTCGATGAAAAGGAACTCCTTGAACAACTCATGCAGCATTACTGCATCTGCTGGGCTACGAAAGATAGCTGTAATCTGGGTAATGTTTCTCGAAGATGTAGGCCCTCTCTTTAAGGGTTAATGGCAAAGCTGACATGAAATGCACCACTGGAGTCTCCAGTAGCAGGACATGGGACAGCTTCTCACTCCATCTGTCTGTGCACATTCCCAAGCTGGGCTACCAGGAAGTTCATCCAGTTAAATCGGAGTTAACGTGATTTCATTAGAAGAGACCTTAAATAACTTTTATGGCACTTGCCAGCTTGTAATAATGTCAGTGCTAAAGTCAGGTTCCAAAGTCTGCCGGCTTAGTGCTGTAGAGATTAACAGTCTGGTTTCAGAGCGACTTGACAGCTCTGGCGTTTTCTCTCTTTGTTATCCTAGCCTTCGCTCCTTCCATGCTGCCCCCTTGATATCTTCCCTGAAGACCCATTTGGTATTTGGTGCCTGCATAGCCTTAAACTAACTCTTCATATCGTTCTCATGATCTTAAATTGCAAGCAGCTTAACTTTTCTTTTCTCCTGGGCCGGAAGCTCTTTAGAGCAAGGACTGTCTTGATTTGTATCTTCTGTAGCACCACAGATTGTTGGTGCATATTTTAAAAATTAGCTAACTAATATATGTGGTTTTATACATCTTCAGCTGGCACACACAAAGAGGAGTTCGAAGGAAAGCTCATTAGGAATTTTTATGTAGGTTTTTTTTTTATTTTTTAATGGGAAAATGCCAATTCATTGTAACAAAAACTGTTTGAGGAAATATATCAGAGAGAGAGAGAGAGAGCAACCCACTACTAGTAGAATAGCCAGTAGTCCAGTGCTTGCCTGGAGGGTGGGAAATCTGAGTTTAAGTTGGTGCTCTGAGTTGGGTGAGTGCCCTAGCCTCTGGGCTCTTGGCTAGTCTGAGGAAAAAACCTCAAATCAAAAGGTCTCTGGTATCTCTTGTTGCAGAATTGATTTTTTTTTTTTTTCAAAATCTCCCATTCTTGAAGAATAAGAAATTGGTTTTCTGTCTAGTTTTAGTTAGAACTACTCTACTGGAGAGGGTGCTTGTGATGGGGGCTGTTAACGCCACTTCTGCCTGGGACTCGGTAGTCTGAATATTCCCAAATAGCTTCTCCAGATGCATAACCCAAGAAAAAATTGCAGGAAATATTCCCAATTGTCCGTTAGGTGCAGCCGAGCAAGTTTCTAATGTAAGCTGCATTTTACGCTCTTTGTCATCAACTCTTAGTGGGAGAAAACTCTTCCAAAGGGTTGTGCGCACATCTCAACCAGACTGGGTGCTGAATAATTTATCTGGCTGATGTTGCAGCGTAACAGCTGCTGTCTTTCATGTCTGCTAAGCAGGGCCTAAAGCCCTCGTGTTTAAGCTGTAGAAATGCATGGTTCCCCTTTGATCACAGGTAGGTAAGAAGTGATGACCATGTAGAATTATTTCTTGAGGAGCTTAGCACAAAAAGTTCACCTCTCCCCAGCAATATTGGCTAGTGTTATCTCGCCACTGTGCTTCACTCTGATTAGAAAAACACTTAGAGCAATAGGCTGCCCTTAGTTCACGGGGCCTCTAGCTATCAGCAGGAGCTGTATGTACAAGGACTGAGTGGTACAGCATATCCTCGGAGCTGCAGAGAGGCACAATTTATTTATCTCCATTGGCTAATCCGAATCAAGATGTACTGGTTCTTTGTTCTGCCTTACTGCATGTCTTGAGCAGTGACACTTCGCCCTTTCCTTTGTGGATCAGTTCTATGGACCCAATAGCTCTCTCTGTCAGAAAGTGGCCTGTTTTACATTGAACCTGTACTTTCCAGTCCTTACCTCTCAACTAGATGTTTTTCTAGGCTACAGAAATCCTCATGCTCCTTCATATTGGTTTACATCCATGTGACTTTCTCTTAGCCAGGCTGCTGGATTCTTTTAACCTTTCCTCACAAATCTGTCCCTCTAGCCCCATAAATCAGTTCTGTGGCTTTTTCCTGAGATCCTGTTTCTGACTAGAGTTTTGGCTATGCGAGGAACTACATGGAGAGAGACCAGAATCTTTCTGCTTTGTTCTGTTGCTGCCCGCTCTCACCCATGCTGTCTCTTGCTTTTCACGTTCTGTGGCCCTTAAAATGTGGTAATAGAGGGAATAAAATAGGGTGTGTGGAGAACGTGGGAATTAATTTAAACGTAGTATTTTAATCACCGATGTTTAATTTCTCTTAGGATGCAACATAGACCATTTACCATAACCCCTCTGGTTCTGAGAGTCAAGTGACTTGTTTTGTAAATAAACACCCGGCTCTGTTCTAATAGCGGAGTGTGTTTGGCATTGGACTATAGTCTCCTTTCATTTTCTTTTCAAATAGGTCTTTCCAACATCACCTTTTAAAGTATTTGCTTCAGAGAAGCCCTTGGGGACAGAAGCCAGAGCTGTCACCTACTGCGGGAGAGCATCTCACGCAAAGGATGGGATTCTGCATCTGACAACTCCAGGCTGCTCACCTCCAAACAGTGCCAGTGAAAAGAGCGAGCCCAGTGCAGTGTGGATGATGCTGACCCTTTCTTGTTGGCTTGTGTTGTTTTCATAAATCTCTGTTGCCTTTGTGAGCAATCATTCCTCTGAGACTTGGCTCCCTTTTCCAGGGACTTGGTATGAGACGGGGTTTTGAATGTCAAGAACTCCTGTACAAAACGCCCACTCTCCCCATATAAAGGGGAGAACACTGTGTCCTCGGTCGTTTAACTCATCCTGTTTTTCTGCAGATGTGTGTGAAATGCGTTTGTGATGGGAAGATGGGTACGTTGTGCCGTGGTCTGTTAGGGGACGTTATGTTGTGATCACAGTTGATCATGAAGGGTTTTTTTTCTTCTATTCTAATTTATTTATTTTTGTAAAATGGGATCCTTTGGGCCTTCTCCAGATTCAGGCTGCAGCTCAGTGACTGCTGTTCTACTCAATTTCTCGCTTGGCTCAGCTGTGTACAGGAAAACTGGCTGTATTCAGGAGCACTCGAGAGCAGAGAGGGCTTGCTCCATGGTCCAGCAGTAATGGGAAAGGTGAGAAGTGGAATCAGACCCAGAGCTCCAGCTGTGGCCGCACACCAATCCCCCACCTTCAAAAAACACTGCCTGAAATTGAGTCTTGCAACTTGCCTTCCAGAAGAGTAATAAATGTCTAGCAATTATAACCTGTCTAAGGTCTTATTCCGAATGGGAATATCTAATATTTAGACACTCTCACTTTTATATCTCCCTGGATGCTTCAGCAAGAGTCTTGCCTCTAGCGATGGATGCAGACATGCAATTGTCTTAATACCATAAGCTGTTTTCCCTACTGTGGAATAGTTGGCCACAAAACAGTTACCCCACCCCGCTGCCTGTTTGTTGTCCCTGCCCCCAGATGTGCCGTACTCATTGCCTGACCTGAAGGATACAAATGGCCACTGCACACTCCCCACCTTGTACCTTTTACACTCCCCCCAGAGTGCTGCTGGGGTGATGGCGACCGCGGGTTCCTCCGCGGCTGTGTCGGCGTCTGTCTCTTTTCTGTAATCGCAAGGGGTAAATGCTGTAGGTAGTTAGTGTGTGCTCAGTGAATGACTGTGAAGAGTGTTAACTGTACCTTCCCTTCCCAGGAGACTGAGGGCCCTCTGCATACCTGAGGCGCTTACATCTGTTTGCTCCCTAGATACCGATCTTCATGGCATGCTTACCCCGTACCCTTTGCACGCTTCTGGCTTAAGTGTGCCTATCTTCTGTTAACAGGCGCGAGTATGCTGTGCCTGCAATAGCCCTGACCCTTTGTGCCGACCTTTGTGTTTTCGGGAACTAGCAAGGGAGGATTTCCCTTAAGTCGCTTCTTGGGTTGGAGGACAACCAACGCGAGTGTCCTCTCTCTTCAACAGCTTGCTGGCTGCCCGGCTCATGGGGCCTCTTCTGCTTTCTGTGGGACAGGCAATTCAGTCATTGAGACTGGCCTGCCTTTTCTCTATGCTTTTATTACATAGAATTGAATTCTTCCTGTGGGCCCATCCTCCCACCTCCACTATGCAGCTGCTAGCTTGCCTCCTGTGCAGGGCCCAGTTTGACCAAGATGGGGCATGTATACATGTTCGACCTGCTCAGACTCCTTTAGATCTACTCTGTACACAGATGGCTAACACATGTGCCTAGGACCTGAATAATGGTGTATGGTCTCCTCCTTGCCACTCTAATATAGAATTTCTCCTGACTCACTGGAGAAGCTTCACCTCCTGTGCTCTTCTCATGGGCAGAGTGGGGGCAGGAATTAGGGAAGACACCTTACCATTTATTGAGACTAATAATGTATACTACCTGCCTCATCACTTCTGAATGTGGCCACTTAGGTGGGCTGGAATAACCCTGTTTAACGTGAACAGAGGAAAGCAACTTGGTAATATCGATCAGTTGATGTAAATGATGATCTGAGGAAAAGCACTGTGTGGCTCCAAATCTTGTCTCAGCAACAGAAATTGGTCCAATAAAATATTACCTCCCACACCTTGTCTCTCTCCATTATCCTGATTCTAACATGGTTCCAACACCACTGCATACAGTGATGGTCTTTACGTCGCATTCTTGGCATCCCTTCCAACAGAAAGAGTCAGTGCAGGGAGCTGGGAGTGGGGTAGAAGTTACAAAGCCAGCCAGGTACGTGTTGGACAGGATATTTGTCTGCATCCATTTTGTTACCATACAAGGTGTGTGCACGAGGTGCCTCTGGCGATGCTCGTAAATTAGCTGTCTTTAGTTAGTGATCCATGAGCAAAATGCCCGTCGCTGCTAGAAGAGAGCATTCCGGCGCTTTCCGGACTGTCGACAAGTCAACGAACAGGAAGGCTCGAAGGACAAATTTATGGTGGTGTTTCAAGTGGAAGATGATCCAGACAGTCACTCGTGTACGTGAAGGCCAGTCACCGGAGGGTCTCCTGCATTGGGAGTTGGGTTCTCTGTCCCGGTGCTGCATGGTGTTCATTTCCAGCTGTGAAGGATGACGGAGCAGAAAGCACTCACTGAATTATGATTTTCCCAGAGTGCTGAGAGTGGTAATAGGGCTGGGTTTGTTTTGTCACAGAGGTCGGATAAGGATTTTAGAAGGTGGAGGGCTCCAAGAATCAGTGATGCCCAAGCTCTATTTTATATGTGTAATCAACTCCTCTTTCTTTCCTGATCTCTGCCTCTGGGGATCAGAGCAATGCTCTGTCTGTCATGGGGAAGTAGTGGGGGGCTCGTGAGAAAGGAAAATCAGATGCTGCTGGTAAGAGCTAGGCCTCTGAGCTTTCCTCACACAGCTCTGACAACGTGGCTCAGTCATGCCCTGGGCTGCCTCCTGCTCTGCCAGGAGCCTTCAATCCTGACTCGTCCCACCCCCACACTGTTCCAGTTCTTCCCTTCTCTTGAGCAGAGGCAGTCAAGTGGCAGTTTTAGGCAAACTCTTTATTGTCTGTTTTGCTTTAGACTGTCAAATTTGCTTCACATCTTCTGATCCACATTGGAATGCTGTTCTTCAGTGGGGAAAGGGTACATGACAATTTAGCCTCCAGTCAGTACTGGCTGGGATGCTGGGGAAACTCATTTTACATTCCTCTGTTTAGGGATATTCCCTTAGACTGAAATACAGATAAACCTTTTATTTGGATGGCTTGGACTTTACCCACCTTCAATCTTGTCACATCCCAAGATTTGCTGTTGGATTGTTAATTTCCTTTTCCTGTAATGATCTTGTAATCTGATATGAAGACCTCCCACATGTTCTTTTGCTGGTTTTCCTGAGATGCTGGCTTCCAGTTTGGCAAGATCAGTGGCTCGGTTAGAGGTGACACGCTGGAAGTGTAATTAGAGGTCAGTGGCATTTTGCATGGTTTGGTTTCCAAATTGGAAATGGGGTAGGGCGCCTGTGAAATAGCTAATGGTGAATGTTTCACATCTTCCTTGCCACTTACGATTGCATGTGATATAGATGTAGCCATGTTGATCTCGGGATATTAGAGAAACAAGATGGGTACGGTGCTCTTTTATTGGACCAACCATCTGTTGCTCGGAGACAGAGCTTTTGAGTCACACTGAGTTCTAGATGAGCTCTGTGTGGATCGAAAACTTCTCTCTCTTCAACTGAAGTTGGTCCCCTAAAGGAGCTGATATCACTTACCTTGTCTCAGGGCTTGCCTACACGAGCACCGTAATCCGCACTAAAAATCATTACCGCGCGTTAATAAGCGAACTGTACACACGTGAAATGGTTTTCCTTCGCACTAAGCGCCTTCTTGATGCGCATTCCAACCACCACTCGGCCGAGAGTGGTAACAGCTGTTCCGGATCATCTGTTGCGCGTTTGAGCTCGTATGTATGCTCACCGCGCAATGATTGGCCTCCGGAAATGTCCCAGAGTGCCAATCAATGCCACTCTGGGACATCGGAGCTGTCAACATGTCAATTTCACTGCTCTAGCTGAGCAGTGAAATTGACATATGGGCTCCGCAAGCC
>ML685786.1:2136520-2188118 GCA_007922175.1 Pelusios castaneus | reverse complement strand
CAATGCAGCCCCCCTGCCACCGGAAGCCCTGCAGCTGGGCTAGGGGGCTGGCTGTGGGCAGTGCATGGTGGGACAGGTGCCCACCATGCACTGCTCTTCTTTCACAAAGGAGCATTCCAAGGTTGAATGCTCCCTTGCGAAAGAAAGAGCACGTGTGTACACGAGAAAGCGCAATGGTTATTGCGCTTTACTTGTCCCACAATAACTTATTGCGGGACAAGTTTTCTCGTGTAGACATAGCCTCACTTAGTATTGTGTAGATGGGCTTTGCTGATATCTCCAAGATCAAGTAGATGACAAATTTCTGTCATCTTGAATTCCTCCACTTCCTGTACATTCAGCTCTCGTGGAAAGGGCTGTATTGACAGTGCTGGAATGTGATGCCCTCTTTCAGAACGGGCACCTTGGGCAGCAGCAGGGCAAGCTCTCTGCTATGTTCTCTTGCCCTGTTTTGGAAGAATTCCCATTTAGAAATAAGTCGAGTTCAGTCTCCATCATCTGTTCATTCCTTGTGTCTCTCTCCAGGCAGCTGGCAGGGGAGCCAGTTAGAACATGTACAGGATGCCAGACAGTTATCCAATAACAGCCCGAGATCACGGCTGGTCGTTTCTGTCCTAATCTAGAGACTGGCCAGTACCATTTTCTCATGCGAACAGTGGCTTATTGAAGTGACTAGTAACCCTAACGCACCTGAGAAAGTAGCTCTGTCCTGTCTGCAGCATTCCTTGCTGCTCCAATTCTTGATCCCTGCTCAACTCTCTCTATGCCCCTATTAATATTGTGCAGAGCCTAGAGGCCCGGCTCAGGAGCCGAGTTCCCTGTGCTAGGTGCTATACAAACACAGGAGAGAAGGTGGCTTCCTTGGATCACTTACAATCTGAATCAATGTAAAACTCAACATGTGAGTGGAACAAACTGATGAAAGGAGTTGGGTTGGAAGGAGGGGAAAGAGCTCCAGGAGCATGTGGTTACATAGGCCAGCTGTGAGCATAACTTGAAGGTTGCAAACTTGCTTCTTTATATCCAAGAAAAGATTTATGGCATCAACCATCTGTTCCCTTACTGCTCAGTGAGGGAGGGCAAGCTGTGTCCAATTTTGCAGCTGCATATGGGTGGGGATGGAGGGGTGGTGTTCGCTGAAATGTAGACAGGGCTTTACCCTTTCCCATAGCAGCTATAACCATGACAGGTCCCTGGAGTCTGTTAGAGCTGTAATGTGGGCAGGACCGAAATGCGCAGGCTAAAGCCTGGGATGTGCCCCTGTGTCCATGAGCAGTTGTGCAAAGCAGCACCACAATGCTGTACTTCTGATGCAAGTCTGTGTTGAATGTAGTTTATTCAAAGTAAAAGGCTAGAGAGTGCACCCTGTGTTTGCCCCTCCAGTCTTCCATACACACAGTCCCCTTTGTTACCTTCTCATTAATGATGATCTGCTTCTTTCTTCTGTCTCTGGAAATGTCTTCCTTTTAGCCTTAACAGTTTCCTCCCCGGATGTGAGATAAGGCAGATAATCTGGGGGGTAACTTCTTCCTGTCAGCTCTTCTTACTCCCTTATCTCTTGGGCAATCAGCTATCATGGATAAAGCATTGAAGAATGCACTGTTAGGAACAATAGGGCCCTAGGTAGAAGAATGGGGGATAGAAAAAATCCCCTAGTAGTTTTTCTATTTTATAGGGTCCAGTGGAATCCAGGAAAGCTCCCCGCTTTCTCACGTCTTGCAGCCGTTTGTTTGGTGCAAGGTGGAAGAATAGCTGAAAGATGCAGCCCAGGGGGTGGGGAGAGAAAAGAATTGCTGTATGGAGTGTAAGCAGTTCTCTAAAGTTTTTAGTTCAATGGGCCAGTTGCAAGGAAGCTTGAACGTAGGTCGCATTTGCTCTGTGGGTACAATAAGGACCAGAGTCGGTGTGTGGGACGTGGACTGTTGGAGGGAGGAAAATGTGATGGAGGGGGACGTTCGCTGACTGCTCTCATTAGACTAATGCAGGCTGGTCTGGAAAGCGCTCTTCCTCCCAGCACCTTTTCTTGGGGAAACTGGGCTCTTACGGCAACGCCAATAGTTTCCCTCTGGGCCCGAACCAGCCTTCCTCTGCTTGGTCTGGTCTCCTCTCCAAGGTGCGCTCCTTGCTCGGGTCTCTGGACCCAGACCGGCCTTTGCGGCATGGCCACGGCCCACAGATGTTACATGAAGGGGGAAAAACTAACTAACAAGAGTCCAAGTTGGAGGTAGCTATGCTCTTCCCGCTCTGTCTCCCCCACCTCTTGGTATGGCTGCCTGCTGACCTCTCTACCGGTGTCAGTTCATGTCTCTGATCTCAGTAGACTGTTGCTCCTCAGGGCTGGACCCGAGCAGCTCTTTTCATTTCTGCTCTGCACGCTGATGGCGCTACGTAAAGGATATTGTTACTGGCAGAGAGTGGGAACCACACCAAATGGATGCGCAGCTCCCCTAACTTCCGTGAAGCTGCACTTGTTTATGCCAGCCCTGAAGCTGCCCTGCAAGCTGCAAATTGCATTTCCCACTAAGAGTGTCTGGGGGTGTCTCTACTGGGTCATATTAGGGCTGATTTAAATATCTGACAGTTTATGTGAAAGCGAAGGGTGGTGGAATGGCTGGATGAGAGTGTGGGAAGAGTAGCCATCCTTCTTGCCCTGGGTCTGCAGCCAGAGACCGTAAGGACATTTCAGGGGCATGCTAGTCCTAGTAAATCGTCCATTCATTCACTGTCCAGCTGGTTTCAGCTGGGAGCTAAATGAAATGCTGTGGCAGCTTAAAGTCGCTCTAGATGTTGCACTAGTAACATGGACCTGTTAATACCTTTCATTTACAGCCACTCGCAGTCTCTGGGGTGCTGTCAGAAAGGGAAACCCATGTTTGTCAGGAATCGACAACCCTTCATTGTAGCCATCATTTTATCAAGATGATTTCTTTGAGCCAAGGGTAATATACTTCCTGGGATGCTGCACACATTAAAAAGAGGGGCCTGGTAATATCATTCACTGCTCGGCAAGCTGAGGTGACTAGCCAGGCCTGCCAGAGCTGAGATTTACAGCTATTTTTATGCTTCTAAGTTAAACTTCCATTGACATATAGATGCTTCTGTAATTAAAACAAACAAGGGGTCCTGGGCCACTTTTAAAAGACAAATTTATTTATCAGATGAGCTTTTGTGGGAGAAAAATCCTATTTCGTCAGACGCTTTGAAGATGGGGAGCTTACGGAGTGGGAGGAAAATAAATGCAGGGAAGTGTAAGTCATAGGATCAGGTCAGGCTGTAACAACAAATCAGAGCTGTTGTCAAGACTCAAACACTGGGGAACAGCACATAGAGGAAGGTGGGGTCTCTGCGCAAGAGAATAAATGGACACGAGTCTGACATCAGAAATCAGAACATTCAAAACCCAATAGGGGAACAATTCAATCTCCCTGCTCACTCCATTGATGACTTGTTAATAGCGGTGCTGAAATAAATAAATCGCAGCTTCAAAGAGAAACTGCAGAACTGGAATTTATATGTAAATTTGTTTCCTCAGGGTTAAACAAGGACTACAGATTATTTTTTCTCATTACAACAGGTGATTTGACCTCACCTTCCTTTACATGCTGTTTCCCAGTGTTAGAATCTTAACAATGGCTTTGAGTTGCTGTTACAGCCTGACCTGATCCTATGTCATACACTCCCCTGCATTTAATTTCCTCCCATTCTGTAAGTTCCCCATCTTCAAGCGTCTGATGAAGTGGGATTTTCTCCCACGAAAGCTCATGTGATAAATCAACTTTTTAATCTTTAAAAGTGCCCCAGGACTCCTAGTGCATTTGGCTTACCTAGGCTAACACGGCTCCCCTCGGGCACTGTAATTATTCCACTGGTGTGTGTCCACACTATGCTCCTCGTGTGGGTGGAGTGCAGGCAGAGTAGCAGCTCTTGCATGGACACTGCTGTGCACTGCTCAGCTGCTACCCTGGCGGTGTTTCGGAAGAGCTTGCAATCAATGCCTCATGGGGGCAGGTTGTGTCACATGGTGCAGGGGACGAGTCAGCACCGCGCTGACCCCAGTCCATTTGGACGTGCATGTCCAGCAGCTCACACTGGAGGCGACTGTTTGCCTCCTTTGCCTTTTGCGATGCCTGCCACAGCTCTGAGTTTTACACAGCACTGCTGCGTGTCCCCTCAGAGCCCCAAGCAAGTTCCTGCAGCTGGGTCAGAGCTGTGCCTGCACAGTCGCCTTCCCCCCACAGCCCTAGGGGATCCACCACCTCCAGCGTACTCCAGGCAGGGGCGTGTGTTATGTGGAGCCAACCTGCTCAACTGGGCACTTGCTGCGTGAGCTCTCCACACTGAGTAAACAGGAAGAGCAAGTTCAAAACTAACTGGGGCTTGAACCCAGCAAGGGCGTTCACTTGTGTACCTGGCTGCAGGGCAGCGGAGTTCAACGTGGTGACCTGAGCGGACATGGTGGGCATTGTGGGATACCTCCTGGAGGCCTCTTAGGGTGACCGAAGCCACAGAGTGTTCCACTGACACCTGTCACTCTAAGCTCCAGGCCTGTGGTGGAGGCGGTTTTCTGATGCTGGCAGAGCAGGTGAGTGAAAGCAGCAGGAGGAGTGTGGCCGTGTGGACATCTCCACACTTAGGTTGACCAAAGCTGCCTTATCATCAAAACTCTGGTGTGTGGATGTGGTCCAAGTGTGGCGTTCCTGTTGGGTGCCTTCCCTTGGTTTCCTAGGGAGTTCCGCAGAACCCAAACCACCCTGCAATGTCTCCCCGTGGCCCGCTTCTAGCCAATCTCTGCAGAAGCTTTTCTGTAAATTTCCATCTCTGTTTGAGCAGTGTGGTAGCCCTTTAAAAGAAAAGTAGGACAGATAAAATCTTTTGACGTTCCTGGGTTTTATTAGCCTATGTAGGACTTCTGCGTGGCACAGCTATTTCTGTGAGTTCTCCGTAAATGTGTGCAACTTTTCGATGATCATCATTATTGATCTTTAAAGAAAATATGAGGACTTACATTAGCAACATATGGTGACTGAGTTAAGACACGGGTGGGTGGCGTTTGTTGGTGGGTGTATAAGGAGCAGTTGTCTGTTTGGGCTTTTTTTTCATATGGAAGATTATACCCCCCAAATAGCCCTCTCCCATGGAAACCCTTTCCCTCCCCCGGGAGCTAGATTACACTCAAACCCTTCCCCGACACAGCAGTGACATTTCATGCAATTTGAAAACCAACCCAGATTAAAACACTAGGAGCCATCTGGCCCTGCGCTGGGTGCTTTTGGAAATGCCACTGGGTCCTTGCTGTATTTTTAGCTGCCTAAATACCTTTAGAAAATCTGGCCTTCAGAGGTAAGTGTAGCCTAACGTTGACTGTGCTGATTGGGTGCCATTTGTGTCCCTTTAATACTGGGACCTCTTGCTGGTTTGCCCTACAGCCTTTGTTAGTACTTAGTGTCGGATCTGCTTCTGCTATTGCTGAGGGAGTCTTTGCTCCATCCCTCCTACGATGGAAGCTAATATTTCCTTTGTTGCTGTTGTCACTTGTTTAACAAATCCACGTTCTCAGCTCAAGTACAAACAAGGAAACAATAAACGCTTGCTCATGTGAACAGATTTTTCTGTTCCCCTCCCCACGCTTTTGCCTCGCTGTGCCCATCTGTACACATCCGACTCCATAAGTTTATAATGAATGAGAGTGGCTGCCAGGCGTTTAATTTATTTGGTGAGGTGGGGGCAGGTGGCCATAAAGGAATTACTTGTTTCCTTGAGTGAGAGTGCGTCCCTAAGTGAAAGAGAGGAATGATACTGTTTGTGCGCCCCACTTGAGCCCCAGAAAGAGCCGTTAACCTAGAGCTTGTGTGTTTCGCTCCGGGAGGGTAGAATACATCGCTAGGATGTTGTGACTGTTTTTAAGACAATTACTGTAAACCCAGGAAAATCACAGTTAAGGTTAGATTGAAAAGAAAAGTAACATGTTACAGTCTGGAACTGAAGCCGAGGGCCCCCAATCAACCTTAATTCTGCCCTGCAGTGAACCATGCTTCAGCCACGTGATTAATACATCTTAATGCTTGTCCCAAATTACATTAAACTGACACACTATATGCCGCATGACCATTTTTTAAGAATTATTTTTAACTCAAATTGCTTACTTGGTTAGTACATCAGTTCTGTAGCCAAAGAAGGGAGAGGAAGCGTGGGGGGGATTCACTGGGTTTTTCATACCTAACAACGTGGTCGAATCCCTGCTTTCAGTGCAAAACTGAACTCAACCTGATCTCGGCTTGCATCCGGGGCTGTACAAGCTCAGACACCATTTAAGATCTAATAGAGCTGGATGCAAATGTATTCTCCTCAGTCACCCCCAGGTGTGATTTTATTAATGCAGAACAGCTGTAGCGGTGATGTTGAGGGTTACGTGGATTGGTCACTTCTGTGGAATGTCAGTGATGCAGAAAGTCGAGGTGGTGGTGGTGTTCGTGAGTCTGTGCAGATCTGGCACCCAAGTCTGAGCATAGAATTGACATCGTGGCCTCTAGAGGAGGAGACGTGCTGTAGCTGGAGGTGCTCAGACCTGACCAGTAATGGTCTACAAGGGCCCCTGGCACATCTTGGTGGAGTGTTGTGGCTGAATTCCAGCTGAGCTGAATGCATTCGGCCTCCCTATGCTCATTCCCCTCCATTTCCTGCCCTGGGTGTGTTCCCCCACAGTGGCGATTGGATTTCGCGGGGAGAGAGAAACTTCTGGTCCTGGTTTCTTTCTCGGGGTGGCGGGCAGGCCAGGAGGGTTAATTTGTCCAAGTGTATGAGCCCTTTGAGATCCTCAGCTGAGAGGTGCCAACCTGGGGCAAAGCAGACTCAGGATATGGGCCTGCGAGGGACCTTGATAGGTTGCCTACTGCAGAGTCCTGCACACAGGCAGGGCTGAGCATTAGCTCAGCCATCCCTGAGAAGGGCTTGTCTGATCTGTTTTTTAAAACCTCCAATGGCCGAGGCTCCACATGCTCCCTAGGTAATTTGTTTTATTGCTTTACTGCCCTGACAGGAAGCTTTGCCTAATGTCTACCCTAAATCTCCCTTGCTGCAATTTAAGATAACTGTTATGTACTGTCCTGGGTGGATATGGGGAAGAGCTTATCTTCCACCTCTTCATAACATCCTTTTGCCTACTTGAAGACTATCATCATGTTCCCCTCCGTCAGTGCAAAATAGAGAGGAAGAATTGTGTCTTGTTGGCTCCATTCCTGCCTGTATATCCCAGAGTAATGTTTGGGGGTTTTGTGCAACAATGTTACATTGTTGATTCATATTTAGTCTGTGATCCACTGTAATCCCAGATCCTTAGAGCCCGGCGTGGATACGAATATGTGGATCCGCATCTGATAGGCATCTGCAAGAAATTGTCCGCAGATATATGGGAGGTCGAGGTTGGATATTAGGAAAAACTTTCTCACTAGGAGGGTGGTGAAGCATTGGAATGGGCTATCTAGGGAGGTGGTAGAATCTTCATCTTTGGAGATTTTTAAGGCCCGGTTAGACAAAACCCTGGCTGGGATAATTTAGGGGGAGTGGTCCTGCTTTCTAGCAGGGGGTTGGACTAGATGACCTCCTGAGGTCCCTTCCAACCCTATGATTCTATATCCATGTTGTATCCGCGGATATAATGCGGATATCTGTGGATCTGCAGGGCTCTACAGATCCTCTTCTGCATGACTCCTTCCTAGGCATCAAAGGTTTTTGGGATGACCACTTCTCTCCTAGGGTGGCCTGGCTTCCCTCTGCCATTCAGGAGCTGATTGCGTTCTTTGCGCTGGAGGAGATAAACTATGGCTTTGGCTGGAAAGGGGAAAGAGCAGCATGCCTGGTTGGCAGAAAGGCAGGACACTCACAAGTTAGCAGATCCACTGAAAGCCGCTAACTAGCTGCCGCGTCACTCAAGGAACAGCCAGAGCTGTTGCCTTAGGAAACAGGAAATAACTGTGACATTTCAGTGTGTAAGAGAAGCAGCCGCATTTACCCTGGCTTAGATTTGAATGACAAGGGCCCTCCATCTGCCTGCCTCAGGGCCTAGAAAAATCCAGCAGTAAATCCCTTATTGTGCTGACAAAGCAGCTGAAAGAAGGCTTTTCATCTAGGCCCACTGCATCTTGCCACCTTGGCCACGTCCACCTTTTCGCTTCGTAGGTCGTCGCCGTCCTCCACAGCACTGGGTGAGACTACTGTTGGATTCAGGAACCCTGCCTCAGCTGGGCGTTGGTCTGTTCTGCCAGGATGCAAGATACCCGATGGATTAACAGTCATCTGTTCAGTGTAGCAGGAGGTGGAAAATCTACCCATCTGGCTCACTAGTGCGTTCACCGTGGCAGAAGGTGATGGCGTAGATGGCCCTGTGCTCTACTCTTCTTATGGCAATTGCTGTGTTCTTCTCGTTCTGTGGCGTAGAAAGGAGGGCCAAGCCCTCAAATGACACCAGCTGTGCTCTGCCTATTGCGTGCATCACAGCATGAGCGAACTCCAGGAGAGCTGCCATGATGCAGGATTTACAAAAAGTAAATAAAAAGCAAACCAAAACTGTATCCCACTGGATGCATGGCCAGTAGGAAAGCAGAGGGCCTATGCCAACATGCACAGAAATCTCCTGTAGGAGTTGAAAAGAGACTCTACCAGAGGAGCAAGACATTGAAATGGTGTTGAGACTGGTGGCCAATAGCTGATCCCATTTGCTGAAGCACGATGGGTCTGTTGATAATCACATGGAAGCTATAGGCCGTTCAGTGCATTGCTTTCCAGAAATTTTTCTTGTTTTGGTCCCGTTTCTTTAAGATTGACATGGGCAGGTAAATGCTCTTTGGCGTATTGTTGCACTGGGGCCTTCAATATGTTTATCACATAATTGTCTAGTTCCCACCAGTGGTGTTTGATGTCTGTGCACATCCCGTGTCAGATGTTTCCAAACCCATTCCGCATTAGTCAGTCAGTGGAGGAAGCCTGTTGAATTACACACATGGGACCAAACTCAGCTCTGGAATAAGTAGGTGGAACTTCCATGGGTGTTAACGAGTGGACTCTAATTAAAGATGGATCTGGATGGCAATGGCTGGATCTGAACGGGTTTCAAAGGTCACTTCTAAGGGTTGGGATCCAGCCAGTGTGTCACCAGAAGCCGTGGTGTTGAATGTGCTGAGGTTAGCAAGAGATCTGGACTAAGGGAAGCAGCTCGGGCAGATGAGCCCTCTCTGCTGAAAGGGTCACTACTTAATCCCGCAGTGAACAGAACCCGTAGAGGACAGAGCTGGTCTGAAAATGGCAGCCCGTGTCCATGACAAATATTGGAATTTTGAAGTTGCCCTTCTTTAGAAAGTGTTTGAAACTGACTATTGAACAGGAGGGGGCCTGAAATTTTTCTATATCCCTCTCCCCCCCAGAACTGAACAGCTGTCATTCTTGGTGGGGACGCTTGAGTGGGTCCCTGTCCCCCATCTTAGGCGTGTGTCCTCATTCAATAAGGGAACTTTGGAAAGAGCCCCTTGCTGCTTTGCTACAGCTGCTTGTGCCTGCTGGGAAGTGCTGCAGGTAGGAGCCAGCTGCTGGAAACTTGCACATGGCCACTAGCGGGCTGGGATCCAGGAGCCCTCGCCCGTCTGGGAGAGCATCTTTGGAATGAACAGTTGTAGGCTACACACCCCGGGAGGGCCTGCATAGACAGGACAGGATCTTTGTTTTCTTTTTCTGATCAGTAAGGCCGTAGGTTCCCCAGGCTGAATCTCTCCCTGGGTTGGGACAGGCTGAAAGTTCACAAGAGAACCTGTTCTCGGGGCAGGTCAGCCCGGTGTGGTGAATGACGAGTGAGAGAGGTGTTTGGAGCTGACCTGCTGGTGTTAGCAGACTTCAGAGTGCGGCCACTGAGAGACTCCCCCATCGCTACCTTATTCAAAAAGCCGAGGGCGTGGGGCTGGTGCTACATTTGGAGTTGTGACCGTCCATTGGTACGAAGCCATTGCCTCCTTGGGAAAGATTCCAGGGGGTTCTTCTCTCACTTGCACCACCTCCATGCTGGTCCAATTCCATGTAGTCAGTGGCGGTATTCCTGGTCGGCCCAGGCAAGTGACACAGCTGTTTTGTTGGGTACCTTAACTGCTCCTATCCTTTACAGTAATTGCCCTGAAACAGCTCTCAGGTTCGGAGTCCTAGAACAGGTAGACTCAGCAGCAGGCAAAACTTTTCCTATGGCTGCTTAATTAATCAGTAACGAAGGAGGATCAAGGCCCTCCCTAGGGAATAACAGGCCACAATGAGTTCACGGCTCAGAATCCCCAGCAGGTTCCAGTCCCGTGAAATGCGCTGCTCTGGCGTTGTTTGTTGCCTGCTACCAAATGGGTATTTTTCTGGGTGAAACAGTTCGAGTTGGTCGGCGCGGGGCACAGCCGGAGAATGAAGGTCCTGAAGATTAGCCAGCCATGTTGGCTGAATCAGCCTCGCTGCTCTGCTAGGGAGAGCTAGCTCACCGCCGAGACGGCTAAGAATCAAGGCTCTGGAGAGGGGGCCTGGACACTGGGATCCTTCGTGCATAGAGTGCAATTGACTTCCCTCTGTCATGGCAGTGCTGGTTCGGGGGCATGCCCCAGCCGGTTGACAGTCCTTCCTTAGACAGACAAGTGGAAATTTCCTTCCCATCCCTAAAGCCTCGGGCAAACATAATAAAACCCCCCAGGATTCTTTGCCTTTAGTTAATAAAGCAAAACTCTCTATAAAGCCGGCTCCTTAACTGCCCCCTACAACAATAAAACGTTCACCCTATTGCTCAAGGAGGTGACGTGCCAGGGCGCTCACCTTCCAGTCAGGCATGCAGGGCCCTGGGGAGAGCTGTGCTGTTCAAAGCCTGCTCCTCTCTCCGCCCTGGGGGCTGGATCTTAGTAACGCCCCTGCCATCAGGACAGCTCCCTCTCTGCCAGCATGAAAGACCCCATTACCTCTGCCTCCCACCTGGGTCTGTGTCTTTTCTCCTGTCCACACCTGCCTTTTCTGGTGACTTGAGCCATTAGAAGCCCTCTGGGGGGCTAGAGGAGGAAGGAAACTCGAGGGAGTGAGCAGGGCTCTGGCTGGGGCTGAGGCTCTGCTCCTGGCTCAGACACAGGCTTCCTAGGCCAGTCCCTTCGTCTACCGTGTGTGCCAGCTCCTGGCTGGGGAAGGAGGATAAAGGTTCCCCGCTGCACGGGGATGTGAGAGGGTGAAATCTGCTGGTGCCTGTGAGGAGGGAGAAATGCAGATGTGCCCTGGAAGAGGTGCAGTGGCCTGTTTCAGTTGCAGCCTGAGAGTTTGTGCTTGGTCTCCAGGAGGGGAGAGGGAGTGGCCCCCAAACTGCCTTCCAGCCCTTCCTGGGAATTTTGTACTGATCTATGGCGTGTTTTCCAGCAGTCCAGACCAACAAGTGGCCAGCTCCTGGTGATGACGCGCCTGCCTCCCATTCCAACCCCCATCCCAGCACCACTAACTGGCCACTTTCCATGGTCCCCAGAGGAGGGTTAAAGAGCCAACAGCCCGTGGAGACCGAACTACTGGCTCCCTTCTGATTGACATGGAGGGAGGGAGAAAGCTCATGCGGCTACTGCCTGTGCTGAATGGCTCTGGGGGGAGAGAGCTGCTCTCCAGCTCTGTCTTTTTACATCACCCTCCCCCCCCCCACTGCCCTTCATGGTGATGAACCATGAATGCAGGGTTCTTTGCTCTTCTCTCAAAAAATGCAGCTAACTCTGGGGAGGGAAGCAACAGCCAGCATAACGGCAGCAGAGCATGTTTGTGATTCTTAATATTTTTCCCTTGGAAAATGTCGTAGGAGGCAAACGGGGCTAATGGCTCAAGGAGGTAGAGCAACAGCTTTTCTGCAGCTTGGAAGGTGCACAGGGTGGTAATAAGTAACTTTTGGTCTCCCAGTTGTTTGTGACTCGCTTGGGGTCTCTCTGAACCAAGGAACATTGCAAACACTCCATCTGGTTTTCACTTTGATCTTGCTCTCTGGGTTGTATTGTATCCCCGCCGTGTGATTTATTCCATCGTCTGGGTGGAAACCGCTTTGGCTGGAGAGGCGGCTGCTCCCTGCCTGCCTGCGGAAAGTAAGCTACCAGTAACCATGTGAAGTGGGGCTGATCACTGTCTGCTTTGTACCAAGGGCCTCTTCCCATCTGGGCAGCCCAAGGAGCAGCCTGCTGAAGGGAATGTGTTTGTCTTCTGGGGAGGGGCTGGAAGCAGGCCTGCGCCCCAGTGTCTGAGGCATAGCAGTGCTTGGAGCTGAGAGATCAAGCCCCTGCCTGGGAACGAGCTCTGGGCTCGCTCTCCAACTGTGTGGATGTCCCTCGGCTCCTGCTGTGCTGGGGAGGCGGGAGGCGTTTAATGGGTGGCCCAAAGGAAGGGGCCGGTTGGGGGAGGATATAAGCAGGGCCTGCGGCTCAGGAGAGCTGGGATCAGTTTCTGGTTTGTGACCTTGGCCGTCTCTCTTACTCTTTCTTTGCCTCGCTCTCCCCGTCTCTCGAACGGGGGTAATGGCGCTCCCCCTCTCTCGGCCTGCGCCTCTTGTCTACTGAGGTGGGAAGCCCTTCAAGCAGGGCCTGGAGTAGCGTGTGGGGCACAAGGGGGCTCTGGACTTGGTCAGCTCCTCTAGGTGCGACCAGCATGGCCGAGCTTGCAACCTCCACCCATTCGTCTCTCTCTATCGCAATATTTGCCAAGTGCTGCAGCTGCCCAGCTCCAGATGTTCCAGAAATGCTTGCGGCCCCAAAGGGCAGAACTCTGGCAATTTGGGGGGAAATTGGAACACTGCAAGGGGACAGATGGGGGGACACAGGGAGCCCCTGCCATTTAGCAGCCATTGGGCAGATGCTCAGCCAGCAAGGGGAGCTAAAGGGAGAAGAGGGACAGGTGTCATTCCTTCCTCCATCTCTCCTAACCCACTGCCGGCCCTGAGGGAGGGGTGGAGGGATGGTACCAGCCGTCTGCCTGTCCCCTCCAGTCTGGGAGAAGAGGAGAGATGCACAGAGGACCCTGATGTGGGGAAGGAGAGCATGGAGGAGCACATGAGACCCCAAGAATGCTGGGGGAAATGGGGGCACACTGTCCCTGGCATGGAGGGATGGAAGAAAGAGGGGGACACGGCCCCTTGCATGAGGAAGGGTGGGGGGCGCCTTAGAGAGTCCCTGAAATAGAGGAAGGAGGCACCTGGGAACTTCTAGGGTGGGGACGCCGGCACATTTGGGATGTTCAGAGTGGTCAGCCTAGAACGGCGACAAGGCACCTGGTCCCAGTAACAAAGAACGATGCTTCTAATGGGCCTGGGATGCAAACGGCCCCCTCGCTGGGTGCCTGGGCCATCCCAGAGGCCTTCTCTCTCCCCCTTCCCATGGAGCAGCTCCCAGTCCAGCTTGGGTCAGGGGCGTTTGGGTTAGGCCATCAGTGTGACCTGCAGCCTCCAGCACCACATAGTCTAGTGTAGCTTCATTTCACGTCAGCCATGAAGGGGCGCCGATAGCCGTCCGGGAGATGAGTTGGGTTCTCCATCCACCCTCGCTGAGGTCACAGCTGCTTTCTTTCCAGTTCGGTCCCGGTTCAGCTGGGAGCGACTTGCTCAGGGAAACGTCGTTCCAGCGGAGAAAGGCAGCTTTATCAGAGGAAAGAGCGCAAGGTTGGACGGCTCATGGGCAAGCAGGCTATTTTCCTTCCCCTGGAGCCTGCCGTTGTCACAACCATTCTGCTCCCTGGCTCTGTTACAGACAACTAAGCGCCTCACACGTGCGCGCAACCCTGCAACGGTTCCTGGAAAGGGAGCAGAAGCAGGTGTGCAAATGGCACTTTATGCTCCGCGAACAAAAAGCAGCAAAAGGCACTTGTAGCGTCAGACCCATTGTCCCTCCACTGGTTCTGACGCGGGCTGTACTCTGCACTTCACACTGGAAAGGAATCATGGCCTTCGACTTGGCAGAAATCCTTAACAAATCCTTGAACCATAGAACCGTTGAGATAAAGAGCTTTCGTACTCCTGTGGGCTGGCGTACCTGCCTCGCAGATTTTATTGCTTTTTTTTAACAATGTAAATCCATTCCAATTTTTTTTTTTAAGCCTGCCCTACGCTGCGTCTCCGTACAGGTCGAGTAGGGAGCTTTCCACTATTTCCATGAGATAGATAAGCCCTTCCCCAAGGTGCTGTGGGTCATTACTCACCGAGGTCCTGCTGGCGTCAGGAGGTCCCTCCAGCTCCCAGAAGAACGGAGCATTTAACAAGTAAGTACCTCAGTGTAACAAAGGCATTAAGAGAAAACCCAAAACCAGACAGAATTTCTGGTCTCCAAATCCTGTGCGCCGGCTTGGCGAGGGAAGGTCCCCTGTGGGCACCTCTCCATGAGAGCCCATATCTCCTCTATGCTGTGTGAAGTGCCTAGCACCCTTGGACGCTTAATGAGTAACAGCAAGAGAGCCTCCTTCTTCGGAGCTGAAGGAGTTAAGTGACAGTGTTTGTTTCTGGAGGGCTCTGAATTGCATGCACTAATGTGAGCCGTCAGTCCCTGAGGTGAGTCTATTCCACTGTCTGTCTGTGCCAGCCTGGACTGGATGCCTGCTTCATTTCAGCTTCCCTGATGTCCGACCTGGAGTTTGCCAACATGTCCATAAAGGAGGCGGACATGGAGGCCAAGTGCAAACCGCCGCGGCCTCATTGGTATGAGCTGTATGTCCAGCCCTGCGTGGCAGAGCTCCTGGGCTCAGCGCTGTTCATCTTCATCGGCTGCTCTTCGGTGATTGAGAACGTGGACAGCACGGGGAGGCTGCAGCCCGCCCTGGCGCACGGCTTGGCCCTCGGGCTCATCATTGCCATTTTGGGCAACATCAGGTGAGAGAATTAGGGTCTGGGCTGTCCGGCTGTGGGCACGCAGGGAGGGGCACAGTCCCCAAGCAAGCGGCAAAGCTATGTGTCCAAAATATACAGCTCCTGACGCCTCCTGGGTAAGTATGTGAAGGTGACGCTACTCCTAAATAGACAGCTAGAACTGGCCTGTTCTCTGGGTTTCTCCTGCCTCGTTTGTGGGTTTTTATGTATTTTAATAGTAATAAAAATAGCGGCAATGCTATTATATCTCCTCGATACATGGATCACAGTAACAATTACTATTTACACCCTGTCCTTTACATAGTGCCTCGCAATTCAGGTTTATTATCATTTAGATTACAGCTGTATCTAGAGTCCCCAGCTGCGGTCAGAGCAGAATTTCATTGCGCTAGGGGCTGTACATAATGCAAGGCAGCTCTTGCTCAGAAGACCTTACAGTCCAACTAGATAATGGACCAGATTTGTAAAGGTATTTAGACTGCTTAACTCCCAATACATTTACAAACCTGGCCCTGGATGGATACGGAGTGGGAAGGGAAATGGAGGCACAGAACGGGGACTGATTTGCCTGAGAACAGGTCAGTGGCAGAGGCAGGATTAGAAGCCAGGTCTCCAGTGCTTCTCTTAAAGTTTTGCAAAAGTAGGTTTTGATTTGTAATCCCCATTTTACAGCTGGGAACACAGAGCCCCAGAGAGATTCAGATGCAAATCTGTCTCAGTGGTGACTCTGAAACAGGTACCGGGGGTCACTCATCTGTCCTCTCTTAGCTCCTCCAGATCAGATTTGCTCAGCATAACAGTGAAAAGGCTTTTCTCCTTAATTACCAGCCCTACAAACTCAGCCTGGCCTTTGGTGATCAAGGCATGTCCTCTGTGGCTCACGTATGTCAGCAGCAGCCCAGGACCAACTGAGGGTTGCTATATCCTGGTCTAGCGAGGAAGGAATTCAAGTCAACACCTCAAGGCAAAGATTTTGCCACTGGGATTGGGCCGTTCTGCTCTGGATGCATGAGCCAGAACAGAACCCAGCTCCTCTCCATCAGCTGCTTTGACTCAGCAAGGCAAAGAGGAGAAGGATGCAGTCAAAATTTGGGTTTCTTTTCAAAGGCAGCAGATGTGTCTCTGAAGACCCTCGGGGAGCAGCTCTGTTGAGCATGAACCGTTTTGTTTTTACCATCAGTGTCTGCGCTCTCTTACTGCTTCCGAACTGAGCAACTGACTTGTTGTGGGAAGGAACAGAATCCAGCTCTTCTGACTCCTGTTTCTGTGCTCTAGCCACAGCGTGTGCCACCTCACTGGCACCAAAGCATGACTTTTTGTTGCTTAACGTTTCAGCTGCTCCCCCTCTTTCTCCCTCTGCTCCCCCTCTTTGTTCCTCAGTTAATGCCGTGGGGCCAGATCCTCAGCTGGTGTACATGAGCCTGGCTTCATGGCTGTCAGTAGAACGAAGCCCCAGTGACCCTCTGGGATTCCTCCGTTAGCTGGAGATGATTGTGTGACACGTGTGGATGGAATGAGCAGCTGGAGACATGGAGCTTTCGGGTCATTACTCTCCAGGAATCGCCAGCAGTGGAGGGAGATTCAGAAAATCTCCTCTCTCTCAACGGGATGCGCTGCAAACTTGGGGTTAACAAAGCAGGGAGTTTCAGTACTAAGCAGGGGGATGTTTGCTCTGCAATGAGGAGTGGGTCATTGTTTCTGCCAGAGCTTCCTGCTGAACGGCCTGTCTTGGAGTTAGAAGTTTGTTTCCCTGGCAGAACAAAGAGAGTCTGGAAAGACCTTTGTTTTGATCAACACACCATCAGAAATCAGCTGGCATCCACGGGTTTTGACTTATTAACTGCCTGTTATTCAGCCGTTATCTGTGCCTTGGTTAATGGATAGGTAGGCCAGCAATGAAACTCAAGGACCCCATTAGACTTTGCTAACAGCACACCTGGTGTTAGGAGGAAACAAACACCAGAGCCGCTCTGGTCCCCGACTCCAGGGATGGATTGGACGCTCTGCCAAAGTTTTGGAGAAATGGGTGGAGAAATAAAGGCTCCCTTAGGTGGGTCCATGTGCGTATGCAGGCCTGGCTGGAAAGCTAAATTGTTGGACTAAACTGGCCTCTGATCTCCAGTCCGGAGTTGGCCGCCTGAGCTGAAAGCATCCATACCTCTCACAAAGAGCAGGATTAAGCCACTGACTGGACTACTGAGCGTAGAGGGGACAGCCCTGTTAGCTCAGCACTTCCATCCGTCTTGGCCAGGGGAAGGCTGCTCCCTAGAGAGCTTTCTCTGCTGTGGTTAGCCTAATTTTACTTACCCAAATCCGAGGTCTTCCCTCACTGCTGGGCATTGATGAATTTCACCCACTTCTCTTAACTGTGCCCCTCTAGCCTCTGGAAGCAGCTCCCGACCCCTGAGTCTCTGTACACTGCAGATGCCCTGGTCCAGTGACAGACCTGACTCCGGGAGCTGTGAAGCATGCGCACAAGTTTAAATACATGCTGAAATCCCGTTGAGTCGATGGGACTTCACCATGGGCATAGACAGAGTGTGGCCCTGCAACTCACCCACTGGACAGAGACTCAGGACATCTGGATTCTGTTCTCATCTCTGCTGCTGGGAGACCTCGGGCAATTCACTGCCCCTTTCCGTGCCTCAGTTTCCCCTTTGTAAAACAGGGCTACGGGTCCTGGCCTTGGCGAAGTGCTTTGCAATTTGCTGGGGCCGAGCATTAGGGAAGAGGTAGGCATTGGTATCATTAGGTTCCAGCACTGGGCCCGTCATTTTCAGCCCCACACCAAGATTACAGCTGGAGCTGGCACATTGCCGCAGTCTAAGCCTTGGAATTTACCTGAAAACTTAATTAATTCTCTGCTGGTTCGGGCAATTAAATCCTAGCAACTCCATTACCTCTTTAATTAAAGCAGAATCATAAGAAATAATCATAATTCCTAAAGTCTCCGACTCATTAGCTTTGATGGCAATTTATTATCAGGGTTTATTGGTTAGGAAGCTAGCTCACTAGCGAGCGGCCCTCCAGTAAGCTGTTTTCATTACAAGTATTTGCATTTACCTCACTGGTATTTCTAGAGACCAGTGATTTAGGCCCTGTCACAAGGGGCCCCGATCCTGCCGGGGGACCTGTTAGGCTTATTGCAGGAGCGGGGCCAGGGAGTTCAGGGATTCTGGACTCTGCCTTCTGTATCATTCAACTTTTACCTGCGCATGGCAGGCATGGCGCATTGACCTGTGCACACCCGACTGGCCCATGCCGAGCAGTTTCTGCTGTCTCCCTGGCTTGCACAAGAGAGAGATTGTTCCAAAGCGGGGGAAAGGGTCGAGTGAGAGAAGATGGAGACTATTTGCATCAGCAGTAGCTAATGTATAAAACCTCATGAACCCCCGTCGTCCTCTGGTGGGTCTTTGGTTCCAGCGTGGCACCAGGGACGACAGTGACGCTTGTATCTTGGAAGGGCAGGAGTGCCTGCGATGACTGGTCTGGGCTCCTCTGCTAGACGGGTGCAGAATTCTCCCAGCTATGTGCCGCTGCCAGGAGGGGCAGAGAATTCTGGCAGGCAAGGCGCTCCAGCGTTGGATAAGGTGGCGAATGAGTCTTTCCCAGCTCCGATTGCTCTGGGTCTGGGGATCAAAGGAAGACTGTGGCTACCCTGTGAGGAACTAGATCAGCAAGGCTGTAGGCAGCGTGATCAGGGACTGTCTGGGCATCTCCGGAGGCACAAATACACTTCCATAAAAAGCACCGTCCAAGGCCATTGTGCCCGGAATGGTGCGTGTTACCGCCCCTCTCCGCGCCTGTCTGTCATCGATTGGTGTGTCTGCTTCTGCCTCCTAAAGGGAGCAGGGTTGGGGCCTTTCCATTTGTGGCCAATATCAGACCCCCCCCCAGCGGTCATGGCCCCGAACAGCCATTTCTGTGCTGGACACGTGGCTGTTTCCACTCCTCTCTTTTGGGGGGTTGCATTTTCTCGAGGGGCCTTTGTCCCCCTCACCTCGCTGGGCCACAGAAGAGGTCACTGTGTTTGTTATTGCTTCCAGCCGTCGGCTTGATCACGAGCAGGGGAGGCCTCTGCTTCTGATGCTGAATGTCCTCCATCCAGACGTCAGTTACAAGCATGTCATTTCAGTGCACAGATCCCTCCGTTGTCGGACCAGTGACTACGGGGAAAGAGCAGACAGAGTTCTGCTTCCATCTGACATGCTGCATTTGTGGGCACCCAGGACGGAAGGAGGATTTCTGGCCTTCACCACCAAATAGGGAACTAGCTGGGGAGTGATGTTAGTTCCGTCCTCCAGCCCCTCCCTAAAGGAAACCATGGGCTCGCCTGGGCTTTCACCTGGGAGGGGATGGTGCCATCAGCTGCTCAGAGAGGCCTGCAGGTGCAGAGTGGGGAACTCTTTGCAAACACTTCCCTTCCTTAGCTCTGCAAAGGGAAACTCACTCCTGCCCTACAAGTTAACGGTCCCTCTATCCGGTTTCTGTATTAATAGCCACTTTGTGCATTCAGCCTTTGGCTCTTTGTCCCAGCCTCAGAGACTTTCCTCTCCTTCTGCCTTTCAGTGTCCGTCCAGAATCAGCAGGACAGTGCAAAAGCCAGACTGTTCACTGCTTAGACCTGTCACGGGTGTGCAGCAGTTAGATGAGGGGTTGGTTTAAAAGAGAGAAGGTTTAGCTGCGGCTGAAACCGTCTTGGGGGGGAATTTCCAGCAAGGCTCAGATTCTTCTTGTCTGAGATTTCTCCTTAGGTGAACTCGCTCTCCCCAGCAGCGACAGAGGGTCCCGCTTCTGCGTCTCTTAACGCCTCTCTCCTGTCGATTCCAGCGGTGGCCATTTTAACCCAGCCGTCTCCTTAGCGGCGTGGCTGATTGGTGGGCTGAACATGGCGCTGCTCATCCCTTACTGGATCTCCCAGCTGTGCGGAGGGCTGATCGGAGCTGGCCTGGCAAAGGTATAGCGACCATTGCGAAGATAGCGAAAGGGTTGCCGGCTCCCCTCTGCAGACGGGTGAATCTCAGCGGCGGGTATGGGCCCTCACCAAGGCTGGTTTCGTGGCTCAGTGCGGTTTGCACTATCAGAGAACCGGACCACTGGGTGATACACAGAATGAGCTAATGGAAAAGGCAGCGGAGATTCTGGTATCAGATCCCACTTTCACTTACAGAAGCAGCATTCTGCTCCGAATCTCAGCACAAACGGTGGCGTGCAGCACGCCCCTTATGGGTACGGAGTTTGTGTAAGGGTTGGCACAAAGGCCTGGAAGCCACGAGTGCTGGATTCTGTTCCCAGCTCTTCTGCTGGCTCAGTCTGTGACGCTGGCCACGCCTGTCCCATGAGTCAGGGCAGAGGTTTGCCTGTCTCGAATGCGGACGTACCTAGCCTAAAGGAACAGTGAATCCACATGAATGAATGGTCAGTGGCAGTTGCTCTAGAAGGGCAGGGTTGTTGCTGTTTTATTATATATAGAAAAATGCATCTTCCTCCTGTCAGCCACAGCCATTCCTGCGCTATTTACGATGGTCTGCCCCATATTGCATATGCTGGCCCGTCATCGTGCTGCGATATCTCAGGTTAATTTCTTTACAGCTTTGCTGCGGGATGGTGGCTAATCCACCTGTAATTATCTATGGGCTAAAAGCCTCTGCTAATGAGTTTACATTCGCTAGAGACTTTTGCTGACTTTCAGGAAGAGAGTGATCAGATTACCTGCTCTCTGCCCTGATGTTATATCCACCTACGCTGGCCAGCCTGGAGACAAATATCCGTGATGTGGCGATTGGAACCAGACCGATTCCAAGGCTCTCTCTCTCTCTCTCTCTCTCGTAGGTTACGACGGCACAGGACAGATACATAAACGCCACTGGAGCCGCTTTCACTAGCATCACAGACGACGGACAGATCCCCTCCGCCCTGGTGGGGGAGATTGTCATGACCATGTTCCTGGTCCTGGCAGTCTGCATGGGAGCCATCAATGAGAAGACCAGCACCCCTCTGGCACCTTTCTGTATTGGCTTCACCGTCACCGCAGACATCCTAGCTGGGTGAGCCGGCGCCGCGTTTCTGTGCAGCCGTAGGTCTCAGGACGCTGCCAGCTGCCAGACGTTTCTGGTTGATGGCTGCCCAGCAGCCCCAGTGGGAGGAATTGGTGGGTCTGAATGGCAGACAGGCAGTCACTCGAGAAAACACCACCGCAGTAAGCTGTGATCAGTGTCTCTGACTCAACAGGAGGTGAATGGCCTGGGAGACTCAACCTGTTACCACTGGAGGGTAGGGCTGGGGCACGCTGGGAAGCGGGGTGGGGTGGAAACTCGCCTGGTTGCTGTACAGGTTCCATGGATATGGAGAGGAGTTTAGTTCCAATGTAGCTGATTTTCTACTGCCAAGGTTCTCTGGCCTATGTTATCCAGGAGGCCAGAGGAGACGGTCATAGTAGCCCCTTCTGGGCTGTGAATCACTCCAGCCTGAAATTCCTGGTGGGAGAAACATTGGACACGTACAGAGACCAAAGCCGGCCTCAGAAAAGACCGGTCTGCAGGCATCAAATGTGCTGGGTGCTGCAAGCCAGATTAGCTGTCCTGGGCTGATAAAGAAAGGCCACGCTGCCAATGTACGTACTAGGAAGCTGTAAGGATGCAGAAGCCAGTTCATTTTGAGCTGGTTTCCACTGTGTGTTCTGGCTGTTGTCTGGAGAAACTGCCCCAGTTGGCCTCAGCCACGCACCAATTTTTCAGACAAGCAGGCTGTTTTCTTCCTGGTGTCACTGGAATCAGATAACGAGAGCATGCAATTATGAATGCTAATAGGTTGTTTATTTAAGGGAGTGCCCCCTCTAGTGGGTTTTGAAGCTCTTGAAGCACAGCCGTCAAGTGGAAATGTTGATCTGTTGCTGTGAGATGTGTGCATACAGCGGTAAACAGATCTCTCTCTTCTGCAGCACAGTTACCTACACCAGAAAAGATCCTTGGCTATTAGGCCCAAGCTGCCAATCAACTCAACATTTACATTTCAAAGTGACACTCTCAGTTCTGCTCCAGGAAGCTTTTTACCTCCTGTGTTAGCGCTCATTTATTAGCCATCAAATACAGGTGCTCCCCAGCTAACAGCCGCACTTCTGGTCCCAGTTCCTCACTGTCATTCAGATGCATTTTGCAATGGCCGTTGTCATTCGGGTAGTAGCTGGCGTTACTAGCAAGCCATCGTTGTTACAGAGACTGTTACTTTATGAAAACACCTGGCCCTTGGAGTTCTGGGGCAGAGCGTTGTCCATCCAGCAGGGTCAATTGTGTGACCGTTCCTTGGTTTTCTCTTTCAGAGGTGCTATATCTGGCGCTTGCATGAATCCTGCCAGAGCGTTTGGGCCAGCCCTGGTAGCAAACTACTGGGATTATCACTGGGTTTACTGGGTAGGGCCCATGGTGGCCGGCTTGCTGGTTGGCGCAGTGATAAGGTAGGTGACGGGAGGAAATGAAGTGGCTTCGAAGAGGGAAAGCTGTGTGTACTTTATCATGCAGAGGTCCTCTGGTCTAATCTCCATATTGCCATTTACTGCTTGTGTCCATTTCCCTGTCTGCAAAATAGAAGGTGGTTAATCACTCATCTCAGGCCCAGGTGGGAGGTTTCAGCGCAAAGGGTTTCCACAGGAGTTTGGTAAAGAGCAGTCTTCAGTCACTGACTGTGGTGTAACCAGAAATGCTGCTCAAGTTACGCTGCCCAGCTGATTGTATCCCCAGCCCCAGCCACGGGGGAATGGCCGGGGGATCCAAACGGTAGTGGATCCCAATCCCCTGGCTCCTAACATCCTGCCTCTCAGTTCTGAGTTCTGCAGCCTGCTCTGTGTGTGCTCCCTCCCCCCACCCCCCACTGCTCTCTGATGCTGCACTAGAAATAAGAGTTGCTGGTGAGGGTATTTTTCTGGGCCTTGATTGGATGAAATCCCTCCCCTGGGTGATGCGAAGTTTGCCAGAGGGAATCTGCTCCCATGAATCAGAAGGGCAGAGACACATGAGCAAATTCCCTGATCAAAAAGAACCAGCAATAAAAGCTTCAGTCAGATCCTACATTTTGGCACTCCCTCCGAATAACATTAGTCCCTTAGCTGTTTATTATATGCACGGCCACATGGAGAAAAAGGGGGTCTCTAGGGGCCTGAGAATCCTCTGCGTGTTCCTAGAGTCCCTGTGAAGGAAGAAAAGTGGAAGAGTTTTAAATCAGCCCTGAATATGGCATGTGACCCTGTTCTTTCTTTTACCCCTGAAGGTTCCTGATTGGCGATAGGAAAATACGCCTGTTTCTGAAGTGAGACCTGGATTGGGACCGCATGTGGGACAAAATCACTTATGGCTAGAGAACTGCTCAGCTTGGCCCTTGAAGGAAAGTCTGCTTCGCCACACACCAGCGCCTCTGTTCTCGCTGTCTGGCCGCGTGGAACTGCTCCAGCATCCAACCCTTCCAATCTGTTTTCCCCAGACAGCAGGTGTTGGCCAGATGGCCCCACTTGAAGCTAAAGACACAATCTCTTGTGCTGAGATTAAAGAAAGGCGGGTAGAACCGCTGTGAGTGCTGGCCTTTCCTGTCTGGGCCGTGTTACAGCCCCAAGGGCGGCCATCGCAGTTCTGGTGAGGCTAGATCCCGTATGGGGATGAGCTAAAATGGGCAGGAGGGTCTGGTGGGTAGCGATGAAGAAGGCCGGTTCACACAACGAAGCGCGACTGCTGCATCCAAAGCACGGGCTGCTCCAGTCGCTGGAGGAAATTCTCTTCATTTACCTTTCTCTTCGGGAGCCAGGAGCCCCCATCCCCGTGTTCCCCTGGCCCCACCATGTTCCTGGCAGAGCCCACATGCTGTTCCTGGAGAAAGACTTTACTGCTGGGTCCCAGGGCCCCATCCCATGCACAGGATCCTGGTTTCGCTCCCTAGCAATCTCTCCTGCCCCCCAGGGCTGACTGACACCTCTGCCGCCTGGTTGCCAGAGGCTGCAGCGAGGAGCTTGCTCTAATCCTAATAAGGTGAATAAAAGCCGAGTTGAACAGAAATGCCTGTGGAATGTGCATCATGAGTCTCCGGCATTGACACTAATTGATTTCTGAATTCTTTTTTTTTAAAAAAAAAAGCCACTTGGCCAGAATGTATTCACACAAACATGGCAAGGCACTTCCCAGCTGCTGGTACCTGAGCCAGGTCACGGCCCCACGGGTGCCTGCCCCCACTCTCCAGCTCACTTCACAAGAGCTTCGCCCCCTGTTTTCGACTCTCTCCTTTTTTCTGGTCTCCCCAGAACCATCCCCTCCTCCTCTCCTTGTGCCCTCCACAAACTCAAACCTCAGCAGAGCTAAAGCCCGTTCCCCTTCCCCCAGAATGGAGATTTCCTTCCAAGGCACAGCGCTAGCCAGATCTGCACCGCTGCAGGCTCAGGCCCCTGAAGCCAGCTCTGACCTGATCCGTCCTTCCAAAGATAAAACTCTCCCCTCTGCTCTACGACTGCTGCAGTCTCCAGAGCAAGCAGATAGAATTGCACGGTGTTTCACGCCTATCACTATTGCTAGTGCATCAACGGGCCAGCAGAGGACACTCAAGGAAATAAAGAATTTGGGCTTAGAGAACATGTCTTTGCTGGCACAGCCTGAATGGTGTTTGCGTTGGGTTATAGGCCATTGTGGTGGTGGTCCCCGTTGTAAATATGCAGAACAGTTTACAGTAGCTGGGGAGCAGGTCACTGGCTTTCTTCTCCAGGGGCCTCTCCACGCTAAACAAAGGCAGGGAAGAGGGAACAGTGAAAGAAAGGAGCGTGAGGAGGCTGAGCTAGGGTCACAGGCTGTGGAGCGATGGGGGAAATGTGCTTTAGTGCAGGACAGCCTGAATGTTGGCGCTCCACAGGCCACGCCAGGAACCTGCGGCGTTCACGTCATTTGCACAGGTCACAGAACTTTCAATGGAAGTGGTACTAGGCACTGGACGGGGACTCTCCACAGCAGGCCAGGAACGACTGCTTGGAACTGACCTAGGTATTTAGTGGCTCAGCTCTGCCACTGACTCCTTAGGTGGACTTGGAAAGTCGCAGGACCTGTCTGAATGCTGCCCTTCTTCCCGGGCCCGGGGTGGGGACTGATTAGATACTCAGAGTCTGGGCCCTAGAAATGCCATGTGTCCTTACTGATACTTATAGGCCAGGCGAGCTGGGAGCCTTGCTGAGCCCCACTTCCCATTACAAGTTCTGTTTTCAGTTGCTGATAATTTTGCCAGATTTCAACCATTTGGTCTGAAATTTCCTGGCTGGCTCAGTGAGACGTTGGGAACTGGATGAGGAACTGCGGGAACAGGGCAGACTGGGACAAGGAGATGGGGTCGGTGGGACAGGCTTGAGTGGCATGTCTGACCATTAGGACGCACTTCCTTCCAGAACCTAGAACGGACCCAAGATTCCTGAGTCTCCTCATTCTTCTCTTCTCAGCAAATACCTGTGAAACCTGCTGGCGAAGGGGGTGTCTGTCTGTCCCCTCTAGTGGCTTGCCCACAGACAGGGTGGCAGCCTACGACAGCTGTCAGGTGCTTGGTTAGCTCAAGTGGTGGCTCTAACCCCTGTGGGTCTCATGAGGAGGCAACAGGAGGGAATTTCTGGGGGGTTTTCCGTGTTTCATTTTTAGGAAAAATTGGAAATCACACGCCCCGGATCCAGTGTCACAGGGACACAATTACGCTGTCAGCGACAAGCCCTGAAAGGTTAGGAAATGCCAGCCTGTGCCCCCTCGGAGTCTGAGTTGTAAATGGTGCCTAATGACGTGGTGCCATGTTATTCCGGCCTCGTTCACTGCACAGGACAGACCGTGCTGTGGGGTGACGGAAGCGTCTGTAGGACACCTCATTTGTTGCAGAGGCTGAAAGCTGTGTGTGGCAGTGCGTGATGTAACAACGGCTCACGCTGGCTGATGAAAACCCACGGAAAGCCAGTGCCGAAAAGACAGTCAGGTGTGCTGACAGCAAATGAGGAGTGAGGTTTCTCTGGCCTTTGCCAGACAAGCTGAAATGGCTTCTTGTTTGGGCTCAACATCTGGGAACACTGGCATCTGCCCCATTTCTAGCCTCGGCCTGCGGCCGCAAGGAAGCGTAGCTGCAAGCTGGGGGCACTGGGCTCCCAGCAGCGCTCAGACAGGCAAAAGCCAGGAGAAAATGCTGCTAGCGAGGACGAAATCCCACCTCGCCTGTGGGCGAGATTCCAAACGGCTGCTTCTCCCTTCCCAGTTGAGTCAGCGGCAATGACGACCTGTTTGGGAGGGAAAACGAAGAAACTCACTCAAATAAACACAAATGCACTAAGATACATCTAGGACAGTTGCCATAGCAACGCTCAAAAATACCAAACCAAAAAACAGCGCAAACCCTCGACTTCCTCCGTTTGAGAGTCCCTCGTCGGGGCGCAGGAGGAAGGCACCAGCAACGCTGCAGCGTTACACGGAAAGTGAAAGTCGGCCTGAAGTTCTGCGTGAATTCGGCTTTTCACGTGAGCCTGGTTGGCTGGAGTTCCCTTCACTTCTCAGGACCGTGCGCTGGGCGTGCAGCTAGGAACGGGTGCAGCTCTCTGCAAGATCAGGGCCTCTGTCGTTCTAGCCACTGTAAGGCTGGCAGCGCCCCAGCTGGGCAACGCTCCCCTTCCCCTTTTGCAAAGGAAGCCCAGCCGTCAGGCATCTCCAGGAAGCATTGTTATAGACCCAGCCACGCTGATGTTCGGAAGCTAAATTCAGTTCCTGAATTCTGAACTGGTTTTCTTCCAGACTCTGCTGCACCGCCCCCCGACCCTGCCAGGAGGTTTTCACAAGCACACATGCCTTTCACTTGCTTGGGGGCCTCTTCCTTCCTGCTGCCCCCTGCGCACAGGAATATCTATTGCCTACATGTGGCCTGCAGCCTCCCCTGAAGAATGCAGAGCCCTCAACCTCCAACTGCTTCAGCTGCGTTTAGCCCCAGCCAGCCATGGCTCCATACTCTGTTTCAGGGGGTTTCAAAGCAAGAACAGCATTTTCACTGCCGCAGACAAGATACAACTAGAGGCCTGCTTACGGACAAAGAGGGCGGAGGCTAAAGGGCCACGTGAGTGAAGCTGCGTTTTGCTTCTGCCTGGATGGAGCATCCGAGAAGCTGCTCCATCCCAATCAAAGCATACAGCACGAGTTAAGACAGCACGAAGTTCAGAGGCTCCCACGCGCGACAGCATTCTCACCTACTTCCCAGCCCGCTTGTTTCACTAGTGACATTTAGCTGCGGACCCCTGATTTGAAATATATCAGGCTGACTTTTAATAACACACTTGGAAGAGCGTGTTGATTTTTCTGAGTTTTTAAAAGGGCTTAAGTTAGGCTAATTAAATATGAATTAACTTCCCAACACGTAATGTGTTTTCAAGACCTAAAATACATACATCACTCTCTCCCAGGCAACTACATTTGCATTGGGCATGGACGGGAGCATTAGCTCTGCATTTTTATTGATGCATGGACTCGGGGAAAGGTTTTGAAGCCCTGAAGGGTTCCAGTCAACTGCCTGGCAGAGGGGATGGAAGTGAGTTCAGAAGAAGACAACAAAAAGGAATAGGGTGGAGGGACAGTTTTGGGAGAGCTAAATCTGTCCAGCTGGGCCGAGCCGTGAGGCGGTGGGGATAACAGGATTTGAATGGTCCAGTAATCTCCTAGGAGGGAGAGCTGGTGCGTGTCTTCATGAAGAACTGTGGCACAGCAAGCTGGGGTGTAAATGTCCCGGCACAAACGATCTGTGTAGACCCTAGAGCGGTGCACTGAGCATTCCCTGCTGCACTCTGATGTACATAGCAGTCCATCAAAGTGTGAACTCAAGGAGCCTAAATTCCTACCAGGAACTGGGCCTTGGCATACATTAGAGTTGGCTTCAGGAGGTGCTGTCCATAATGACGGATGCAGCCAATCCATGTTTCAGTTCTGAGCATGGTTTTCAAGCTGACAGCTTGTTATAATACAATCTTACAGCTAGAAAACAGCTCCAGTGCAAAAATGAAGAGTGAAGTGGCTTGAATTATAAGGAGGAAATATAAGAGATGGGTTTGATGGGATCGTAAAGGCACCAGTGAATTTCCCTCTGTATCTGCACTCACTCAGTGGCTGAGGCATTTTTCTCCCAGCAAATCCATTTACATAATGGCTCCTTAATGCACAGGGGAACACACTTGTATTATACTCATCACATTTCCTTCAGAAATGTTACTTTCAGTCCTTTGCATTTGGGTCAGTGATGCATATACTTTAACAGCACTTATGAGGCAAAAAATACCCCTCGCTTGACATTTAAAACTGACGTGCTGATGTTCTCCTTGAGATGGATCTTGGGCGATACTGATGCAGCTCCTGATGTGTTGGTGATGCTGTGTGCTGCCAGAACAGCCCCTCGAACCTGTGGAAGGAATAAATAAACCCTGAATCATCTCAGCAGGCCAAGCAGCTGAGGCCTGAATTGTCTGTTTCCCAAGTCTCCCTTTACACACGGATACGGCAGTAACATGAGCACATTCATGGTATAATTTCCTTGTGATCGGACTGGAGAAGACTATGTAGGGCAGTGGCCCTAGATCCAGAGAGGCTTGGAGCTCAGACCCTTGCAGTCTTGTGGGGTGGTGTGAGCTGGACAAGCATTCTGTCTCCCTGGCCCCCCACATGTCTCTCTGTTGAGGTGTTGCAGGGTACCCATTACTGTGCTGTTGCGATGCCTGGGAGAGGACCTGTCGGTGTCCATGTGGGGCAGCCTGCTTTGCTCAAGAGTCCCCTGTCCATCCGTGATGGGGTTTGCGCAGTCCCTGTGCAGCCTGACAGCCAGAGTGGGACATCCCACAGTTCCTCACTCAGTTCCAATGTACATGGGTCACCAGCTGTGCGCGGGAATTCAGCAGCAGGTACTTGAGAAGCATTTTACCAAACCCCCTCAGTCCTGGCCCAGTTTTAGAGATCCTTCTCTGGCCCCATTATCAAGTCAGCCGTGTAGGGCAGGGATCCTCCGGTCATGTTAATGGAGGGAGCCATAAAGGTCTCCCAGCTGAGCAGCAGTCACTCTTGCGTACGGGAGCTGTGGGGTACGTGCCAGATAAGAATGAAAAGTGAGCCTGAGCTGTGTGTATAGCACAATGCAGCTGGGGCTTGCCCATGAGGAGGCTGCAGGAGGATGGGGGGCCATAAACAAGACGAGACGTAATTCCATTGTGAAGGAGCTATGTTGACCTTGGCCCTTCCATTCCATCTGTCTTCCTACCAGGTACAGTGATTGCCACGCCGGTTTGAGGCAGCCTCCTCAGGGAAGGGCAGAGCCCACAGACCCCCATCCAAGTTGGTCATTGGTGATGTGTGACGTTGTCTTTGGCCACAGCTGCGTGTGGGGGCCTCTCGTTGGCCTCCAGTGTGAGGGCTGATAGCGCATGGATCTTGAAGGTCCCTTGAGCAGCGTGGCAAATCAAAGCCAGGGATGGGTGTGGTGCGGGCGGGTCAGTTATAAGAGGTTGGGTGTCTGAGGCCAGTTGCAGACCACTCTTCGCGCCACATCGACATCACAGTGAAATCTGGGAGTGGAGCTACAACGGGTCCCGTGGTGACAACTGCGCTCTGGGATGATCAAAGAGGTCTGTGGACAGTGGTGGGCTCAGACGTGCCCTGATCTTCTCAGCCATTCCGGCTGTCACAGCCTCACAACGGACGTGCGGAGGAGAGGTTTTACTGAACCCGGAGCGCCACAGCGTGGGTTGAATCATCCCCGTTATGACGGGCATGGTTGAGTGTCATCGTGTGTCAGCCAACTTGACATGAACCAATGAAGCCAGCCCTTGGCACATTACTCCGCAACGGAGTAACAGAGAGCTAAATAAGATGATGGGACAGTGAGAGAGTTTTCTCCAGATGTAGGGCCTGCCATTTTGCTTTAGGTGGGTAAGATATGTGAGAGATCTAGCTAGGATTACTCCAGCAAGCCGTCACCAAGGCAGTGTTTGGGCCGTCGTCAGGTTCTGGGATAACTATGCTTGGAGGCTTAAGCAGATGTCATCTGCCCCGTTGCACAGGCATAAACATAACTCCTTGTGTCCGGGGTCTTCATGGGTTTGGTGCGATCCGAAAGCAATAGGACTGGATGTCTCTGCCAGTGAAGCAGGAAGGCAGAGCAGCTCCCATCGGTGAGTTTCTGGAGGCTAAAAGCAGGGAAATAATCCCCATTTTCTGGTCTGAGAAGTGTTTATGGTACTTAAAAGCTACACTCCTCCTATCTTCAGACTGTGGATGCAGAAATTGCTGCGGGAGTTCTGAGCTGGAAAAGCAGTTTGGGGAGTGATATGCAAATGAACAGGTTCAGTTTTTATAGGACTCCAGGCACTGGAGGAACTGGGACGTCCATAAATCTACTGCCTCCTAAAAAGAGTTGGCTCGGCCGTCCCATGTTCTGCGGAGTTAGCTGTGTTTGCTTGGCGGTAAAGCATGACAGGAAACCCTCCTGATCTGAAGAGGGAAATGAAATCCTCCTTCTGCCTGCCTGCCTCCTCTCTGGTGAAGTTTTACTGCTCCGTCAGTTTGCTGCACAGGTTATGGCAGATTCTGTTCCTAGCAGCTGTTTCTGCAAAATGCAAACTGTTTTCCTGGGAGTGAGAAAATCATGTGGTGCGCGCAGCATTTGCAGTGGGGAAAATGTCAGTGACAAACCAAGGGGATCCTTCACCTGGTTCCAAGGTAAGTCCTTTATTTCATGTGAGCGGGGGGGGGGCGCCCCCGCAACTCCTGTCTCAAGGGTTGGGGATCCTTTGTGCCGTTCCTCTCCAAGCTGTTTACAGACTAGTTGGAATTGCTTTATCTGGCACTGGAATGCAGCCACCTCTGGTCTGGAACACACCAGCTGTCTTAGAGCATAGAAAAACAATATTGCATAGCGGTTTGAAAGTTGAAACTACCTCATACCCAGGAGACATTAATAATTCCCACTGGAATTTGGCTCCGCTCCTGTGAAAAGGCTATAGAGTGGATAGAGATGCCACCTGAAAGTGCCTTTCCTATGTGTACATCAGCCACGTGGCTAATGTGTGCCACAGAGTAAGATGCAAAGCCAAAGTTTCTCTGTTTGAGTGCTCAGCTGTTCTGCTCCCAAGCTAATATATCTGCATGCGTGAGAGGAGATCACAGGGAGCTGAATGGGGGATTCTAGAGGAGGCCGGGCTGGGTTCCAGCTCTCATTCGGCGCACTCAGGCTTTTCCAGGCAGTTGTTTTCTGATAGCAAAGGATGCAGTGAATGTGCAGGTTCCCCAAGTACCTTTGGAAAACGGGCATATCTGACCCTGCTGTCTCCAGAGAGAGTGAGGCTCTCGGCGGTGGAAGGTCTGGGGTAGACCAGTCTGTGCACGGGATGGAGAAGAGAAGAGGGCTCTTGGAAATGGACTTCAGAGTACTGCACAGGTCAAACATAAACACTCACTGTAACCTGGTGGAGAGATTTTCCCCTCCTGGAGATGACTGATGTCACAAACGGAGGGTGATGTCCTCAGAAAAGAGCTGACTGCAATCTCTGACTTGGGAGATAAGAAGCAGGTGGGGGTGAACTTGGGAGAGGGTAGAAAGGTGTTTCCTGCCTTAATGCAGGAATTCGGCCTGTTCGGAGCAGAGCTGTGAGTGCCCCTTTTGGGTGAGTCAGTTATAGGGTGTTTTCTTTTGTGTTGGGGGGGGTAAAGCCCCTCTGGAGGTGGGCGGATGACTGTAAAATGGGAGCTCTGTGACGGAGAGAAACACAACTCAGTAACTGACTCCCATTTAGTGGTCCGTCCAGAGGCTGTGAGCCTGGGAGGGCTCTGGGCCTGTCTAAGCCGGGTTCAGACCATTCTGAGAAGGATGGGGCATCGTGCTGGAGGACCGAAGCAGTACCTAGGCGTGCCTAAGAAAAAGGAGAAGAGGCAAACGCATGCAGGGCACAGTCCTGAGTCTAAGGAGAGATGGGCACAGGCTGGGGGCTGCCTCCCCAGGACACTTTTGGGTTGGCCATAGAGATAAGAAAGCTGCTGGATCTAGATGAGGGTCATCTAACTCCCAATACACCCCTTTGCCACGATTGTCTGCCAAACACCGTGGGGCTGGGGAGAAGTCAACAGCTCGCAAGTTTGCGCATTGAGGTGCCTCCCTGCCACCGGCAAACCTGGGAGAGGCACAAACCACCCGTGGCCCTAATGAATAAGTGATGAGGGAAGAGGAGAAGAGGAACATGATCTCCAGCCAGCAAGTCTGTGCCGCGTGTGGCGCCCTCCACTCTGGGCTGTGTGCTCTGGCCCCTGCAATTAGAAACTGCCTCGATAGCTGAATCTGCAAGAGACCCAGATGAAAGCTAGAGCTGAAGAGTTAGAACTAACTTAACAGGGAAGCTCCTGCGGGGGAGCCGTGTTAGTCTAGGTCAGTAAAACAAACAAGGAGTCCTGGGGCACTTTTAAAGACTAACAAATTTGTTTATCGCCTGAGCTTTCATGGGAGAAAATCCCACTTCAGCATCTGACAAAGTGGGATTTTGTCCCACAAAAGCTCATGCGATAAATAAATGTGGTGGTCTTTAAAAGACCCTGGGCATTTGGGGTGGGCCGCCATGTCCCTGCAGGGATGCAGGCTGGAAAGGAGGAAGGACTCTTCAGAAAAGCCCTAGGTCCTGTCCACAGGCAGTCAAGAAGCTGGGCTCTGTCTCCTAGTCCTGGCACCCCAAATTCCAGCCCTACCGATGGCTTTCAGCCAGTCGGGCGAATGCAGGTCCCACCAAGGGGAGCTACACTGCGGTTAGCCAGGTGTCATTCCCGGCCAGCTGAGTGCAGAAGGAGGGCCGGTGACGTTTTACCAGCTCCTGGTTCTGTCCGTGGAGATGAGAAGGGGACTCAGCTGCCTCCTGTAACCCCCAGGTGCCTCGGACCGACCGGAGCAGCTGTGAGGCTAAGTCTGAAAAGACAAGGTGGGGTAAGCCAGAGAGCAGTTCCAACACCTCCCGCGAAGCTGTTGGCAGCCGGGGCTGCCCTTAGACACAGCTGGGACGGACGGCACTTTCGGGTCTGCTCCCATCACTTCCTGCGTGTTGGGCGTGTGGGAGGTTGTGCCCAGGGGAATTCTGGCTGGTGCTGCCCCGAAAGTGTGGCTCATCCCGACCCCAGCAGGCCCCATAGCACGTCTAGCCCCTCCATTGCTCACTGCACCCTGCCGTGGCAGGGAAGGGGCAGGCGTTAAAGGGCAAACTTCCTCCTCCACGCCATCCCAGCCCTGGGTGACAGCCTCACCCAGCCTGCCAAGCACCAGCGGGCTGGAGGCTATTTATTGCCTGAGGGCCTGGGCTCATAGACCCCTGCAGGGACTGCTGGATACAGGCCAGCCCCTGGCAATTTCCTGCCCCGCTCTGCTGAGGGCCTGGGCATACAGACTTCCCAGGGGCTGGGGAGTGAAATGGTGCAGCCTCCTCCTGAGGATGACACGGAGGTCAATCCCCGTCTCTGTCTGAGAGATGGGAGCTCAGGGCGTGTCTAAAGCCCCAGAGAGATGGAGCCAGGAGACTAGCCCAGCCAAACCGGGCTGCATCCTGACCGCTCCCCCACCTCCATCCAGATGGAAGATACTATTGGCTCCCTATCCCTGGGCCCCACCCACTTCAACCCCGAAACCTCCACAGCCCTTGGCGTCGGCTGTCTGCCTGCACTGCAAGTTCCTTGGGACAGAAGCCTCGTGAGAATGTCTGCAGCAGGCATCAGATAATATGGCAATGTATGGGTGTGTGTCAATGCACATCGCTGCCACCTGCTGGATAGAACTAGGTGTTACCCAGCTGTGTGTCACAGGACCTGTACTGGTATCAAGTAAGGGAGAGTCCCTTTTCCCCCAGGTGGTGGACGCCTATCATTTTACTGCTGCTGTTAGTGAGGCTCCCTGTGAGCAGAGCCGGCAGCCCAGTGACTGACAGAGCCATGGATTTGTTCCAGCAGTCGTCTGCGTGGAAAGCTCAGTCTAAGGTGCCTGACTTCAGAAGTGAGCAGCGTGGTGCCATCTCTGTCGCTCTCAGGAAGGAGCATCTCCATTTTTGGCACCACAGAGGCAGCCTCGCTGTGTCTGTCCTTGCCAGCCCGTGCACCTGCCAAATGGTGCCTGTCGGTGAAAACCAGCTGCGGCGTGAAGTGGAAATGCTGCAGAAGATGAAAGGGCGGCCGTGGCATTCGCTTAGCGGGTTCTGTTTAATTAGGGCTGGCACAGACCTTGCGGTTGCTACGGTGGATGGACTGTGAGCCACTCGGGGGCCTTGTATATTTGCTGTGCTTTCTTGGGTGAGCAAACGTGTATGTGGGTCCTGGGGCGGCTGGCAGCAATGGCTGAGCGTGATCTCAGAGTGCAGGAGATGGTTGTGGAAGGGTGCCCCCCCGCCCCCAGTTTCCCTCTACATATTTCCAGTGCATCAGTCCCCAGGGTAGAGGTGGTTTTAACAACACCCCATCCTTGGTGCTTTTCCTCAGAGATCTCAAAGCACTTGACACAGCCTGAATTACGCCTGAGCTGTAATCCCCCGTGTGGAGTTGGGGAAACTGAGGCAAGGAGCAGCAAAGTGACTTGCCCAAAGTCGCACAGGAGCCCTGCGGCTGAGCTTGATTTCACACCTTGCTTCGAGAAGGCAGGAGTCCTGACGGCCGGTTCTATACACCTTAGCCACAAGCCGCTCTCCCCGCCCAGGCTGATGGAACATCCTACTGCAATGCGAAACCTCTTTGTTGGCTCTTTGGAAGTCAGCGGGAAGACAGAGGAAGGGCTTAACGTGATGTAACGAGCTGATGTGCAGTAAGCACACAGTGCAACTGTGTGGCTTAATGAGTCCATTAATCTGGCTGGCTGTCTGTTTGTAACAACCAGCGCAGCTCTTACACTGCAGCGGGTCCCTCTGGGAAACAGATTTTACAGCTGGCTGGTCCATGTAATGCCATTGCTACAAGAGGAATCTGTGCTGGGAGAAACGTGCTGTTCCAGTCCTCCCACCACATTCTGCACTACTATGCACAGGGAAAGGACTCGCGGGCTTTGCCCAGCTGGGGGATGTACCAGCAGTTTGCTGGGGGCTGGAGACCACCCCTGGTTCGCATTAAACAGATTCCACCTGCCCTCATCTTCAGCATGGAAGTGTAGCCCGGAGTTGCTACAGGGGCTGGCAGGAGATGAGACCAGCCTGCTCTAGCAAGGGGAAACACCGCAGGCTGTCTCTCTCTCTGCGTCGGGTGGCTAATCAAAGCAGGCCTCAAACACTGGGCGCCTGACTTCTCTATGTGGGCAGAGCGTTCCTGTGCCGTGCTCCGTCCGCCGGCTCCCTGCTGCCAGCTGAAAGCTCTGGCCGGTTCTCCTAGCCATCAGCTACCTCCATGATCAATGCACCAGTCCTTGCCCCTGGGACCGGCAAGACGGCCGTGCACCTCCAGGCCAGCTCAGCTGATGCAGCTCAGGATGATGGCCGCAGGGGCTAGAGAGAAGTTCATTTGCAGGGATGCAGCTGTGGAATAAAGGGATCCAATCTGGTGTCCACCCGGGGCTAGGACATGCTGCAAGATCTTCCTGGCGGGGATAGCTTCCCTGCCAGCACCAGAATGACAATACAAACGAAACGACCCTCTGCAAACAATCTCCGTCCTGCTGGCCGAACCCACGTGTAGGACAAAGACAGCCGCACAGTCCTAGGTGGCTACCCACGAGTTACATCCCTCGCTCTCTCTCCCTGGCTGGTGACTCCCTCTACTTCTGTATTTCCACCAGCACCAATGCGAGCGGCAACAGCAGGGCTGGCCTACACCGCTATCACCGGGGCCTAGTTGAAAGTATTAGAGCTATAAGACCTAAGAGGCAGCATCTTATTTTCGCTGGCTCTGGCTCCTTTATCTCTGCCTCCCCCCCTTCCAGTTCCCCCCAGTTTATGTGAAGTCCCAACTGAATCAACTCTCTCTGCAATGCCTGGATTTCCCGAGCAGAAGCTCTAGCGTAGAGTCCCCCTTCCCCTCTCTGTTTGGACGTGTGTGCGATAACCAATCCTTTCCTGCCGAACAGGCGGTACATTGAATGAGATTTTTCTTCCCTTTGATGTGCCGAGGGCTGACCGCACAGTAACTCAGCAGTGACTTGCTTCAGATGAAGTGGAGAAATCCCAGGGGTGGGGAAGAGGGAAATAGATTCATGAGAAAGGTGGCCATTGTATTTGTCTTTGCTGCCTCAAATGTACAGGGGAAAACTATTCTCTCCGGGCTATAATTCAATGGATCACCTGTCAGCAAAGGCCCCAGGTGATGAATAGTCGTGCCCGGCAGATTGAAACAGGCTCTAGCAGAAAGTCAACAAGAGGGTGATTTACTACTTAACTCTCCAGCTATCGAGAAATCCTATTACCTCCTGGTCCAGTGCTCTAATGGGCCCATGGAGGAACACCTGTGCGACACGAAGGCTTGCCAGGGAAGTGACTGCTGCTGGCTCCCTGGGCAAAGCCTTCCTGTGTCACCCGAGTGCTCCACCGGGCCTGAGTGAGTGCGTGGGCCGTTCACCTCGCACGCTGGCCTAATACAGCTGAGACGTTCCCCTGGGGAGAGCACCCTGAGGCCACACAATGCCCTGGGACTTGCTCACAGGGGGGTCTGGGCTGGAATCTCAAGGGACGCTGCAGGGTAGGACTGAGGTGACTATGCGACACCCCACAGCGTTCGTCCTCCCTCCCCTCTGTGGGCAGCGAGGCCCCAGATGTATTCCAGCAGCTGTGGTTTCAGTAGGAGCCTAAATCCCTTTAAGGAGCTGGGCCTGAGTAACTGTTAGCCGATAGGGATCCCCCCTCATGCGGCGCATCCCTGGAGGCTGAGGAGATGTTTCTCGTTGGACGTTGCAGAGGGGCATCCTCTGGCCGTGGCAATGAGCCAGTTCCTGCATCACTAGCCAGCTTCTTTCTGCTCTATGCACGCTGCACATACCAGACCAGGAGCGCAGCCCTCCGGCCGCACTGATCGGACATGGCAGAGCCAGGCAGCTCCCAACACACGTGACCAATTGCCCCAGTACAGTGCCTGCCCTTTCCTTGGGCCACATTTCGACCTTCCCCAGCGCTGGGTTCTGCTTTGCTCTCGGTGGCGTCTGGCTGCTGGTTCCCGGTCCACCTGCACAGGCACAATGCGGTGCCTTCAGGAACAGCCGTAGCCCCAGCTGGTGCCTGACCTGAATCTTACTGGAGTTAAACTGCACTCGTCTTTCAACAGCCGCCTCTGTTCTGTGCTGGGCAACCTCTGAGCATCCCAGGCCTTCCCTGGAAGAGTCTAACGTGGGCTGACACAGGGCTGACAGCAGACTGTCCTAACAGCACAGAGACGGCACAGTTTGGTTGAAGGGGTGTGAGAGGGAATGAGGGTCACAGATTGCTCTGAGCAGCGAGAGACGGTGATTCCCTACAGTGCCTAGAAGAACCATCAAATAAGTGGCCCTTTCTCTAGGGGCTCCTGAGCCCCGCAGACCCTTGGAGGGCCAGCAGGCCAGCTGCTGCCTGGGAACCTTTCTCTGTCAGTCTGCAGCTTCTAGCAGAGAGACGTCCTTTCTTGCCAGTTGCTGTCAGCGTCACCAGCCAGGTAGAAGCAATGAGCTTGACAAGGAGACTGTCCCCTTCTCCTTCCCCCTGGAGAAATGTGGATGGGATGAAAATGGCAACGAGACCAAACGCAGAAGCCAGCATCAGAGTGGGAAGCAGACTCATGGGATTCTGCGCGTCCCTTGCGTTTCGCATTGTTGCTGCTCGTGGTTTCTCTAACACCTATTACTCTGGGAGCAAAGTGCTGTGTTTACACAGTGCCTTTCAGTGTCCTTTGCAGTCTCCCGCCAACACACCTGGAAATCAGAATATTCACACATCCCTTCTCACTGCTCACACGGATCACCTTCTGCTTCTTAATGCTTTGCACTTTGTGCCAACTCCCTCTGCCTTCTCAGGCGGGGCCAGGGGCTGCCATCGCAGGCACTGCCTGGCTGGGTGAAGGGGGACAAAGCTGGAGTTTGGGGGGGAGGGCATGTTGCAGGGCAAACGGGTGGCGGGGCATGGAATTAGACCCCAAAGCTCCAACTCCCATTTCTCTCCTTTCCCCACCTGCTCAAACCCTCGCATGGCTGGCTTCACATGGCTGGAGGAAAAGGAGCTAACCTGTACGATACACAGGCAGTGATCCCAGCCGTGAAGCTTCTGGAAAGCCAAGGAGGCATTCGAGTCTCTTCCCGACTGATAGGGCAGAGAAAAGTGAAGCCATATTAGAAAGCTGCATCCCAGCTTGGTATTCTCAACTCCCTACTCAATTCTTCTGCCGTCCTGCTTCCTCGATGCCATTAAAGTGCAGCTAGCCACTCGCAGGCTGCAGTGTGGCTCTGACCTTGGCTAGCCTGAGCCTTGGGGCTAGGAAGGGAGATCGAGGCAGTTGATCTATCGGTGTAACAGGTCCCAGGATAACATCATGGGAGCAGAAGAAGTGACGTCCTGCTGGGCCGTCTTCCCAGAGTCTGCCGCAGGATGTGGGGCAGGTCACTTAACCTCTCTGTGCCTTAAATTCCTAGAGTAGATCCTTTCTTTGCCACACTGCCTGGACCGATAAAGGATGCGGGACCCACAGACTCGCAGTCACCCATGGTTCATTTACACCAGGCAACCGAAGGGACCCCTCCCCATACAGCACCTTGCCTGGGCCAGGGAGACATCAGTCCCTCCCCTGACTCCTTCCCCTCCGGCCTCCCCAACTGGGGTTTGGCTTAACTCTGCTGGGCCAGCAGGCAGCTGCAGCCCCCGGCCTAATGACCACCCCATCCCTGGGGGCTGCTCAGCCTGTGCCAACACAGCTGCCTCCCCTCAGGAGATCGGCCTCAGCCCAGCAACCTGCCCCGAGCTAGGTAAGCCTGCATGGCAGGGGGCTGACCAGAGTTCACCCCCCAGCTCCCTGTCACAATTCCCCATGTGGAAAATAGGCAGGGAAGTGTTATCTGCAGCCATGGGTGTGTGGCCTGATTCGTGCCGGGGCTCGTTGAGGGCTTTGAGACTCTCGGGCGGAATGTAGTAGAGAAAGCAGCTTGAATGCAATCCCAGCGTGGCGTGATCAGGCGTGGTACCCCACATTCCAGCTCTGTGGCAAGTGACACTTTGGGGAAACTGAGCAAGGACTGGTTCTAGGGCTCCAAGGTTACAGCCAAGTCTTGATTTTCACTTTAAAAACTGTAGTGAAGCAGCACGGCCTCCCTCCAAGGCCAATGCAGAGGGCTGACCCACGGCACCTGGTGGGCAGGCCCGAGCACAGCCCAGCCCACCCATTGTAAGCACAGGGCCAGGAAGGGGAAGCCTAAAAGCCAGGCCCTGTAGCACACTCGCTCAGAGGAGAGTCGCTGGAGGAGAAGAACATCTCCAGTTTGCTGCTCGAGTGGGAACTCGGGGAAGACACTGACTGCACCAAGGACCTGCCTGACCTGCTGGAGCCGCTCAGCAACCATGGCGCCAAGGAGTTCCTGGGAGAGCCGCAGGCACCGTGCCCTGATGGGGCTGACGACAGTCCTGGGAGGCAGGTACTTTGTGACGGGGGTGGAGGAAGTAGCCCAGTAACTCATTGTTCCCTCTTTGCCAGGCCATCCCACCGCTGGCCTGTAAGACCGCACTGGTGTTTCCCTGCCCTGCCCGATGGCTAAGACCATAGATTGTTTGCTGCCCTGCCCTACCCAAAGACCTGGGTTCATAGACTCCTGAGGGGACTACCTGGTTACAGACTAGCCCCCTAACTGTCGGCTGTCTCACCCTCCCAGAGGGGCTGGACACCTAGCCGAAGGGAGCTCCCTCCCCTTTCCCCACCTTTGCCTCCATGGACTCTCCTTAGCGTGGATTGCAAAGCAGGTTGGTCCCATTGGGTTACAAACAAAGCAATGAAGATATCTAGCCCTTACGGCGGTGGAGAAAAGTTGGAAAATGTGACCTGAGTGTGACCGATGCAGTAACGTCTTCCTGAGTCTGCTGACATCCTGAAATGATGGCTCTGAGAGGTGTGTCCCATGGAGCTCAGTGGGAGCCTGTAGCTCCAATGGGAGTGCAGCCATCATATGGGCTTGGGGCTTCTGAGCCCCTGTGTTGTGTTGGGCCTGGGTCCCCAGATCGTCTCACTCCTCCGCATGCTGGCTCCAGGTTCGTTCACCTTTTATAGAAGCATCTTCTGACCACTAACAGGCAGGATTCTGGCCTGCAGGAGCCCCCATCTGGCCTAGGAATTCCTGCCTGTGTGGGTGTTTTGGTGTCTTTGGAATATACTCACAGCCTAGTAACTGACCGTTTCTTTGCTGTCGGGCGAGAACAGATTGTTTCTGACATCTGCAGAAGCCGAGCAGTTATGTAACTTCTTTTTGATAATTGTCCTTCTTTCCACTCCTGCGTTTATGCCTGGTGCTTCATCTGCCCCTGAGCAAGAGGAAGAACAATAAACTGAAGTCCTGGCTTTGGCTGGCAAAGCTGCTCCTAAAAACCCTGTTTCCACCAGAAAACAAGCGAGGAAAAATGTCCCAGAAAGACACCTTCTCTCAGCTGGTGATGGGAAGGCTGACTGCTTTGTATGACACTTAGCCTCACTGGTGAGAAGAGACCTAATAAACGTACCAGTTTGCTGCTGGAGAGAAATGCCACGTGCTCAAACCACTGCGCAAGCTGTTCCCTCTGTGTGTGAGATGTGCGTAATATCCCCTCTTCAGGATGGTCCCTTGCTATTCTGAAGGGTTGCAACGAGCTTTACAAATGACCTGGGGCCACTTCACCCACTGCTCTGGGCTGGAAGCTAGGCAAGCGGAGCTGCCTCATTTACCCTCCAACGGTGTCCTAGGAGGAAATGAACGAGTCCCATGACCGACTGCAACAGAGTGGTGGGTTTTACCAGCTAAGACGGAATTGCCTCAATGGAAATGGAGCCATGAGTCCGTGGTCAACAGCCCTGCCCTTCAAAATGTTCTTTGTGGCACAACTCGTAGGGAAGCCAACCCAGCTGCTACCCTGGGGCACTGCTATTTGAAGCGGAAGAGTGCACCCCCAGAACTGACATCCCTTTCATGTCCAACATAGCTGCAGGTGGGGGGCTAGAGGGAGATAAAATTGTCCTGGAGTCAAGGGAACATTTACCCCAAAGCCACGGAAGCAGAAATCAAAGAAGGCAATTTCTTTCTAAGTCGATTACAGTTGTAGACTAACGTTTAGAAGACTGGGTTCAATTCCTGCTCTATGAGTCTTGGAGCAAGTCTCTCCGTGCCTCGCTTTCCCCTCTGCACAATGGGGTTAGACCCACCCTATCGCTCTGGGCTGGGGGGAGGCTAGCGGTGAGGTGTGCAGATAGTATAGTAACGGAGACGCCCTGGAAGTGCTGATGATAGAAGGCGTCTAGTAGGAAAGAGTTTTCAGAGCATGAGTGTGTCTGCACACGGAGAGCCTGTTTGGTCAGAAAGCTTTTTAAATTAAAAAAATCCTTGTGCGGTTTGGCAGACCCAAGCTGGGGACATAGAAGCTCGTTTTCGGGATGGGATTTCTGGATGACTCAGTTACAGTCTAACTCTGCTGCCCTTTCAGTCCAGGGAATTTTACTCTTCTCTTCAGTGGGAGCAGAATTTTCCATCTTCATGGGCTCTATGCTCACTACAGAAGATCTTATGTATAGCTAAGAAGAGTACATTATACGTGATCTAAATGCCTCTGCCAGCACTCGCCCTATATTCTATAATGCTCGTCACATGTCCATCAACACTGCCACAAACTGACAGTCACCCTGGAACTGACTCATTTTGACTCTATTGTTTGGTGCCTGAGCCATTAGTATACCACAGGGCACTGGGTGCTGTCCCCAAAGAAGTTACAGTCCAGATCGGAGACAGACAGAGAGCGGGAGAAAAGGAAAATAGTTCCTGTCTTTCATTGGGGGAACTGCAGCCTAGAAATATTTGTGGACTTGCCCAAGTGCTGATTAAGGCTTGAGTGTTATAGGCCCATGTCTAGGGCTGCAGTTTCTGGAGTCATGCGACTATCAAATCAGATTGTAATACAAGTCTTGGCTTTCGTTTAAAAAAAAAAAAGTGAACGGAAGCCAGATCTCAAGCTAGAGCCTCAGCTAGAAAACCATCCCCAGGGTAAAAAGAATGGTCAGAGGCCTAGAAAAACTCTCATGAAAAGATGCCTTCTTTCCTTAGAAAGCAGATGAAGAAGGGATGTGGTAAAAAGCTATAAAAAAAGAACTGTCTAAAGAAGACAGATTGGGAACTTCCATTTTTCCCTGTCTCATAACACAGGAGCAAAGCAACGATTAAATGTAAAAAGTGGGAAGCTGAAAATTGAGAAAAAGAAAATACTTTTCTCTCACTATGCACAATCAGACTGTGGAACTCACTGCCACAAGAAACTGCTGAGGCCATGAACTCAGCAAGATTCAAAATGCTGCCTAGATCATATGCTGGCTCTGGGCACCAAAGTGAGTTTTACCCTCTATGATATTTACCATCCCCACCCTGCCATGGCTTCAGTGTTCTGCATCTTACCAAGGGCTTTTCCTGCCTCAGCTTGCCTGCCTCTTCTTTATCCCTTCCTTTTTCCATATTACCAATACACTGACAAACAATGAAAAGGAGGGGATCCACAAACTCTTTGTTCCCGGCTCTCCACCCAGAAAGGTTCTGTATTTTTGTACCTCCCCAAAGACTTGCATTAAAATAACATCCCATGTGCATAGGCAGAGCATAAAATTGCCAAGTGTCTGGCTACAGTGGAGAAATGATGGATGAGTGCTTTATGGAACAAGCCAAGCACTGTTTCCCTTCTCCTCTAAGGAAGCATCTGGGAATCCTCAGTTTGCTATTCCGTTAAGGTTTCTTTTGCCAGTCTGTGGCTGGAAAAAATCTCAGCCTAAAAACAAAAGTGTGATTTAGGTTTTTTTAAACTCATTTTGTCCTCAGTACTGACGTCCACCAAATACGTGTGATTGACACAGCTCGCATCAGAGCCAGGAGGAAGAGCTGCAGACTGCAGTGAAACCCTGCTGTCTTTGCTGTGGCCCATCCTTCGAGAAGGCCATCATGTGCTTCTAGGCATGCCTAAACTTGCTGGATCCACCTCTTAATGACCTTCAAGTCAGAATAGCATGTGTACTGCTCTGACCCCACCATGCCACTCGTTCATTTCTAACCCCTACCGGGCAATACAAACAGGAATGCCATCTGCTGACTGACTGCTCTTCAATTTCTTCCCCTGATTATTTGCGACCTCTCTCTGTGGTGTTCTCTCGCGTGTGCACACGTGCCTGTGCATCGCTTGGAAAACAGTGCTCTTCCTGTAAAACCTGGCTGCTGAAACAAAGGTGGCCGACATTTAGGCTGGCGGATTTTGTTTGCTTCCACATTTGATTTTGCATGCAGCAAAGGACCTATACCTAGTCAAGGGCTCTAAAGGCCGCCCCATACAGGCCTGCTGCCTTGCTGGCCATGGTATGCAATTGAAGGGAAGGAAATGAATGGGACATTTGGCTTTGTCACCAGACAAACCCGCAGAGTTACATCCCTCTTAGACTCATCAGTCCCAGCCTGTGCGCTACACAGCCCCTCGCTATGCGGCGTAGCAGCTCGCCGCTGCATTTTCCCTTAGCAGTGCAGCAGTCCCGTGCTCCTCGCATGCAGGGTTTCTCAAACTTGGCTACAAGAGGGAGAAGAAAGGACCGCTGATGTCACATGGGCTTCAGATATTTGGGCCAGCTGTTCAGCTGATGTAAAAGCAGCCTGGCTCCGTAATCATTCATCCTTAGCGTCCGTAGAGCTCCGGGCGGAGGAATTTTATCCACATGCTTGATCTGGCCAGAACTCAGGCAGGTCAGTTTACTGAATGTCAGGGCTCATGGGGAGGAGCCTAGGGAATGTCTGATAGGCTAAGAGCAACTCTGCTTCCTCGCTGAAACCTGCACTGCGCTGGGACTGAGCCTGCCCAGAGGTCTGGGTGACAAAGAAGGGACAGGAGCGTGGCCCACCGCCCTGCCAATGCAGAGCATGGGGACTGACCCTGCGAAGCTGCTCAGCCCCAGACCTCTGCTCTTGGGCACTAAACCCACCCTGGGCCCGCAGAGGACCAAGTGGGGAAATGCGCCAGCCTGGAGGCTCAACTCTGGGGGCGATTGGCAGGCCCCATCCCAGGAGGGCTGCACAGGATCCGAAAGTCCAACCCCTTACACTCGTGAGCGATGACGGGATCCTGGCACCAGCCAGCGGGCCGTGGGCCTCCAGCCATTGCACTTTGACACAGGCTGGTCTCTGGGGTGTGCTGGTGCCACCACCTCCTTCTCCATCCTAGAGGCACCGGCTCTGCTGAGACACCCCAGTGCCATTATTTCAGCCCACCTGAGCTGTACAAGCCTGACCTCAGCTCCAGGGCGGCTTGGGAGGAAATGTGTCCTTTCACTGGCCAGCAGCACTTTGTCTCCGATCCCTCTGCGGCTCTCGGCTGCCGTAACTGGGCCACTCTGTGCCGATCCAAGCTCTCCCCAGGTGCTGATGAGAGGAGGCTGATGCGGCTGGCTATTGCTTATGACAGGCCGGCCTCTCTGACTCCTGGAGCATTTAGTAAAGTGCGCTATGTAACACACCAGCTGAGGGGCGTGGTGGGGCTGCCTCACCCCACACCTCACGGGGGCGTTTGCATTTGCTCTTCCAGCAGGGGCAGGTAGGCGGCCTCACAGCCAGGCAGATTCGCTAGTCTGGTCCAGGACACTCCTTCCTCTTCTTCCAGACCCCAGGAGACTCCTGTGGTGCCCCAGTAAGAGAGTTACTGAGTGAGCAGCTGGAGGAATCCCTTGATCCTTCACTTTTCCTGGCCTTCCCCGTGTCCTGCGTCACCTCCGCTCATTGCTGGTGCTCTGGGGCAGGGATGGGGCCTGTCGCTGCTAGTGTGGAAGTGCACAGGGGCGCTTTGACACACTAGATGTTAGATAATGTGCTCCAGGGAGCCCCGTTCCTCTCCTGGGGAAGGTGCAGCTGGAAGGATCTAGCTGCGCACCAAGGCAAGGTTAGACTTTTTGTGGTTTGAACCCTAGGTCACCTGTCCGTCTCAGCGTGCTTTCCGCAGGATGGCGTGTGACATGGCCCTCCAGTGACAGATGGAGAAAGTGAGGCACAGGGAAGGGCTGGTGCAGGTCACACGGCAGGTCAATGACTGAGCAAGGAACAGAACCCAGGCGTCCTGCGTCCCAGTCCAGTCCCCTGGGCTTAGGGTTTGCAAGTGGGAGAGCAATAGTCAGTTACCACATAACTTCTCGGTGCCTCACTGCTGCAGCTGACAGGAAAAGGGGACTTGCTGTCCTCTGGGAACCTTTATGGGGAAATGCCTCGTTTTAAACTACCCTTCCTGTGGGGAAACGACAGGGGAAAATTAGAAAAACCAAAATAAGTTTGTGAGCACCCATTTTCTCCACTTTTGGGTGTTTCCTGCAATGTTGGTCAGTTGGAAAATGCTGTGAAAAGTGTGGTTTTAGTTTTTATCACACTGACTTTTTTTTTCCAGCTTGGGGAGGCCAGGGGGGAAGTCAGTGTCCCCTTGTGTTGCTTTCTGTCTCTCTTAAAGAGACCAAATGTTACTTTCAGAAGAAAGTAACACCAGAAACTGGGGGTGGCTGTTTTCCCCTGAGTTTTTATTTTATTTGTAAACTTTTTTGAGAAATGGAAAATCTCATCAAATGAGGAGTCTTTTGTAAAAAAAAAATTTTCTATGAAATTCCATTTTTTCCAATGAAACAATTTATTGTTGAAAAAGTTTCTCCTTTTGCTTCTTCCACTGAAAAATGGGAACTTTCCTGAAGGTGAGCAGCCCTGGGATGGAGTGTACGTCTACCCCACCCCAGGACTGTGCTCCAGTGAGCCATACATAAGTATCTTTATTAGGGTCCAGCTAGCTCTCATTACCGCAGGTGGGTGCCGAAGATTATAGACTCGTAGTTCTCAGCCAGCGGCTGCATACAGCCCAGTCAGCACACAGCTGCGGCCCATGTGACATCCTCAGGGCAATACAGACAGGCTATACGCATTGTGAGCTGCATTTCGGATCACGATGGTACATGGGTTGAGAGCCACTAATATTCTGCAGGGCCAGATCAAGGCTCGGGGGGGGGGTTGGGGGCCCTGACCCCCCTGTGTTGGGGGCAAGGGCTTCAGAGCCCCAGCCTGCACTATGGAGGGAGTTGGGGGAGGGCGTGGCCCACACTGCCGCAGTCTGGTGTGGCTGGGGGGGATCTGTGGGGGAGCTACAGGCCAGAGCTGGGGGTGGGAAGGGGCAGGTGAGAGGCTGCGGTACTCCTGCCTTGCTCCTGGGCTGGTGAACAGACCAGCCAGCCTGTGGGCTGGGCAGGCAGGCTGAGTGGCAGCAGCCGCCACTCAGGCCGGCCATGCTGGATTTTTGGGGGGCTGCGGGGTCCCCCTTTAGGCTGGGGCCAGGGGCCGCAGCCCTTAAAACCCCTGCCATAATCTGGCCCTGGTATTCTGCTCTTTTGTATGTACGCATCCCCCCTGATTTTAATGGGACATGCACTGGTGCAAAGGGGCAGACCTCAACAATGTTACATTTCCTTGGCACAATGTTTCTTCAGCATCTGAGGGAAGGAGGCAGGATTTTCCTCTGGTCTTTTTCTGGGCATCATGTGTAGTTTAGGCTGTCACACAGGTTCGTACTGGATGTAATGACATAGTGTTAGTCTTAGGCAACTCTGGGGACACCGAAACCTGGGGTAGCCAGGAATCAAAGGATGTGCGTGTGTGTGTTGTGGAGTGTAATACTGGGAAAATATTTGCTATTTCCTATGAAGATGAAGAACTGGGTGAAGAGGAGGTGCCGAAAAGACCAGCTAATACTGCATCTTCCTCATCTGCAGCTCTGTTTATGGAGAGAAACAGTGAATTCACTCAGATGGTTGCAATTCTGCAAGGCAGAAATTCTTGGTACCTAATTTAATTGCATTATCCCTCCTGACATTTCTGCAAACACTTTCTTATTAACACTCTGTGCCCAGTAAAAACCTGTCAGCCTGGAAAGCCTCTTGTTCTTCAAAGATTATACATTGCATTTAGTCAGATGTGTTTTGGGGCGAAAGAAATCTTCGGTTCTTTCAACTCTCAAAGTAAGGCTGTTGGGGTAAAGCCAGCTGCTTTCTTACAGGACACAGAGACTGTTCCTGCCAGATGAAATGAAACAAAGCAATAAGTCCTATTGATTAGGTCTCTCTGTCTCTCTCCTCTCCCCAGCCTCTTCTTGTAAAACCCCTCATCCTGTTTTTACAAGCTGATGGTATGGGCATTGCTGGGGATTATCAAACCCTGTCACAAGGAGCGATGCTGATGACAGGGCTGGCTGTGCTGGTGTGTGTGAGAGCGAGCAATCAGAACTCATGTCTTAAAGCCGAAGAGATCCATCGGTAAATCTCCTTACCTGAGATGTGCTAACGCCTCTGATTTGGATACACAAAGTGTCTTCACAGACGAAGGCTCTGACCCTGTGAAGATCTGACCGTGTGCTGAATTTGCCCATGATGCACTGTCCCACTAGAGCTAAGCACACCTAAGTCTCTGCTGGACTGGGGCCAAAACTACCATCTCGGTGGGTTGTTTACTTTTTAGCTTCCTGCTCTACTTTGAAAGCAGAGATCAATTTCCCCTTTGCTTCTGGTCAGTTTCGTGTTGGGCCTAATCCTGCTGCCAGGGAAGTAAGTGAAAGATTAACCGCTGACTTCATCTGGGATTTTTTAAGGGGCCTAAAATTGGGCACCCAGCTCCCATTGACATGGGCATCTATTTCCCATAGTAGTCAAGTTCCAAAGGGGGAGCCGTGTTCATCTATTGCAGAGAAACAAAGAGAGTCCTGGGGCACTTACAGTACTCTGTCTGTTTCTGTTTCCCACAGGCTCCTCTGGCAACCCCAGTGTCCAGTGGGAGCGAGCCCTGCTCCTTCGATGTGCTTGCCACCACAATGCTATCTCAGGGCTGGGGGCAGGGGGAGGTCCTTCATTTTATTTTTGCAGTTGTGAAATCCCAAACCATCTTTTTTTACAAAATCAATGTATTAAAGAGTCTTGATGCCATTTCTCTGGCTCCTCGCTTGTCCAACCCCTTCTCTTATTTTCTTTTTCAGAACCCCGATGCTCAAATGCGGCTATGTTCTAACTGTGGCCTTATTACTACCCCTGTCTGGGTCACGCCCGCTTTTCATTTCCTTTTGATAAGATAGAAAGTAAAGCCACTGGCACTTTCCACTGGAACTTCCTGGGCAATTTGTGGGAAAATCAACACTCAGGGAAGATTTCGCAGAGGTCTGTATGTTTCTGCAGAAACGTTAATTTGCAGCTGGCAGATGTCCCCTGGCAGCATTTGTGGTTTTGTTTCTTCTGGAAATCTCCAGACCTCGCTCATTTTGGAAGGTGCTTAGCCCATCTTCTGAGTGCTCAGACAAAGAGCAGCCATGTCGCAGTAGAAGGAAAATGAGGAACATCTACACTGAACAGCTGGAAGGGCTGAAAGTTTGGTATTTGTGACGTCAAAACCCTGTGTGACCATCACGCTGCTGCAGCCCAAGAAGGCTATTGTGAAACAAAAGAAAGCCGAAGGAAAACAGGAGCAGCCAGCAGGGATCAGATCCAGTTTCCATCTGAAGCAGCGTCTTGTCTCTGACTGGGGCCGGCACCGAAGCTATATAAAAAAACCAGGTGGCTTGTTTGTTTGGGGGGAATGGGAGCCCGGCCTGCTCGCTTTCCCCATGTCTGGCCTAAGGCCCATGCTGGTAATGTGTATCGGAACTGACATCCAGGAAGGTCAATCCAGTGCCTGCTCCTCCCAGGTCTGTGAGCACAGAGGCTGTGTTACTTAAGAATGACATTGGCCATGGGGGTCACTCTGCTCTTGCCCCCTTTCACAGTGACGATTGCGGCGTTCTTAGCAAGGTGCAGCTTTCCAGGTGTAACCCTTCCTGTTCCTGCCTTCCAGCAGCAGTACCGTACGCCTCCCTGCAAAATCTGCAGCTGCTGGAGCCTGTCTGCTCTGAGCAGGGAGGCAAAACAGCCTTTCATTAGCCGAGGCCACCGGCGGATGGCCAGGCCATTGCTTGGTAGCTCTTAATTCCTCTTGTGATGCGCATTGTCCACAGAGCCCCTTCCCCACCAGACACAGACATTAATCTGTGGAATGAGGCTCTTGACAGACCAGACTGACCATGAAGAGGCCTCTCATTCTTCACCAGCTTTTTCCTGCTGGAGGTAATAGAACGGCTGGTCACACTGAAACAAGAGCCCATCTGAGCCCATCCAACCTAAATCACAGAGCTCTGGGACTAAGCCCTACCACCAAAGACATTTCTTTAAAATTCTCCCCTCCCTTTGCATTTGCAGGTTTTGCTTGGGACCAGGAGCAGAAGTTCCTATAGAAGAGCTATTCTCTGGGCTGCATATAGAAATGGAAACTGCTGGGATTTTGTTTCTTGTCTGTTTTGGTTTCAGAGACAATAGCAGCTTGCTCTCCTGACAATATAAGAGATTTAGAGCCTTTGGATATTTGTAGGGACTTTTGTTAAACTGACCCTTTGGAATTTCTCCCAATGTTTCTTCTCAGGTCAATAAATAAGCGCCTGGAAAAGATCTAAGGTGCAAAACACTGTGGGATCTATTTAACTTTCATTTTCTCTCCCCAAAGACAGAACCAGAGAAGGTTGAGTAAGTATTGTTTGAGACTGATGAGGGTGGAGATGGGAGCGGGGGAGGCAGTAATGGAAAAAAAGGCAAGAAATACCCTTCATCCATCTTCTTCCACCAGAGCATCAGCACAACAGGGTGCTTCTGAAAAAGTTCCTGGCATCCCCAGTCTGTGGTGGCAGCAGCAACAGAGTGACAGGCTCAGGTGGAGAGCCCATCCCAAGGGAAGTCAATTGGATAAAAATGGAGGAAGCATTAAAGGCGGAAAACCTTGGCTTTGCTGGGGAAGAAAGGGTAAAATCAGGCTCACTTACAATATGGTAGCTCCCATCTCAGTGCTTCACTCCCAGTTCCTGCTTTTTACCATGTGTCACTTTGTAACGGCCGGAGCCAAATCAAATAACGATTTGGCAACAAAAAAGCAAGGTTAGCAAGCTGAGTTTCCTCAAGCTGGACCCGAGGCAGTTTCCTCCAAGGGAAGGTTCAATGCTCTCCATGGAAGAAGTGGCCACATTGACGCAAGTGCTACATAGAGCTGAGAAGTAACAATCTCAGAGGAAAGGCTGAATGCTCAGAGGCAGGAATGAGAGGTCTGCTCATGGGAAGCTGTACTGGACCAGTATCATAGTCCGACTCTCAATGGTAAAACTGTCAATGGTAAAGCTTTCCTGGGCGGAGAAGTGAATTTCCTGTGTAACCAAAGGCAAGTCAGTCTGATAGAGACCAGCAGAGCATTTCTAGCTCCTGACTTCTCCGCCGGGGCAGTCAGCTGTCATGAATGCTCCTCTGAGGAGCACTGCATGGGCTCACTACATATCCTGTGCATGATATCAGAGTACAAGTTACAAGCCCATGGACCTTTCAGGAAGCAATCTGCTCCCTTTTAGCTTGTGTGCACCCAGTTCTTGTTCGTACATACCCACTTCCGCATGCTCTCTTTCAGGCACTCAAAAGCCAAGGCCTGCCTAACTGGGCCATTTTGGGAAAGCACAGGAACAAGATTTGTCCCAGGCAATATAACTATTTGCTCCATACAACTGTGGAGAGTACCTGCATGGCTCTAGTAACCAGTTTTCAAAACTGGGGGGGAAATTTCCTCCAAATCAGAGCAGCTCTTGGTCCCAAACCTAGCTTCTTCATCCATCTTCACTGCCTGAGCTCTTGCATTGCCAATGTGACGCAGAGCTAATGTACCAGAGGGCTCTCTTGAAAATGGTCTTCCCTCCGCTGTCCCATGTCCCACTGCTCAGAGTCTCCACCTGTTCCTTTTCCCTAGATGAGAGAGTGAGTCCCCGAATGATGCTGGGTCTTAGTGAGGGGGATCTGGTGGAATGAGTGCGTGTGGAAACTTAGCCGTACCTGGTACAAGAAGGTTGCAGGTGTTTTTAGGTGAAGATTCCTTTGGGCAGGGCAGGATTTTCCCTGGAGCCTATGTTCCAGTCTATTGTGATTTGACATATCTCGAGTCATTGGCCTTCAGTCACTTTTTTTGGAGACTCTGACGGCCTAATATCTCACGACTGGAAAAATGTTTCCTGAGCCTCAGCTTGCATTTTCCTCTAGTTAATGCCAGCCAACCCCTTCCCCTACCCCAGGATCTCTTGCTGTTTTGTTGTTCTTGTGCTTTTGGGGGGGTCTGTTTTCAATTCCACGCTTTGAGGGGCAGGCACTTTGGTTTCACTGATGAAAGTTGTGTCCAGCTGCGGGGCCCCAGCGCTAATAATCCTGTGCAGCTCAACAGAGCAGCTGAAACTGTCCATTGACCTGTGCCTCGGCCTGTAGCTTTCAGCAGTTCAAAGCAGGGGTGGAACATGGTCCCAGGTCCCAGGTAGATGTTACACTTGCGTTGCAGGGGTGTGAATGAGGGCACATGGTGCAGGGCAGGTATGAATCAGCCGTAGGGTTTCTAGATTGCCTTTTGTGGATATGTCCCCTGTTTTTCCACATTGGGAGACTTTTCTCTCTGTGTGTGTGTGTGTGTGTGTGTGTGTGTGTGTGTGTGTGTGTGTGT